>JAWWLR010000155.1:32192504-32206210 GCA_035041075.1 Acraspis erinacei | reverse complement strand
CAATCCTTTTGGCGGCAGTACATTGGTACTCTACAGGCATTGGCATGAGCATTGGACTGGGAAAGTTTGCCTGTGTCGACCTACAGCAAGAGAGACTAGAATATACACCAACGCGAGTTGATCCGGATCTTCAACTCATAGGTGGAAGTACCATTCAATATCTTGGTAATGGCGAAATATGCATATCTTGGAATACCGTAAGCGGAAACCCGAGATATGCGTGTATTAAAATGAGAAATGTGGGCTTCCGAATTATCTGAGAAGAATGACATCCAGGCCACCAATATTTTGGCCGTTCCTATACTGCTTGATATATTTGGTGTAGTAAAATGGAACGTCCATGAGTTGAAGTAACATGACCGAAGCACACGCAAAATGATGAAAATACATCGCAGTAATCCTCCTAGATCTTCTGTGCCTTGTATATTCCCTCCAGATAAGGGAGTATAGTTTTGCTGAGCTTAGAGTGTCTTCATCGAAGAACGGTTCTGGCTACACCCTGTTCAGTTAAAAAAGCATAGATTCTCTAATGCAACTCGTAGACCAACATGAAGTTGTCAATTTTGCGGCGGTTCTCTACCGAGACGCAGATACGGCCGCAGTGGAGTTTTGTCTCCCATTTGATTCATACTGGGATCAAGGGAGAAGAGAAGGCAGATCAGTTGGCAAAATTTGGCGTCACAAGTGATTACATAGGAACGAAGATAGTGATGGGACTAGCGTCTTGCTTTGAAAATCTTGATTTTTATAAAGCACCAGGAATACTGGGAACAAATCCGGGGTTAACTGCAGGCGAAACCCGTCTAGGGCTGTATGTATAGAATGGATAAAGCCAGGGTAATACAGGGTTTTTTTTCAATAAAGACATAAGTACAATGGGTTTCATACTAAGGCAGATAAACCTTGGGGCTAATTTCATGGCACCTAAGGAAACTACAACGCTAACAGTGATTGACATACTTGACTTCACCAAGAGATCTGGTTTCAAATAGTGAGAGCGAATAGCTAAGGGTGCAGTACAATAGGCATTATAGCTTAAAAGCAAAGCGAACTGCACATGAGCTACCGGCTCGTCTTAAAATTAACTAACACTATTCTAACAGAAATTTGCTAAAATAATGATCATTTATTTGAATTAATGTATATGAAACTCTAACAGAGCTTGCGGATCGAATAATTCGAAAGGCGCTCGATATAAGGGACAATGACTATTTGGACGGAAATGTGAAAAACCATAAAATTCTTATTTATTTTAATGTATACGGTCCAGGCATCTCGTACAAAAAAGGTCTGTTTACCGTAATTAGTAGTTAATGCGCTTTTTTCTAAATTAGTTTACCAAGAGTGCCTGATTAAAATGTCAAGTTTACGAAAAATTAGACACGTACGTCCCGGAGATATTTTAGAAAAAAGTAGTTCAGTAGGTGCTGAGTTATGGTCCTCCAAAGAACTGGTATTCATAGGTCAAGAATTATGGCACTTGACCAAAACACTTTTTTTTGCTATTTTGAGCTACTTGTAGCCAAAAAAGTTTTTTCAAGACTGCACGTTTCGTACATATCATACAGAAAAACATTAAGAAAACAAATGGTAGAGGACTACAGAAAGCTTATAATAAAAAATGTTTTGTCTCATAAAGGTCATCCTTTATGACCTATAACTATTACCGTTATAACCCTTTCCATGAAGAAGACTCTGTATGCACTGAAAAATGTACTGCGACCGTATTTGAGTTATTTGGTGGCATATACGTATTTGTAATTCCTATTAAGTTCACTTTTTTCTCCTTTTTTGTTAAAAAATAATCAATTCTTCGACAATTGTTTAAATAGTATGCTTTACTCTATAACTTGTGAGATTACTTTTATAACGTTGAAATATTTTATTTTCAGAGTGCCAAAAATTAATAAAATCAATAAAATATTCAATAATTTAGTTAGTATAAAAATGGTTCTTTTGACCTTGGAAGGTAAAAAATGAAGGTCAAATGTCTGAGAAATGACCGGATATCTTCTACAATACTTTATCGATGGAGAAATGATTCAAATAAAGGTTGACCAGGGGCGAGGGGCACATTTGACTGTACCATCAATTTTGACTTTGAGGTCAATCTTCAAAGTTAAATGGAGGTAAGAAACTTTTCTTAAATGAAAATCTTATTGCTCACTGCTGATTTGAAAAGAGCAGGAAATTTCTCGTCAAAAATGACGCGTAGAAAAATAGTTTTTGGGTCTTGGAAAGGGTCAATGATTCATGTACAAAACGAGCCCTTATGAAAAAGACTTTTTTGGCTACAAAAAGCTAAAAATAACAAAAAAAAATTGTTTTCATCAAGAGTCGTGACTCTCGATCTATTAAGAGCAGAAAATTAGACTTTTTTCCTATGTTTACGCAAAATGTCCTGGAATACAATTTTTTCTCTTGCACCACTTACATAGCTTTACCGAGAAGTGAAGTATTAAAAAAAACTCAACACGAGTAATTTGCCTGTAAAATAGGTCAAAAGTGTTTAACTTTGTGAAGCTATAACTGATGAAATATTGGGGGTAGGTCATTGCGTTGGTTTTATGATTGCTCGAAATTATGTCTACTTCAATTAAAGTTTTGAACTTTTTTTTGTAATATTAAGAGGTTCCAAAGTACAGGTACTTTGGAGGACCATAAGTGCGCACCTACTGAAGATATGATGGTCCTTTTTCTGTCAATTTTTTTAGAATTTCCTTTAGCTTAATATTGGTGTTAAGCATTTTGCTGTGAAGTTCGTTCAATGAGACAGCTCAGTCTACGGAAGCACGATTTTTAAGAAATAAATCTTCGGAAGGCGGGTTGTTAATGTTGAAACTATTTTAACTTATATTTGCATACGAAAAGTAGTACAAGGGCCTTTTTCAACGCGGCGAAAAGGAAAAAGTTTGCTTTGTAAAAGTCTTGAAATTAAAGCAACGTATTAAAAAAACTAGGTCAAATAGAATGTCCAATATCCTTATAAGAAATTGGTTATTTTCCCTGGAAGATTTATACTTCCGTCATAAGGATGCATTTCCAGAAAAATAAAATTTTCTTTCAAATTCAAATTAGATAGAAAACAAGCATTAAAACGACTAAATTTTCTAGAGTTTCACTAATTTAGTATTAAAATTTTATGAACTTAAAGATTTAAAGAACACTGCTAGTTCGAAGAAAAAGGGGTATTTTAATCTAAACGATTTGTCACAACAAATACATATAGTAAAATGCAAAATGTGTATAAACAAGAAATATATTTATACTTACCAACAGGATTAAGGAACACCACTATGATGAACCAGAGAAAACCTACCACAGTCCTCATTTTCTTTAAATTAAGGCTCCTGCCCTCCCTCTACTCGATATTGTTTTAGGCCAGTGCACGTTAAAGGTTTTAATTATTAACAAATTTTAAGTATATTCAATTTGCTTCCAATGATTTTTAATATAAATTATTACATTTCACTGAATTCTTCAAAATTAACTTGTGGAAAGAGTAGCAAACGATGCCCCAGTTATGGACAAAAAACATCACAGTTCTTCGAGATAGAAAGTAGGTCGTTGCATACTTATGCTGTCTTATAGTATAAGCCAGTATTTCAGTTGGCGTTTCATGCTATGATATCAAATTTCGAGGGCGAATATTAAATGTTTCAAAGTGAAACTATGACTAGCTAATATTCTTGAAAACAATAAAAAAAATTGTAACGAATGATCAAAAATAAGGTGAACATTAGTTAAGATAGTATGACACTTTTTATTCGAACACGGCACCATTTAAAAATTAAATAATAAATACGAAATTAACAATTATACGTGCAATATAAAATCAAGTATTTTCTGGTCAATTCCTTTTTTCATTATTTAAAGTTCAAGAATTAATTATTAGAAATTTTGGAGGTAAAACCTTGATCTACTTCAAACCGAGTTTGAATGTTTACAGGTTAACAGTCTTAAAACGAGAAGTTTAAGTCATGAGAGGTAAAGAAATTTTTCTAAATAAAGTCATATTACCAATTTAAGGCTTCTTCGTCCATTATACTCCCACCTCTACAAAGTATGGACTCTCAAGAACTACATGTATATAAAATCTTCCGCAAAAATATTAAAACTGTGATTTCCTACAAGCATCACGAGATAAGTGACGAGCATGTGTTCGCTAAAGCCTAAGGAGTTTTAACAAAAGAGAATTCACTATAACCACGTACTGTTGTCAATCGTTTGATCCTTATTTTTAAACAATCTGTGGGAATATATACGTTGCGCGAGAACTGACAGTCGCGCGCCCTAGGCGCGCTCAAATAAGTGCGCGTGGCGCGCGTAGAGAATGTGCTCGCGAGGCCGGCGGATTTTGATACTTAAAATTATTAATATTGGTCTAGTGAAATATTAATTATCATTAGGTAATTAAGTTTTTATTTTTGCTCGAAAATTTGTTTTCTCTCCCTTAAAATTATTACTATTAGTCTTGTGGAATATTTAAAAAAATTTTTTAAAATTTCAATAAAAAAAATGGAATTTGTGTAAAATATTTGGATGTTGGTACATACTTTTGAATTATGTAAACAAATTATTAGTTGAATAGTCTTATTAGTTGAAAATAAATGATAATTTATTTTTCAACAATTGAAAAGTATTTGAAAATAAATTTATGTGTTGTAATGCGTTTAGAAAACCTAGTTATTATTTTCTATTTTCTCTATGGTAACTGAAAAGCAATTATTGATATATGAAATAGTGAAAATTTAAATTTATGAATAAAGAAATTAAATAAAGTTACATAGTTAAGTTAAATAATATAAGTTTATATCTTTAAAAATTACAAAGTTTTTGTATACTGGTGGGTTCTATCATGCCCACAAAAGTTTGTGAAGCTTTCCAATAAATTAACAATGAGATTTTACTTTTGGTCTTAGAAGTTATTGATGCTGCAGATATAAATAATTCTCCACAATGTATGCCGTACAGAAATTTCGCCGGTCGGATCCCGGTTTGGCTATCCCGGGCTGGCTTCATGGACAGGATCCGATTGTGAACCGGTCGGGATACATTTTTTTCTCATGGTCAGGAGCCAACCTGGCACTGGTCAGGATAATTTTTTGGTAGAAATTAGACATTTTTTAGAGCCTTCATATTATCAAATACGTAATTATGGATGATAGATGAATCATTATTTGAAAAGTATAATAAAAAGATTTATTAGATCAGTGAAATAGAAATGAGCTGTTTTAAATTCCTTAAAAAAAACTAATTTTTTAAAATGTTTTAACTCATTGAATAAAATTGTTATCGAATCTGCTAACTGCAACAGCAGAAATTTAAAAAGTTTCTCTATTGTCAGTTTGCAGATAATTATGATTTTAATTCAACTATACTGCTGTGAATACATTTTTTTCATTCTTCCTTCCTAATCTAAATAAAAGTTACTACTTGCTCGCCTGAAGCAATATTTGTTAACCCCTTTGTCACCGGATTACCCTATCGGATCCCGAGTAGTATTCGAGCTAGGATCCGACCAGTTTACCGTGAAGTTTTTATCCGGATCCCGGTCAGTTTCCCCGACCAACGCGCAGTTTAAAAAGGGGCTATGCGGCCGGGCCCCGGCCGGATCCCTGATTGGATTCCTACGCGGGATTAATTAATTATAATAGAAGACAATGTTCATAAATCTTTTTATTATCTCCTTTTCTTTAACTTGATTATTTGTAAATAGTTTGAATACCGAATTTTCTCACGTAGGTAAATATCTGCCCTTTTGTAATCGTTAATTTAAAAATTCATTAACATATTCTTACATGGAGCCTCTTTCGCAACTGTTTCGTGAAATGAGAATGTTTTTTTCGTTCTGGATTACCAAAACATCCAATTTTTTATATTATTTTCGAGGAGAAAAATATACTAATATATTTAAGTTTATTTACTATTTAAGTGGCGGAATAATCTAGAAATTTAAATTCAAGTAGCAAAAAAAACCAGTACTTTATTTTCGAGGAGCGAAAAATGGAGAATATATTATTCGTGTAGAATTATGTTGGACTAAAAAAAATTGAAGGGAATTTGTTAAATGCCTGCAAGCTCTGTCTTGTTGATTTAAAAAATCACGTTCTTAATTTAACTTTCTTCTATTTTCACTTCTATTTGGCAGCCGTTCTCTACGGTGGATTTCGATGTGGAAAATTTTTTCTCAGACTATAAAGGTAGATTAGGGAACTAAAGAAACATTTTTGAAAAGAAAAATGTTTGTAGTATTTTTTATTTCTTTTTTTTAATGAGGTGTCACAAAAATATATTATAAGCGAACATAAGTTAAGTTTAATGTAATTTAAATCTAGCATAATCTAATGCTTCATCGAAGTATAATGTAAAGCACACCATCTTAAATCTATTAAAAAATTTTGTTACACACTGAAAAGTTCATGAGTTTTTTTTGCACTGTATCTTTTTTTCCAAAATGTGACACGAAAATATATTATAAACAATATTGACTTAAATCTTTTATAAAACAAATGTAATGTAAACTAATGTATCATGGAAATAAAATGTAAACGAAATAACCAACTTAAAACAATACCAAATTAAATCTACTTATAAATTAGCCATAAACAAAAAAATATTCTGAAATGCACACCACCTCCGAGAAAAATCCTTTTTTATTTTAATCTATGAAGAAAAAAATTCCAGCACTTTCGGGCTATGATTTATCCTTAATAAATCGTGAAAAACTAGATAAAGAGATGCAAATCACTTTGAAAAAATATCCTGGATTTTCACAATCTTCTAGGTCGAATCGGACCCTAATCTTTTAAATTATTAGAATTAAATAAAAACACATTTCCGAAATTTTTGCACTTAAAACTTTATTCCTTGGTGCTCTTTATTTCGTTATGCGCCAATTTTTTACGTGCTTTCCGTGGACATCAGGTTTTTTTTCCGGATCATCATCCAGGAGGTGCTTGGCCTTTGCCCCTGACGGTGAAGCTTCTTGGCCGCCCTTCGGCGGCGACCTCTGACAGAGCCCGGCCTGGCCCTCGGTAGTAAAAGCCTGACTTGAAGAAGCCTGACTTGGGACAACCGGCTTAAAGGCCTGACTTGGGAAAGCTGGCTTAGTGGCAACCGACTTACCGAAAACCGCCTTAGTGAAAATCGACTTTGAGAAAAACGACTTATTGGCCAGTTCAAGTTTCTTAGCGATAGTAGGGTGCTCTACTAGGAAAGTACGAATGAGTGTTTGATTGTATGGCTTGAAGAAAAGATCATTCGTATCTTTATCCTCTGAGGGAATTATAAGATACTTGTAGGCATAGAGAAGCTCTACGTGATTTACTTTTATTTTATCTACGCGTATTTTAATTAATCTGGAAGCCAGGTCCAACTCCGGTATAGCAAAAAAGAATGGGCACAAATCTTCTGTTCCATCTGTTTGGTCTTCCATATATCCAATGACGTACTGGATATCATTTTCCTCCCGTATTCCAACGCGCACGGGACCTGTTCTCATACCTGCAAGTCCATGATATTTTCTACGAAAAGAAGAGAGGTAAGCAGTATGACCAAGTCTTGGTAGATCCTTGTATTTTTCCTCTGTTATTTCAGATCCGGGTGAAGGGACAGGCGAAGGGGTCCGTTTCTTTCCAATGCGCCACATTGATTCTGCAAAAAAAAAAAGTTAGTAGGAAATTGTTGTTGTTGTTGTCATTTGTCATTACAAATAAATGTAATTATTACATTAAACAGAGAAAATTGAAATTTGTACACTCATTTATGTTTTGTCTAATAAATGTTATCAAGGATTACGGCTAAGAGTAAAAAAATTCAAATATCTTCGAGACGTTTGCAGAATGTAATACCAGGAAACCAAAGTGATGTATCAATTTGAATTTCAACAAAAATGCTATTCAGCAAAACAACAAATTTGCAAATCTTGAAAATTTTCCACTATAAGTGACCTCTTAAACTTCGCGGATTGACGAAAAATAGAAATAAAATCTTTTAATTTTAAAGCTTGGTGCAACATAAGCGCACTATTTTTGACTAAAGGAAACTATAAGTACATTTTCGAATCGAATAAAAAATATTTGTAACTTTTTGGAAATTCACGGCGGTCTGAATTTTGTTTGAAAATCTAATTATTTATAAGAAAAAAAACTTTTTTCTATAGATTACTATCGAGAGCTAGATTACTTAGTGGTGGAATGCCATGGGTTTCTTCGTTTTTCAACCCTACAATTTTTTTGGTTGTGGCAATCGCAGAACTATAAAAAGTAATGAAATTGTTTAAAAAAACGCATTGTTTTTTTCTGAGGCAAATCTATGAGTGTTTTTCTGTTTTTATTTTTTTGTTACAACTATTGGGTTTTTGTTAATTAACTACGCAACTTTCACATTCATATCTGTGGCAAACTTCAAACTCGTAAAATTTGGAAAAGCAAATCAAATTGTTAAATGTCGATTTATAAATAACAATTGTACACTTATTATTTTTAGAAAACATTAGAGTAGATTCAAAAGATATTTACAATTTTTGAAAGGATTCAAAATTAAATTAAAACATTTAAAGTCATTGTAAATCATTTAAATGAATTGCTTGTACAGAAAAAATTGAGCTATTCGCACTGAAATTTCGGTCCAAATACTGACAGCCTCAATTGGATCAAAATATAGAGCTTTTGTAGACTTAAAAAAAATTCGAAACTAGTTAAGAATTGTGAAGCTCTTCAAAAAAAGAGAAACGTTTTCTTAACATTCTTAAAACATTTTAAAATGATTTTTCTGGTTTAAAAATTATTTTAAGAGAATATCCAAAAACATTTTGAAACATTTTCATAATTTTACAAACGAATCTGAAGGATTTTATGAATTTTTTTTTTTTAATTTGCAGGATTTTCTAAAAATGTAGGAAAAAATTCGATTCATTTTTAAAGGAGTTTAGAAGTTTTGAAAAAGTTTTAAAATGATTGAAAATTTCTAAAAAATGTTAAACAATTTCTAGAATTTTCTTGATTAAAAAAAAAAATTGTATCTTTTCAAAGATGTTTGAAGTATTTAAGATGCTAGTAATTGACCTTCTAATTTAAGAAGTGCTCAGTTAAAAAAATTCAATGTATAATGTTTCTGGCTTGAAATTGTTAAAAATATTATAAACAAGAAGAATTACGGAAAATAAAATCAAGAATCCAACGATCAAATCTGGACAATAACATAAAATGTCCCTACTCATTTTTCTTTCCTCTTTTTTATTTTTGACGAAAAGGAGAAGTTCTTTTTTTTTTGTTTTCTTTCCAGGGAAAAAAGGATTTTTCAGATTGCAATGGGAGCATTTCATAGTCATTCTACATCTTTTTTCGTCGGATTCTTGTTTTTATATTCAGGAATTCAGCTTATTAACCTTATTATTGGACTTTAATTGGGATTTTAAATTTGAATTTAATCTCATTTAAATATCTTCAATTTAAAATAATATAATATAGAATATTTTAAAGTTCATTGCTTGTTTCTTTAATTTAGAGCATTGGAAATTCTAATGGATATTTATATTTTGAAGTTTAATCTGTGTCTTTGAACTCCACATAATTTATAAATGTTAAAAATTCTAAATTTTTCAGTTTATCTGTATTTTATTTTCAATTTTTCAATTAATAAGAGTTAGAACCTTCCATTGTACACGTTTTTTTATTGAGAGATATAATAAATGTAATTATTAGACAAATTTATATATTACAAACTTTCAATATGATAAATCCTAAAATATTTTTTTCTATTTAAATTTTATTAAATAAAAACTCTTAAACCTGAATTTTTTTATAAAATAGACTTTGTCATAAGGGCCACACTCGAATTATTTGAAAATTATATTTTCAAGTATTTTCATAAATCCGGGTTGAAATTAAATTATGAGAATTGAGATCAAGAAAATCAGTATTATTATTTTTTTTAAATTTATATAAGTAGAATTTTCATAAGAGTTTTGAGAAGATTAAAATAAAAAAGATTTTTTAATATTTCAGACCTGCCAGTAAAATTTCTAGAAGATTTTAAAGAAACTTTTTCATTTTATAGGATATCACGAAATATTATGAAAAATCCAATTCTTTTTAAAAGATGATTAGGACTTTTAGAATTTGGGAACAAATCAAGAAATATTTCTTAAATTCTCGAAAATGTTTTCAATTTTTTAAATATTAATAATCTATTTTAAACGCCTTAAATTCCTGAAAATATTTTTTACTAACTTGAATTTTTCTCAACATTTTCAAATATAATATAAAATTTTTTTAAACTACCCTATAATCTTTTAAGTTTTCCCATAAATTTTAGGACAATTTTTTTATTCTCTTGCACACATTTAAGATTATTTTTAAACTCCTCAACCTTAGATTTGAAATCTTTCAAAATCTACATTTCTAAAAACATTTTAAAGTTTAAAATTAATTTTGTATCTCTTAATTCTGCTAAACATTTCTTGGATTTAATAAATTTGATATTTGTTTTTATTTTGTAAACTTACCAAATAAAAAAGTTTGGTTCAAAATATATGCTAAACTATTTTTCGAAATTTTAGGAAATTTTTGATGTGTTTAAAAACTTTAAAAAATTTTTGCTTAAAGTTCATTTTGGAAACTAAGCAAATATTTAGAATTTCCATACGAATATAAGGACTATTTCTTTTTTATCTGGTCAGGCCTTTTAACCCTTCCAATCTCTTAAAATTATTTAAATCTTTTCTGCAAAATTAAAAAAAATTGCACTAAAATATTTCCGATTTTTCTTTGAAAATTTATTAAAATATTTTTAAATCATATCTTAAAATGAATTTTTCCTAGGAACCTGAAAAAAAGGTGTATCATTTTCGTGAAAAATTTCAAAATTCTTAAAAAATCTTTAGAAGTCTTTATTATTTTTGAATCGTTTCAAAACTTCTGAATATCTCTTAAACTTACTCAAATATGTTTCAAAATTTGTTAATATGGCAAACTTCCGAAACTTTGTTTAAAATTTTTTAAATAATTTTCGAAAATTTTAGGAAATAATTCAGAACTTGTGATCTTTTTTCAATTTTTTTCTTGTTATTCCTTACAAAAGAATCTCTGAAAAATTTTCCATGAATCTCAAGAACTTTTCTGCATTTGCTTGAAACCCTGACAAAATTAAGTTTACGTAAACAAATTTGTAAATCCTACAAAATTTAAAAATATTGTCTGAAAGCCTTCCATATTCTTTTATGCCATATTTCGAAATCGTCAATACTTAAAATTATCCTTTTAACATAAAAGCTAAACCATTTTGATTTTGAAAGGTTTGGAAAAATAAATAAATATAGTGCAATTAAAAAATAATTTTAAATAAAAAATATTTGTATACTAACCACTAGGATTAGGAAAAGTCATTATGGTGAGGCAGAAAACGCCAATCAAAGGCCTCATTTTAATTTGTATCAAATTTAAAGTTTAGTTAACTTGCTTCAAAATAATTTTTAATGTAACTGACTCAAATTCACTAAATTTTTCACAATTATTGTGCGCATAAAAAGAAATGTGTTTCATCGCTATATTTCTCCTACTCTATACCGCAAAAGTCTTCCGCATTATTGTTTTATTAAAACCGATTCAGAGTGGGAAAATTAAATATTGCACAGTGAAACAATGACTAGGTAACATTTTTGAAAATAATAACAAAAGTTTCTCTTTTGATGAAAAATAAAATGAAGGTGAAACGGTGAGTAAATATTAGAGGAAACAGAGAGTAAGATAAAATAATGTATTATCCTCCTGCACACTTTATTAGAAAATTCATTAAAATTTATAAATATTTTAATTATAGATGTGACTGAAATTTTTTATTATTTATCTAAATTTATTAGACAGACCGTTTATTGTAAACTGTATAATTCAAAAAAATTTAACAGAAAAATTTCACATTTTTGCTCCACATCTGAGTGTGTAATTTTTCAATGAAACAAGTTTTCTAATGTAGTTTGGTAGATTTAAACAATAAAAAATTAAAAGCCTTTGAAATTAAAATTTAAACAAAGTTTTTAGTTAATTAAATATAAATATAAATTGTCCATCATCTTGAAAACTAAACTAGTGCATCTGGTGAAAATTAATCAATAATAATTGATTTTACAAGTTGATTGTCAATTTGTTGAAAATGATTCCATTTATAGATTATAAAATTAAGAATTGTAATTTTTTAATTAGAAAGTCTTATTAACTAAACAAATTTAAAGGGCCGATTGAAAGTTCATGAAATATTTTTTATTTTAAAATAATTTTTCATAATCGATTCATAAATAAACGTTTCCTTTAATTTCAAATCCGATTCAAATATTATTACAGTCTAAAATAAAACTCATTATTTAAAACTAAACAGTTTGAAACAGAAATTTTAAAAATAAAAGCCCGAAAATCATAAAAATTTTGAAGTAATAAATTTAAACTTTGAAGCTTGAAATTTTTTTACAAAATTAAGAACAAAATATAGATTTTTGATGATATCAAAATGAAATGTTGACTCTATTTAAAGAGCGCGGAATGTATGCAATACGTCCAAAATTTGTCTTAAGATTCCTGAGAAAAGTTTCGAATGATTCCTTTTTTTGGAAAACCAATCTAAATACAATGCTTAAAAAGATTTCCCAAATTGTGTGAAAATATCTGGAACATTCTGTTTATAAAATTTTGAAGTTCTGTAAGTATTTTTAAATGTTTCAAGACCATAACAAAATTTATATATGCGGGAAAACTTAAAATGACTTTTTATTTAAAAACAACAATTGTAAGCGTATATTCAAAAAGATTCGAAAACCAATTTTCTTATATAAATAAAAGTTGAATAATTAATAATTTGAAACTATTCAAAATTAAAATAATTTAACTTTTAATTTAAAGACTGTTTAATTTATATAAAAAAAGTATATCCTTTCGGTTTTTAATCTTTTGAACCTATAATTAATTTAAATTATATAATTTTTTAACTTCATCAGTCTTTCCTTTATGCTTTAATCTAGGGCACTGACAATTATAGCGCCGATTAATTATTTTTAAGCCAAATTAAGGCTAAACATGGTCTAAATTGTCGGCATAAAATAGACTATATTTAAAATCGAAAATTAAAATTTTAAGAGAGGTGCAGTGAAACATTCTGCACTTTAAAAAGATCTAAAAATTTGTTATGAATCACTTTTTTATAGGATGCATAGTTTTTTTTAATCGTGAAAAGCATCGTTAAAAGAAAAAAAAAAATCGGCCCGCTGCAGGGGCACATTCTCAATCACAACTTTTGTCTTTTAATTTCTTTTTCGTCTCGTGTGTTGGGTTTCTAAGAATTTACTGCTGAAGGTTGGTGACCTCATCATAAAACACTAACCAGCTATGACTTGGTTTAAACTAATCACCCCCCCCCCGACCCACCCCTCATCAATCGAATTTTCCTGGGTGACTGAGGCTAAGGATATAATTTAGAAGTTAGAAACAGGTAATGGTGATGTGTAGACCGAATGTGTGACGTTCAAATCGTAGACATAAAATTGTAAATGAGCAAATTCAGTTTTTGAAAACCGGCAGACGTTGCAATAAAATTTGTAAGAGCAAATTTTTTTTAAAGAATGCGCATTTTTTAAGCAAGTCAATAACACTACGTCTGTTTTAATATGAATGCATGTTATTAATTGTAATAATATACATTTATGGAAATGATATACA
>JAWWLR010000155.1:32154659-32166814 GCA_035041075.1 Acraspis erinacei | reverse complement strand
AAAATTATTTTTTTAAATTATTTACTTGGGAATTTTTTAAATAATGCCTATATCCCCCCTCCCTCCCTGATGGACACTTATTGATCATTTTCTTTGACTATTTTTTGAAGGTAAAAGCTTCTTTGACTATAGATTTGACAACAATATTTATTCCTTGCAGTTCTCTGCATGAAAGCAGTAGGGAGATTATTTAAATGTGTTGCTGCCCCAATTATAGAACAAGATTACAAGACAACAAAATCTAAAGCATTCCTTCCAAAGGAACTAGAAGAAGCGTCAAACGAGCAATCTACTCTATGGAATCAATTGTACCAACATAATCAATTGAGTCATTATGAAGAATTTATTGAACATAATCAATTGACTCATTTTAATCAATTGACTCATGAGAATCAATTTGATCATAATAATCAATTGAATCATAATCATTCGTGGAATCATAATATTCCACAGAATCCTTAACAGACATGCTGATTGTAATCCGGATATGTATGTAATTATTCATAACAGGAAAATGAAAAAAAATTTATTTAAAATAAGAGCTTCTTGTAAAATTTATTTTATAATCACCAAGTCTGAATACACAGAGGCTTTAAATATTCATGATTTTTAATACAATATTTCCATAATATTATCTAAGTAGCTTTTTAAATAATCATCAGAAAGAAAATAAGCTGCATAATGTAAATTTACAGGAAAATTCAAGATTTCAAGAGATTTTAAAGACCTTTGACCAGGTCATAGTAGGTCAGAAATTAAAAACCTTGATATTTTTAAAGGTCAGGGAATTTTGCGATAGAGTGGGCAAAGAAAAAGTTCGACAGTAAAAGAAACCTATGATGAAGATGGTTGTCAAAAGATTTGAAAGATTGAACATTTATATGTTTGATTAAAAATTCGTCTTTTCGGGTAGAATATTAATTTTCATTCGATAATTTATCATTTTAATTCAAAAATCTTTTTTTTATTGTAGAAAATTTAACTATTTCATTTTTGCTTGAAAATTCTTCGTTTTTAGTTGAAATCACGTATTATGTTGAAAATTAATTTCTTTGGCAAACCAAAACTAAAACTATTTAATTTTTTGGTAAAGAATTGTCCTTTTCCGTAGAAAATGTAAATACTTTGTTGAATTTTTTGTTGTTGAGCGAATTATATTCAGGGCTGTATAAAGTTTAACAAATAATTCCCATAAAAAAATTGTAAATTTTTCATATGTTTTATTTACAATGGTCAATATTAGGTGTATTAAGTTGAAAATTAATATTTCTTTTCACAATTTTATATAAAAAATAAAAAAATTACTAATTAAATATTACCCCCATAAGTCTATTTTTTAGGGAGAAAAAAAACCAGTGAGTTTAAAGTGCAGTTTAGGAAGCTTTTGAAACTAATTATAAATTATTTGCAGCTTTTTAAATATAAATTGGTCGTAATATATAAATTATTTTCTATTCAAAAATAGACGATTATATAAATTATTTAAACAATTTATTTTTCTTTTGGCAGTTTGCTCTTAGAATAGAGTTGGAAAGACTACGTTTTCCCGAATATTGGACTCAGTATCAAATTTTCACTTTAACCAAAGCAATAATAAAGTAAATTTAATATTTATATTTGTTTCAGTAAATTATTACTATTTATAACTATAGTCTCATATAGTACTTCTAGATAGTTGTATTTTATTAAAAAATTTTGATTTTTTTTTGTAATTTTTTACTTATAGTTAGGAAGTAATTAATTCTAATTGACAAACGTAAATTTTCACAGTTCACTTAGAGCAAGTTAAAAATTAATGCAATTAAATAAAATATTATTCTGGTTGTGCGTTCGATTTTCGCTATTCGTACTTCTTACTTTTTTAAATATATATATATATATATATATATATTAAATTGCTTGTTTATTCCATTTTTTTATAACAATTAATACAATTATTCTATTTGATGAATATTTTTTCCTTACTTTCAATAAAAACTCTCTTTTTCGTATTTTTAATATCACGCGTTTGAACGTTTGTTTATGTTAATCAAATTCTTTGTTCTCAATAGTTTCTACTCTTTATGTTTTTAAATTAAAGTACACTGTTATTAATTTCTGTTGAAAATTTCCACTATACTGGAAAAAAAGAAAGAAGTTTTCTAACGGATCGAATTTTTTAAAATATATAGTATATTACGCGCGTATTTAAGAAATGCAAGGAATTCACAGAATTTAAGGAATTCAAAGAATTAACGGAATTCACATAGCGTCCGGAATTTACAGATTTCATGGAGTTCACGGAGTTCACTGAATTCATGAAATTCGATGAATTCACTATGTGCAGGCAAAAAAGGAATTTACAAGATTCACAGAATTCATGGAATTCTCGGAATTGAAACAATTTACGTAATTTATGGAAGTTGCAGAATACAATAAATTCACAGCATTAATGGAATTCGCGGATTTCAACAAGTTCAATGAATTTACGGAATTCAAGGAATTCAAGTAAATGAGGAAATTCACGGAATTCAAGAAATTCACTGAATTCAAGGAATTTAGGAATTCATGGATTTCACGGAATCCAAAGATTTCATGAAAATAAAGGAATTCATGGAATTCAAGAAATGTAAGGAATCAAAAGAATTCACACAAATTTAGGCAATCACGAAATTCTAGAAATTCATGGACTTCATGGAATTTATGGAATTCTAGGAATTCATGAAATTCACGGAATTCACAGAATTAAGGAAATAAAAATACAATCATGTCTTGCTGCTCTCATTTAAACTAAATAAGGTTCAGGTAAACATTTTTGTAACTTTTTGAATATAAATTTTATTCACAGCGAATCCAAAAAAGTAATATTTTCTTTAGTAAAAAGACAAAAAGAATTCATCTATTTAGCAAGAACATTTATCATTCTTTTATAATTCTGTTTATTTTCTGTTACCTGGAACACTACAAAAAAATAATTTCTCTGATTCTAATAAAAACTTAAGAAGAAAAATGGTTCATCTTCAAAAATATCCACAAATTTACATTAGGCTATTTATTGATTAATGAAATCAAAAAGACAAAGTTCCAACTAAAGTTGAATTTTGAACCAAGCAACATTTTACATTTAAAATAGAAAACACATTTCTTAAAAATGTTTAATTCTCCAGCTAAACAGAAATTTTTTTTATGAAATAGTTGTATTATCAAGGAGAAGATTCATTTTTAAGTAAAAAAAACGAATTCTTAGTAAAATAAATAAATTTTCAAGCGAATAGGTGAATTTTCCACAAAAGAATTTATTAATTAATTTTAATTTAATTATTTAATTTTAATTAATTAATTTTTTACCCAAAAATACCTATTTGGTACCAAAAAGACGAAATTTGAACAAATTACGTACATTTTCAACCAAATCGTGAAATTTTTAAAACAAAAAGATCAATTATCAAGCACACCTTTAATAATTAAATTTTAGTTTTTCAAAATTTATTTTCGATTTAACAAAATAATGCATTTTCTACAAAAAATAGAATCTTGTACCAAAGAGTTCAGTTGTCAAATTCTAGAAGACGAATTTGTTATATTACAGTTTAATTTTCAACTTGAAAATATGAATTTTCAACAAAAAGTTCATCTTAATACAAGAAGATTAATTTTTTACAAAAAAAATGTATTTTCAACAAATTGCAATATACAAAAAATACTATTTAATTTTTAGGAATAAAAGAGAAATTTTCTGTACGAGGAACTTAAATATTTAACCCGAAAATATGAAGTTTGAACGAAAAATATATATTTCAATAAACTATTCGAATTTTAGGTTGAAATTTAGTTTTTAACCCAAAATAATAATTTTCATAAAAATACATAAGTTTTTAGCCAAATAATGCAATTTTCGACCAAGAAGATTAATTTTCTATCGAAAAGTCGAATTTTCACACAAATAGTTGGATTTTTGAATCACCAAAAAAAAAAATTACTGAAAAATGAAATAGTTAAATTTCTATTAGAAAAATAATTTTTAATTTCAAAAAAATATTATTGAAGACAGTTGAATTTTCAAATAAAAAATATGAAATTTCAACAAATAAAAGAAAATATTTCGATTAGAAAGAAAAAATGTTGAATTTAGCCACAAATATGAATTAATAATAAAGTATTGTACCAAAATATACGAATTTTCGAAAGAAGCATAAATGTTAACCAAAAAGCTGAATTTTCAATAAAGAATAGTACCTTTTTCCAAAAAAATAACTGATTTTGAGCCGAATAAAGGAATCTTTAGTATAAAAAAGCTCATTTTTTAAAACCAAAATGGAATATTTAATATTTCATTAAAAAATAGTTTTCAAGTTAGAAAATTCAATTTTCACGAAACAGTTGAATTTTCTACCAACTACTTAAACTTCTAACCAGTTGTTGAGTTTTCAAGCCGAAAATACGATTTTTCTAGATTTTTTCATTTTTAATTAAACAGTTCAATTTTAAATCAAAATTATGAATCTTCAACCAAAGAAATGCATTTTTAGTAAATTAGTTCAATTTTGAAACATTTGTGGAACTTTTACCTAAAAATAGAGATTTTTAACAAAAAATGTACCCTTATGTAAGACGGCATTTCAAAATAGTCCCCCCTCCCACAAAATGTGCACGTGCTTTCAGATATTTATACTTATAAGCACTACAATTAATAAATATATAAATAAAGTGGAATTTATGGCCTAATTATATTCAATTTAAAAAATGTTTTTACAATCCTCGAAAGAAATTAAAAATCGTTCTCGAGAGCAAATTATACTCTTTACATCTCGACAAAGGACATAAATAAATATTAGGTGATTGCTGAGCACACATAAAATTTTTTAATTATTTACCCTTGGAATGGAAATTTTAGCGAAGCTATAAAAACGAGATTAGTAATATGCTTAAGATTAAAGTGATGTATTGAAAAATGGTATTTTTTGTTAAATTTAACTGTTATTCATTACAATTTTTAATATATTTTAAATGAAATATTAACTATCACATTTTTATTGAAATTTGATCTTTTTCGCCTTAAAATTCAACTTTTTTGTAGAAAATTCGTTGTTTCTTAATTTAAAATATTTTTTTAAACGAAAATCTAATTATTCCATTTTGGGTAGATAAAAATTTCTTTTTAGTTTAAATATTCAATTACTTGTATAAAAACTTATGCAATTTGTTTAAATTTTTTCGTGTTGGGTACAATATTAATCTTCTTGGCTCAAGATGAACTTTTTTTATCCAAATTAGTTTTTTCGCTTTAAAAATTCAACTCTGATGTAGAAAGTTTGTTTCTTTTTGGCATAAAATTTCAACCTTTTGGTAAAAAATCCAACTTTTTTGCACAAAATTAATCTTATCGGTTAAAACTTAAACACTAATAAAGGATTGCATGGGATTGCGTAAGTGTGCATGGGGTTGCAGTTTCAGAGAAAGTGTACTTTTTATTTTCTCTATTTTTTGCATTAAATCTTTCAATAGTTCCACATTCTTTATCTTTATACTGATTTTCCTAAAATAATGCTAAGTAGTTATTTTTCTACAATAAAATCGCAAAAAATGCATAAGAATGCGTGAGATTACTTAAGGGTACGTGGGATTGCATAAGAGTGCGTGGGATTGCATAAGAGTGCATGGGATTGCAGGAGTCACTAATCTCTCGTCTTAAACGTTGCAATAATCGTTGTACAATTTTTTTTTAGATATTTACAGCCGATCTAAAAGTTTTACGTAATTTAATTACGTAAATCCATATTTTTCGTGAACTGTATAAGTATTATTCAATTTCGTAATACATAGCGAGTGCCTTAAGAAGATTTATTGTAACGAGATCTTTATTTTTATTCTAAACACTGTTCGCTTGATTATGATGATAACATTTTTATCTCTATGTGGAATTTTTCGCTGCTTACGAAACAATTATTAGGATAATCATATGGCGCAACCTCGATATAAAAAGTAGGGATACATTTTGTATATATAACGCTGGAAACTAAAGGAATGTTCTGTTATTGATTTTCGTCGATTAAAATTAAATTAATTGAAAAGTTTCTTAAGAATAAGAGTCATGCAATTTTTGAAGTTTTTCTTTCTCTGCTACCTTCTTTATAAAGGAGCTAGTGCTATGTATAGACCTAAATTTCCTATGACCATAGATGAAGCTACAGGTGAGTATAAGAATATATTTCACGGGCCGTCGATAAAATAAAATATTAAATTTTGTGCCATTTTTACCCCTCTCCCCCCTTTATAATGTTATTTTCCACGAAATCTACTTTCTACACGATTTTGAAACTACTCTCTAAATCTGAATTAGTGGAAAACTACTAATTGTTAGGAAAATTCACCTCGCTGAAGTTTCCAACGTTTAAAAAAAACGAATTTACAAAAAATTTTTTTTGCGCGAGACCTGAAATGTTAAAGTTCTAAATGGATCTATTTGATTACGGAAGCTACCCGCAAAAGTTTCACCCGCCTAGCATCTCCGGAACACACCCCAATTCAACCCTTAAGAATCGAAAAAATCATAAAAAATGACATAACGTCTAAACCTAAAATGTCAGTGTTAATTATATGATTCTTTGATGTAAATATTCAAACCAAAAGGGTACATCACCCTATTTCTTCCGGAACACCCTCGTTTTCAACCCCTAAGAGAATAAAAAATAAAAAAAATACCCTAAACCCGTGACCTAAAATTTTATGGTTTGGAATGGTTCCACTCGATGCCCAAAGGTATTAAAAAAAGTTTCATTCCGCTATCTCTTCCGGAACACCCTCGTTTTCAACCCCTAATTTTTTTGGATTTTTCATTATCTTAGGGGCTGACAACGAGGGTTTACCGGAAGAGTTAGCGGAATGAAACTTTTTTTAGTACCTTTCGTAATCGAGCGGAACAATTCCAAACCATAAAATTTTAGGTCACGGCTTTAGGGTATTTTTTGGATTTTCCGTTATCTTAGGGGTTGAAAAAGAGGGTGTTCCGGAAGGGATAACTTAATGAAACGTTTTGTTGTACCTTTGGGCATCAAGTGGAACTATGCTAAACCATAAAATTTTGGGTCACGGTTTTAGGGCATTTTTTGGAATTTTGTTTTATTTTTCATTACCTTAGGGGTTGAAAACGAGGGTGTTCCGGAAGAAATATGGGTGACGCACCCTTTTGGTTTGAATATTGACATCAAAGAATCATATAATTAACTCTGAAATTTTAGGTTTAGACGTTATCTCATTTTTTATGATTTTTTCGATTCTTAAGAGTTGATTTGGGGTGTGTTCCGAAGATGCTAGGTGGGTGAAACTTTTGCTGGTAGCTTCCGTCATCAAATAGATCCATTTAGAACCTTAACATTTCAGGTCTCACGCAAACAAATTTTTTTGTAAATTCGTTTTTTTTAAACGTTGGAATCTTCAGCGAGGTAAAAACTCGTCATCAACTTCAGAAAGAGCAGCTCTCAATGGCTTCACAAATCAAGGCTTTTTCTTCGATGGAATAAAAGCCGCAACAAACGTAATCGATGGAAAAAGTAAAGGAAAAACACGGAAAACAACAAAACCAGAAGAACGTACTTCTCTCATTCAAGAACCAGGAAGCACTTATTTAGGATACATATCCTCATCTTCTTCAGGTACAAAAACGATTACAGATGATATCCTTCCATTTTTCTATGACAAAGAAGTTATTACCTCCAATCTATATTGTGTGGTTTCTGATGGCTGTCCTACGAACACTGGTAAATACGCAGGTATAATTCGATTGCTAGAATTAGAATTGGGTAAACCGCTCCAATGGATTGCCTGTCAGCTTCATTGTAATGAGCTGCCATTCAAAACTTTGTTTATAAAACTTGACGGAGGAACTTCTGGGCCTAACGATTTTTCTGTTCCAATCGGAAAAAGCTAAGGTTCTGAAGATCTTGCTCGAAAAAGTCCAGGGAAATGATCGCACCCCAGATAGTTGACTAGGATTAGTAGAACCCTTCGAACTTACATTGGGACAGAGAATCCGTCATTTGAGTTAAGGTTTTTTGTTCAATTCATCATGACAGTATATGTCCCAATGTGGTTCGAAATTAAATGTGAACCATCTATTAAAGATGCCCCGAAACATCTCTGGAAAAACATTTCTTTGAGTGTAAAAAAGTATTACAAAATAATGCCTACTTTGCTCACCCAGAAAATCTTCTTCTCGCTATGCTATGTATGCCCGCTATGCTACTTAAAATATTCGCTGTTCAAATTTGAAAAGGTGCTTAGTTTTTTTGTGAGTTTCAGATATATAGACGTTGCAGAGACAGCAGGATTTTTTTTATGAAACTTCAGGGGAGTGTTTTTGACTCCGAAAAGAAAGTTTCCATTGCTATTAGAACTCCGCGGAAAAAACTTTTTTTCGATACGCCCTATTATACATGTACGATTTTATTTTATTTTCAATTTAAGCCTCTAAAACTTAAATTTTTCTTCAAAATTTAGAAAGAAATATTATTATACTTCTGGTCTTGTACCAATGGAATATTAAAATAAAGTTTAAAATTTATTGAAATCAATTCTGTTCGTGAAACTTAATTATTGTCTACAGGAAATTTCATTACTGACTAAAAAAATTAAAAAGAACAACCAAACAATGAAGATATTATTGTTTGATAGTTATCGTTGTTGTGGGCGAAAATTATTCTGTTTTGTTGCAGTCCTTTTTCTTCTAATAATTAATTAGCAGATCATTTTAATATGAATTGAACCAGATGAATCCAATCATTCTCATTAATCGTTTCCCTATTATGCTTTAGGTGATCGATCAATATCAAAAGTACTAATTTTATGATACCTTAAAAATGTTTCATTTCGATTTCAAAAGCACTTTTCAATATATTGAGATCATAAAATACAATTTAGTTTATAAAATCGTTTAAAGTACTTTCTTTAGTTTGTTTTTCTGCGATCCATATACATAGAAGTTTAGATTCCTGGCAATTAAAGTCACTTTGATTTGATAGTAGTAAACAAAAGCCCGGACTTCAATAAATCCAGTGGAGCTGCAATTTCCGAAGGTCTGGTGTCCACTGAATAAAACATCACCAAGAGTTCATTTGTTTTAGCGTATTTACTGTCATCATGAAGCCAGTCAGAAAATTTCTTTGAAACCGCAACAATATTTGAATAGTTCTTCCTATCACATTTTAATTTGCTACCAAACTCATAAAGTCCGTATTTAAATTTAAATTGAGTCCTACTGAATACAATTAATCTTTCAAATAATATAAATTACTACATATATTCAGTTCTTATTGATCCAAATTTTTGATTAATTTTATTAATCCTAATTTACTAATTTTAAGGAGGCATCTTCGTGAAAGCATCACACAAAGCTTAAACCCCCCAGGGTAACGTCATCAATACAAACACGCCTTCCCTCTTTCTAAATCAAAGTTTTTTCCTTACTTTAGATTTGATAAACGCGTACAATAAATAACAAAATATAAAAACATAAGATTTTAACGGACTGCACAGTTAAAAATTCTAGCTCTCAAAACAGAGGAAATAGGAGGATTTTTCACGAAATTAGATGGATAATAGGAGAATACATTTTTTAAATCTAAATAAGTTCAAGGTACTATAATGAACTTCATACAAAACTTTTAAGATTTCAAGTCGAAATATATTGTATTTTCAAAAAAGTATTTGTATTTTTAATCCATGAAGATTAATTTTTTTACCAAAAATGATACATCTTCATGAAAGGTTTGATTTTTTAAAGTAAAAAGTCAAATCAAGCAGTTGCATCAAGCAGTTGCATAAAAACCATATAGTTCAATTTTAAAGCAAAAAAAGGAGAACTTTTAACAGAACAGTTAAATATGAAACCATCAATTTTTCTGAAAAACGTCATTTTCAATCAAAGAAGCTGTATTTTCAACAAGATAATTAATTTTTTACCAAAATATTTGATTTTCTAATGCCGTAAATGAATTTAAAAAAAAGATTAACTTTTCACCAAATAGTAGAATTTTCATGAAAAAATACGAATTTTCTCATTAATAAATGAATTTTTAACCTAAAAATACGAGTTTCTAACAGATTAAATTATTATTAAAGTAAAAATGATCAATTTCCAACAAATCATGGTATAGGTGATTACACTGTTGAAAAATTTAATTTCGAACTAGAAAAAAAGACGAAATTTTAACAAAATAGTTCAATTTTCAACTAAAGAGATAGATTTTCAACAAATAAATTTATTTTTTATTAAATTAGTTTAATATACAATAAAGTATTTGCATTTGTAATCAATAAGAATATTTGTCTTCTAAAAAGTTAAATTTACAACAAAATAAAGTTTTAATCAAATAGTTCAATTTGAAATAAAAACGATTAATTTTCAACTATTAATGGAATTATTAAATTTTCCTTCAAAAAATTAATTTTGAACCAAAAAATGAACGCATTTTGAACAAAATAGTCCATTTTTCATCCAAAGAGAATTAGATCTTCAACTGAAAGGTTACAGTACAGACCTAAATGACCAACTTCTTTTGATCCAGACAGTGTTTATTGCATAAAAAGTGTTGAAAAATGAAATCCCCATTGTGTTGAAAGGACTTTCTGTTAAATACTTGTACATATATACTTATAAATATACATTGTGTAAAATTTTAATAACAATTGAGTTAAAATTTCGATGTATTAGTAATCATTATCCAAAAGTCCAAAGAGATCCTTAAAAACCATCAAATTATCAAATTTTACTCTCACAATTCTCGGTGTATTTTCTCGAAATTGTCTAACTTTTTATGTGAAATTTTCTTTTACGCTTACCAACGAGATCCAATTTCAGGTTAGTGTGACTTTTAGATGGTCAACTTCCATAACTATTTTCTAAAACCTGGATAAATTTTTTTGATTAAATTTGTTTGGCCTTAGTTCAACAATACTTTGACTTGAAAGTGGATGGTTATTTTATTCCACACTCGACCAAAACGCCCATCTTTTGTCCCTCAAAATAGGGCCGAAAGTAGTATATATTTCCCGTAAACCACATTTGCGGGGCGAAATTAAAATATTCCGGATGAAAGTAAAATTGACATTTTTTATTTTACAATTTTTACACTACTATTCGTTTTATAATTATTTTTTTATTTCTTTATGTTGCAAACAAATTATATAAACAAATTCATTTTTTTCAGTTTATGGGCAGAAAGTGATTGTTTTTTATTCTTAACGCCTTCAAATTATATAAGTAATGGTGTTTAGTTATGAATAATTGTCATATAATATTATTTGTTTATTTTATCAACTAATCTGATAAAGAAATACATAGTTTGTATATTTATGAACAGAAAGTAATCGTTTTTTTCTGATCATCTTGAAATTATATAAGTATTGATTCTTAATGGCGAGATCTTTTCGCTCGATATTATTTGTTTCTTTTATAATTAAATAAGTAGTTTAAGTAAGTAAGTAAGTTTTAAGTACAAGTGGCTAAGCTATGCATTTGTTTATAAAATAAATAAATGATGTCGAATACCAATTCCTCATCACTAAACATCACTACTAATATTATTTTAAGGAGATGAGAAAAAAAGTATACTTTAGGTCTATATAAATGGCCAAACTATGCATTTATTTATAAAATTGACCTATAAAGCAAACAAATAATATCGAATGACAGTTATTAATAACTAAAGACCATTACTTATAATATGTATAATTTCGAAGCGTTAAGAATAAAAAAAATTACTGTCTGCTCATAACTTTTCAAAATATGAATTTTTTCATAGAATTTGTGTGTAAAATATACAAATAATATCGATAGACATTTCTTCGACAGTAAACATCACTACTTATGTAATTTCAAGACGATTATAGAGAGAGAAGCGATTACCTTCTTTCTAAAAATGATCCAAATATGCATTTGTTTATAAAATTTTGATTTAACACTTTTTAGTTTTTCTGAAGTGTAACATTCTTGCATTATTAAAAAAGTAATGGTTAATAATTATTAAAACTAGTTTGGACGAAATGGTTAGTTTTTAACAAGCTAAAAACATTTTATAAAAATTCAGAAATCTTCCATTGTTTGCAAATATTTTTAATTTTTTCAAAACTTCTAAAATTCCTAAATATATTTTAATCTGACTTGAATTATTCATAATATT
>JAWWLR010000155.1:32113001-32125614 GCA_035041075.1 Acraspis erinacei | reverse complement strand
ATGAAAAAATAGAGTCAAGGTAGATCTTTGCATTCTTTTCCTGTGATTTTAAGGCAAATCTTAAAATAAGTTAAACGTCTTCTTCTGCACTCTCTTACTTTTAACTAGTCAACGTTTTACTAATTAAATCAGTTTATTAACTTTTGACTGATGAATCAATTATTTCATAATATTTACAATTTTAAGTAGTCAAATTTTTACTAATTAATCAGTTTAAAGAATTTTAAGTGATGAATCAGTCATTTCATAATATTAACTAATCTAAATAGTAATAAAAACGCCGATAGAACATAACTTATTTGAATCACGCGATCGTGGACAATAAGAAAAATTTATTATGCTGTGACATTGAAAGTGCCAGTTGGAAAAAATATCTTCATCGAAATAAAATGTTTGCTGGTTTTAAAACCTAATAAAATACACGGAAAAAACTAGTCAAAGTGTCGAACTATGTCGATTGCGGAACACTAGGGGAAGAGAACCGTCTGCAAACGTCGAGTTTTTGGAACTTTTCGAATGAATTAGTAATCAGTTATTTTTTACTAATTCAAATTTAGAGAGTAAGGATATATTTTCCAAACTTATTGTTAAGACATTTCGGACATTAATGGTATAATCACAAAATCTCCAGTGATTTTGATTGTTGGGAAATGTCGACTTCCTTAAGAATCTTTAAGGGCTTTTAAAAGCCCATTCGAATTTTAAAAAAATGTTTCGTCGTTTTGGTTTTTAATAAGGGTCGATTTCCTCGCTTAATCTTAAAGATATGCTAAACCAGGCATGAAAATAATTTCAAAAACTATTCCCGCTAGAATATTTTTTCCACGTTTATGTTGAATGATCTAATGAAAAGAACTCCCATGTTTTTGGTTTTTGGGAAATATTGATTGCTTGCTTGAATCATTAAGGGATGATAAACCAACTATATATGATGATTTTAATTTATAGGGTGATAAACCACCTTTATGTTGAATAGATTTCCGAACCCAATTGTATAAAAGAAAAACCTTGAAAGATTTTTTTATTAGACTAATGGGCTCGGAAATCAATTTACAATAACAATTGGGAAACATATCTTATCAGAGAAAGTGTTCAAATTTTTTTCAAGTGTAGTTTTAACATCCCTTAGAGATTCAAGCAAGAAAACTGACAGTACAAAAACAGAAAGAACCACGGAAGATTTTCTAATTATAATATTTGGTTCGGAAATCCAATTAGCATAAACTTCGAAAAAATATTCTAGCAGAAAAGTGTTTGAAACTATTTTAAGGATTGTTTTAACATCCCTTAAAGACTCATGGAAGGAAATCGACGAAACCTACCAACCTAAACGACGGGAGTTTTTTTTATATTCTTATCCTAATGAGAAGGTATTGGGTTTAGGTAAATATAGAAATTCTGAATTCTAAAAATGAAGCCATTAAAAATTAAAGAAATTATTCCATTGTTTAATATAAAAATTGTTTTTCTTTTTCTTTCTTAACTGATTTTGAAATGTCCATCTTTTTTGGAATATTCTTCAAACAGAAAAAGGTAAACGTAATTGAATTTACTCTGGATGTATTTAATTTAGAATATTTTAATCTGCGATTTCAAAGAATTTAAAAGCCAGAAAGTTTATTGCTTTTTAAATTGAAACCATACTATTTATAATATCTAAATCTGAAATTATTAAATTTTAAACTCAATGAAAAACTGATTTAAAATGTTATTAACAATCTAGAAAAATTATTTTATTCATCATCTGTATCATTTCTTGACGACTCCAAAGATATAAAAAACTCAGTTTACTACTTTTTGCAGTTAACTGTGAGAAAATATGACTTTTTTGGTTCAAAATAACGTATAATCCACAGACCTTGACCGTTTTGGACAAAAAAATTTTCAAAAAGCTTATAAGATTTCTAACAGAGTTGTCGAGCCCGATTTTAAAATTAGACTTTCATTTTTTTACAAATAAACAAATATGATGAAAAAACTTCTATTTTATCTGTTTGACGTTATTGGTTATATGACAAAAAATGTTATAAACAAATTATTTGTTGAAAGAATGTTTTTTACGATATTCCAGAAATAAAAACTTTTTAAAGTTATATTGCAAGAAATTTGGATAAAAATAATATAATGATCAATACATTAAAATTCATTATAATTAATTAATTATGATGATAAATTTTAAATTTTTTCTGAAATTTTCATAAATTTTACAGTTAAAAAAGTTGTCATCCAAAAAAAGGAATTTTTCTTTCGACAATTGCCTTATCTATTCTTTGGTTTATTAAATTTGTTTTAAAAAATCCTAATATTTCTCAATTAGTTATGCATGCTGCTGAAAATTGTCATGAACTTCTAAACTGAAATGACTACCAATGAAAAAAAAACGAATTTTTCGGCCAACAAATGCCCTAATAATACATTTGTTTATTAAATTTGTGTACAAAAATCATAAGATTAGTGAAGAAATTATGAATGTTTCTAAAATTATCATAAAATTCCTAATTAAAAAAATGACATCGAAGAAAACGAATTCTTCTCTCCAAAATTATAGAAAATCGTAAAAAATATTCCTTCAACAAAGAATTGGTTTATAAAATTTATTTATTATTTAATATTGGCACGGGAAACGTCAAATAGAAAAAATTGAAATTTTTTTGTCATATATTCTTATAATTGAAAGCCTATTTTGAAAATAAGTACCGACAAGTCTCTTAGAAATCTTTTCCGGTTTCTTATTCAATTTTTTTTGGTCAAAATCGGACAATATTTGTGGGTTGTAAGTTATTTTGAACCAAAAAAGTCATTTTTTCCCACTGTGCGTCATAAATAGAGGAAATTTGGCTGACGTAATATAATAACAATTATAATAATAAATAATTAAAAACGTTCAAAATTGTAACCGTTGACTTAAAAATGTTTCAAAACCAATAGTTTAATATTAAAACATTTATAATTAGATGTTCTCAAATTTTGACTTATAAAATTGGAAGGTGTAATGCATCATTTATTGTGAACATGTTTAAAATCAAACAATGGTCATTTAACGGCTTTTTCCCGGTTCGCAAAAGTTTGTTTTGGTCTAAGGCATAACACACTGGAAAAAAACACGAAACAATTTGCCTGCTGACTCTAGCGAAACTCGTGAACGAAAAAGCTACGCTGCAACCCGGCATACAAGAATGCACGTTGGGTTGCCGCACATAGAATATGACGAATAATCAATTATTAATTAAAAAATAATTTAACTCTTATTCTTTTCTATTATCACTCAACATATATCACGTGCATGAATCAAATAACTTGATAAGAAATTAAAAATCATGTTAATGTATAGAATTTCTGAAAATAAAACCAAGAATCCAACGACCAAATTTGGACAACCACCATAAAATGCTCTTATTTTAATTTGAAAAAAAAGATCCTGTAAAAAAATCTCTGTACCAAGATGAAAAAGTGGAAAGAAAAATCAGAAAGCAACCAACCAAATCAACTTCCGTCTCTTTTTTTTATTTATTTAGTTTTTTTATTATTATCAAATCACAATACATATAGAGTCTTTTAATTAGGAAATTTATTTTAATTATAGAAAAATACGTAATTTGTTTATTAATGTTATGATTTTTTAAAACAAATTTAATTATCAAATGCATCATTCAGGCTTTTATCGGCAGAATTTTTTTTTCGAAGCCAGTACTTTCAGTTTGCAACTTCATGACAATTTCAGCATCATTCATAAATAGTTGCTGAATTTTATGGTTTTTTGGTACACATTTAATAAACAAAAGCATAAATGAGGCATGTTTCAAGCAAAAAATTCGTTTTTTTCGATGAAAACTTTTTTAATTGGAAAATTCAGGACAATTTCAACAAAAATTTAAAAAAAATTAAATCAATTTGATGATTTTTTGAACAATTTTAATAAACAAATGCATTATTCGGGCATGCGTTTAAATACATTTTTTTAATTTTAGTCTTTTTAATTGGGAACTTAATGATAATTTCATTGACAAATACACTTAGTTGAGAAATTCTATAATGTTATAAACAAATGTAATTAACATACGCCTTATTTGGACATTTGTCGACGAAAAAGCTTTTTTTCAAACTCACTCCCTTCAGTTTAGGTTTCTTATTACTTTAATTCTTTTGATAAGGCTGCAACTTCAGGATAATAAATTTGTTTATTCAATTTTTTTAAAATGAAATATATAATTTATCAACTAATTATGAATTTTGCTGAGATTATGATGTATTTCCCCTTTAAGAAGACTGACATCGAAAGAAATAAGAATTTTTTCGTCAACAGATGCCCCAATAATGTATTTTTTAATTAAAATGGCTTAAAGAAGATATAAAATTGAGCAATAAATTACGAATTCTTTTTGAAATTGTCATAAATTTCCCAACTGAAAGGACTAGCATGAAAAAAACGCTTATTAAATTTGTTCATATGATTAACAATAATAATCTCAAGCAAAAATTTCTTTACCATTATATTCATTTTATCCCAATTTCCTTTAAAACCTGAAAATTATGAAAACTCATAAAAAAATTTTTTTAAACAAATAATTTGCTCATAAAATTCTGTTTTGTTTATTATAAAATATTGGAATATATCTATGAAATTCAGATTATTAGAAAAATTTTCATGTTCTTGACGAGCAGCGGGAACGTCAAAGAGATAAAATGTCCATTTTTTCCCTCATATTTGTTTATTTATAAAAAAATTGAAAGCCTAATTTAAAAATCAGACTCCACAACTCTCTTCCTGAAATTTTTGTGAAGTCATTGAAGTATTTGGGAAATCATTTTCATCTAGGCAAAATCTTTGCTATATATTTGAAATCTTCGTCAAATCTGTGTAAAATCGTCCAAATTCTTTAGGAAATAATTGTCACATTTCTGAAATATTTGAAAATATTTCCGGAATATTTGAAACATTTTTGAAATAATTGGTGATATTTGTGAACTTATTAAAATCATGGAAGTCTTTCTAAAATATTGTAAATTGATCTGAAATCTTTCCTACATATTTGAAACCTTTGGGATATCATTTACATGTTTTTGAAATCTTTCTGATATCTTTAGAAATATTTTCAGCATATTTGAAATTTTTTTAAAAATTTGTGAAATCATTGAAATCATTGAATTCTTTGTGAAATTTTTTAATTCTACCGAAAATTTTTGAGAAATCTTTTACATCCTGATGACATTTTTGGAAAATCACTGAAATCTTCATGCAATCTTTGATATCTATCTGAGATATTTGCGAAATATTTGAAATCTTTTTAAAATCAATAACATTTTTGTGAAATCTTTCTGATATATTGGTGAAATTATTGAAATAATTGAAGTCTTCTTGAAATATTTGAAGTCTGTTGAAAATATTTGCGAAATATTTTATGTCGTTCTGAATTCTTTCTGTAATACTTGGAAATTTTTGGAAGTCTTTAAAAATCCTTGCAAAATATTTAAAATGTGTGAAATATATTATTTGTGAAATTATTTAAATAATTGTGCAATCTCTGAAATATATCTATTTTTTTAATAATTGAAATGTATGTGAAATCTTTCAAATCTATCTAGAATATTTAGAAAATATTTCTGAAATCTTAAAAATCTTTGGAAAATAATTTAAATCCTTTTGAACTCTTGGAAATGTATCTAAAATTTTCCGAAATATTTGAAATATTAAAAGAATATTTGATAATATTCTGAAATTATTCAAATCTTTGTGAAATCTTTGGGAAACCATTAAAGCCTTTGTAAAATCGTTTAAATCCTGCTGAAATTATTGCGTAATATTTCAAATCTTTGGGAAATCATTGACATCTCGGTGCAATCTTGGGGAAAACATTAAAATCGTTGTGCACTTCTTGAAATCTATTGGGAATCTTTGTGATATTATTGAAATCTTTGTGAAATTTTTGGGCAATCATTAAACTCTTTGTGAAATCGTCTAAATCTATTCGAAATCTTTGCTAAATATTCAGTATCTTCGGGAAATCATTGAAATCATTGTAGGCTTCTTGTAATCTATTGAGAATCTTTGTGAAATCTGTTTAATTCTGTCCGCAATCTTTAGGAAGTATTTGTGAAATTTTTGAAATATTTATGAAATTGTTCTACTATTTGTGAAATTTTTGGAAATCTTTGAAAAATATTTTTAAAAACTTTTGAAATATTTGGCAATATTATAGAAATTTGTGAAATCTTTGAAAAATCCTTGGGAAATTTTTGAAATCTTTCAAAACTATCGGAAATATTTGTGGCCTAATTGAAATTTTTGTGAAATGTTTTGAATCAACCTAAATTATGTTTAAATCTTTAGAAATTCATTTAAATCATGGTGAAATCTTTTTAATCTATTGGCAATCTTTCTGAAATCTTTGAAAATCTTTCTGAAATGTTTGAAAATCTATACGAAATATTTGAAATATTTTCTAAATATTTAGAAATATTTGGGCAACCTTTGGAAAATCATTGAAATCTTAGTGAAATATTTGGAAATATGAATTTTATACGTAGCGTAAATATTATTTACAATTAACTGTTTATTTATTATTTATGATTCATTAATTTTTTTAAATAATATAATATTATTATACAATCTAACAAATGTGCCATTTAATATTATGTGTCAAATGCCTGTGCCCCATTTGTAAAAAAAGGTTTCCACCGCTTTAGGAAACACGACTCTTTTTTTTAGATAAATCCTATGAGTACTTTCGAAAATGTTGAATAATATAAAGTAAAATATATCCCGTATACTTTAGTTCTAAAAATGTCCTAATTAGGCAGGACTTTATAAAGTAGAATACGCCATAGGTGCATAAAATTTAATTATCAATTGGACAGTCTAATTCAGTCTATTGCAGCAACGTAATTAGTAATTAATTTAGGATAGTCCCCCAAGCATTCACTATTGCGAAATCAGCTATAAATACGCAAAGTAGAATATTCTCAAGTAGTCTCTTAATGAAGAATCGGAGACGATAGATTGTGGCTTAAACATTATTAATCATGATGAACGAGCAAGAATTCACGCCGAGCTATAAACCTGCTTCGAACAGTAGAGGCCGTAGAAATGATTTAACGATTCGACCAATATTGAAAACTCTGACAATTCAATTTCAAATCTACTTCAGTTAAATCCGAATTAATGTAAAGTAATCGGGCAAAATCTAAAATCTAAGAAGGATGAATCTATTTTCTTCGTGTTTAATTGGCATTTTTGAAGTTGTTTAAAATATTTTTTATTAATAAAGTTTCGTGAGTTCGTTATCATTTTTGCAAGGAAATAATAATAAATTCTTGGAATATTGTTATTCGTACTTAAAACAAAAAACATGTAAGCCATCGTGGGGTGCCCGGTAGAATTGATAACTTTATATAATGTAAATTGAAGTGGGTTTTACTAAAGCTCTTTACCATACAACATAGTTGAAATATTACTCGAATTAATTGGACTATCTGGAAGTAGGTTCGAAATGAATAAGTAATTGTATTGAAAATAGTTAGCACGTGTGTGAAACGCGACCTTCAAGAAGAGCACATGCCGCTATACACTGCTAATACTGCCAGACTCTCAGTGTGAGTGTGAGAGCGAAGGATGGAGAGTAAGAGAGAGAAAGAGAGAGAAAGAGAGAAATGAGAGATGGAGAGAAAGAACGAGTGAGGGAGAGTAGAAAGAAGAAAAGAAGTGGAGGAAGCGAAGAAGAGATAGAGAGGGAGAGGGATTGAAAGAGTCAGTCAGGGAGAGAAGCGAAGGAGAGATAGAGGAAAGAAAGCGTTACCTTTAAAGCATTACCAATTTTTACCCCAACTCTCCCCGATATAACAATACGAAGCAAAGTGGATTGACTTCCCCCCACCCTGCCTGATTTACGCGAATTTGTGAAATATTTTCAGACATGTCTTAGTAATTGCAATTCAGTTACTTACTACCAGAAGCAACCGAATGATCAAATAATTATAATTTATTTAAATGAACAAAAAAAATTCAAAAGAATATTCAGTATGCAACAAAGGAAAATTTTTAGAACAAAAATCTTCCCGAAAATTTGAGTGCATAATTTTAATTCTAATAAACAATATATATCAAAAACTTAATTTTTCATTATTATTTTTTTTACTAGCAGATATATTCCATTGCTTAGGATTCGTCATATTGATAAACATAAAAAAATGTTAAATGAGATTGGAGATGTGGGTAATTTCAAGAATTTCCAAAAAAGAATCTTTGTTTTTATGGCTTAATTACTTTTAATTATTGTTAATAAATTCTTTGAAATTTCATTAAAATATTATGAAATCTCATAAACTTACGTAAAATCTAATGATATTCCTTGAATTTCCTTGAGATTTTTCAAATCTCTTGAAAAACCTTGGTGTCCCTAAAAATAATTCAAAGTATTTCCAATTCATTGAAATCCTTAAAAATATCCTAAAATCTTAAAATTTTCTTGGACTTGCAAAATATCATAAAATCTTTAAAAAAATTTTTAATCTTTTCAAACACATTGCATCATGGAAATGCTTCGAAATATCCCAAATGATGTGAATGAATTCTTTCAAATTTCATCAAAATGTTATAAAAATCCATGACGCTAAATGAGTTTCGGTGATATGTATTCCTCCAAATTTCTGGAAATACCTTAAAATATTTTAAGACCTGTGGAATTTTTTTAGATCCTAAGTTATTCATTGCAATGATTACTAAGAGCCTTTAGAATACCTTTAAATCAATTTAGGTCCCTGGGAACAATTTAAAAATCCTGAAACCTTTTAGGGGTTATAAAATACTTCCAAATCATCCGATAATCTAGGAAATTCTTCAAAGCCTTGTAATTTTTTTTTAAATCCCTTCAAATTAATAAATTTCTAGGAAAATTCTTTGCATTTTCTAAACTCTTGAAAATTTCTTAGAATTCTTTAAAATACTATATATTATTTCAAATCTTATAATTAAAAAAAATTTAATCTTTGAAAATTTCTCGAAATTTTTATATTTTTTAAACATTCCTTGGAAGTGGCAATACTCTACATAATTTTAAATCTTTTGAAATCCCGATATTAAATTATTTTTTGGATAGTAGTTACAATTTCAAAAATTGTATACGAACTGTGGTTTCATGGGTATTATTTTTTACAGAAAAATCAAATAAATTCTAATTATAATCTAATTATTTCTGTATAAAATCTTTATATAAAATTATTAAAATCTTGTACATGGATTTCCTATTAGGTCGATTGGTTAAATATATTTCTTAGCAGTATTGATTTTCCACCCCCCTTCCCCTCTTAAGTGAAAGATCGCAATATTTTTCCGAATTTTCTGTACGCATATTTTTAAAGTTGATTTTATTGCCTACAGTGCCGTATATCGAGTTTAGAGCACAGATCGCTCTGTTTGCATATTCACATAAAGTAGAGGAAAATCGTCGCGTGACTACATTATCGTGTAACCTTCGTGGAAATGTACATCAATCATTTGCGCACTATCCAAGTTTTCTAAATTGCATATTATGTCCATTAGCAGGCCTGCTTATTACTAAGTAAAGAAATATGTGAAAGTATAGACACATTTTTTAAAAGATTATTAAATAAACTTATTTTCTTTTTGTAATTATCCTCTAACGTCCAAGAAAATCAATATAGGATAAGAAAAAACAACAAAAGTTGCTTATAACTCTATCAGACAAGCTTTTATTAAAAAATTTTCCCAACTGGTAACAATTTAAATTTAGAAAAAAGGAAGAAAATTACCGTAAATTAAAGCTGTTATGTACAAATTCTGTAAAGAATTATTTATATTTGTGATAGTTAGAAGTAAAATTATACGTATTTAAGAGGTTAAGTTTCAAAAGTGAAAATTATAATTACCATATTTAAATTTCCAAAAAGATTTTTATGGTGTGGAATTGTTTTACTAAACATAAAAATGCAATGAAAATAAATTTAATCAACCTACTGTGGTCGCTCATTTATTTTTATTTCAAAAACTCCTTTTCAACAAAAAATTTTTAACAAGGAACTTAGAAGATTCCGCTATTTTCCTGTCTGGTAATAAATTTCGTAAAGATAACTTAAAAATGGTAAAACATTGTCTTTTTTAAAATAATTTTCCACAAAATATGATTGACAAACATATAGATTGATCCGAAGAGCAATACTACTATTCCTTCCGATGATAAAATTTCAGAAAATATAAACAGACTTTTAAAAACTTAAAAAATTAGTACTGCTCTCAGTGTAAAATCTTAACTTGATAAAATGATTAAACTAGGTAAGGATAAGTTAGAAACCTTAGAAAAAACTAACGTTGTTTACCGTTTTACTTGAAATTGTGAAAAATGTTACATTGAACCAACAAAAAGACCCTTACACATTTACGATTTACATAATAATCTTAATGATAATATCCCTCATTCTTTTCTATAAGATGATATTGAAATTTTGTAGTAATCTGACAAAAAGAGCCTTTGCTGAAATGGTTTTTATCAAAACAGAAGTAGATAATTGCCTTAATATATTAATTGCTTTAGATCATCTTAATGAATCCTACAATTCTATTGTAGAATTTTTTCTGTAAAGGTATCTGAACATTACTATCAATCAATTTTCTTTGTTTTTGTTAAAATTACTTTTATATACATTAAATAAAATTATCTTGCTTATTTCTACTATCTTAATAACTTCAGCATGTATTCTGTTATTATATAATAAAATTTGTTTTAAAATTGTCACCTTTTCTTAATATGTTATTTTTAAAGAGTATAAGTTAAACTTATTTGCATCCAATTTTTATGTTTATTAAAAATTCTACACCATAAATAATCTTCTCGGAAATTTAAATATGGTAATTATCATTTTTTGCTTCTGAAACTTACTCTCTCAAATACTTATAATTTTACTTCTATATATTACAAATATAAATAATTATTTACAGAACTTCTACATAACAAGTTAAATTGACAATAATTTTATTCCTTTTTTTAAAATTCATTCTCATATAATTTGGATTTCAATCATTCTTATCTCATTATAAGTTTAATAAGTTTACTTTATTCTTACACCTTTTCTAGAATGTAAATTGTTAGTAATGAGTGTCCCTGATGATGAAAACAGGGAATTTTCGAAACGTTGGGAAATTTTTTAAATAAAAATAATTTTTCGTGATTTCAATATATTTTTTCCTTTTTTCAAACGCGTGTCGCCAAGTAGTCTTTTTTTCGCAGAAAAGTCCACTTTTTTAGAAAAAGGTACATCATAACAAAAATGATGTTGATCATAAAAGTTGCGTCTCATTAAAATGAAAATCTTTCGTTGCTATTTTTTTTAAAAAGTTGGAATAATGTATAATTATTTCTTAGCTGGAAAACGAAAAAAAATATTTTGTTAAAAAAACCAACAAATTTGTGATTACTATACTCTTTAATCCAAAATAAAACAAAAATAAAAAATGCAAGCTGAGATGAAGAATTATTTTGTGGTACGAGCTTAATATATAATATATTTAATACGAATTATACTGAAATTATACGTTTGTGAAATGATAAGCAAATAATCAATTTATTAAATTACTTTTTTTTATTCCTAAATTTGATTTCCAAATTGTAAGTGTGCAAAAAACGTCAAAAGCATGGTTCTTATAAAATTGATGACAAACGCCAGTTGAAACGGAATTTGATGAAATAAAACTTATTGGACATTTTCTAAACTTGTATGTACCACAAGCAAAAGTAACTTTAAAGTGAAATAATTAGCGACAATTTTATTTTCAAAATAATTGAAACATAATCATTTGCACAACTTTTAAAGCGTTGTTAAAATTGCAGTATCTAATTTTTTACATTCTCGTTAGAAGGAGAAGGTATTGTTTTTGGGTAAAAACTAAAAGAAGATCTATACATGTTTTATCAATTACTTTTTGATAGGAAGCGTATTTTCTGTTTTATTCATAAAAGAACATTAAAAATTAGAAAAAAAATTCTGGACAAAAGACTCAAGCTATGAAAAAAATATACAGACAAAAGTTGATTATCTAAAAAACTACAAATTTGTCAATAATAATTTTTTAATAGGAAGCGTAGTTTTTGTTTGATTCTTAGAAAATAACATTTACAATGAAAAATTAAATTCTTAGAAACACGAAGCAACCCGGGTGGAAATTTAAGTCGGGGGCTGGCCAGTCTACGGCTGGGAGAGCCCGGCTTTAAGCCGGGAGCTGGCCGGGAGCCCGGCTTTAAGTCGGACTATCTCCAGGGTTTCTGGTCGGAATCCGGCTAGCATCGTCACGCTGCACTGGCCAGCGTCCGGCCATGGATCATTGCCGGGATATGGCCGGGCTGCCCGACCGTGGCCCGGACGGAATCAATTGTTGGTTTACTAAATCTAAACAATTCAGGTTTCAATTTTGTGAAGAGCATCTATCACTGAATTAAGGGATGAATTTTATTCTTTATTACTGCTTGAGTTGGAGCATATTAATATATGAAACTCCACACGTCCTCATAAACTACAGTTGAGAAAAGTTTAAGTACTAAATTTTAAGCTCTCTTTTTCTAATTATTTATTATTGTACGACGTTATGTAAATGTAAAATACACGAACT
>JAWWLR010000155.1:32095854-32107108 GCA_035041075.1 Acraspis erinacei | reverse complement strand
GACTATAACAATTCGGCCACCCACACCCTCCCCTAAAACTTCGGGATCCTTTATGGAAGCTCCCTTAGTTTAAAATTCAACTATTAAATGTTTAATTGATCATTCATTTTTTACTTTCTTATCAGAGAGGGAATAAAACTTGTGTAAAATTTTGGATACAATTTTTAAAAAGGTTGAGTATTTTTAAAATGTTTCGAATCGCTATTTTTTAAGATTAAAAAAATCTATCAGCGGCTATTTGTGGTACTAAAAAAGAGAACTATATATCTTTATGATTTTTTTCGATAAAAGAAAATAACAAAAGTTAAAGGAATTTGAGTGAACAAAAGTATTGTAACAAAGATTAACAACTTTTTGATTAATAATTTTCAGTATAACGCGCATTTTTTGTTTTAGGTATAAAAAATCAACATTAATGATTAAGAAAATTCGATTTTTGTACAAACGACACAAGCTACGAAAAAAACATTTGACTCAAGTTGTTTATACAAAAAAGAGCTACAAATTTTTACAAATTTTTGTTGATAGGATGCGTAGTTTTTGTTTTATTCGTAAAAATCACATTAAAGACAAGGCACGGACCAAAATTAATGAACAAAAAAGTTGTTCATTCAAAAAGAGCTACAAATTTGTTATTAATCATTTATCGATGGAATGCGCAGTTTTTGTTTCAATCCTAAAAGACAGCATTACAAATAAAAAATAATTTATTTTTGAAGAATGAGGCAAGGTAAAAAAAATAGAGCAAAGGTGTTCACACAGAAAGAATCTGCAAATTTCTTATTAAACATTTTGAAAAACAACACAAAAGAAGACAAACAAATACCCAAAGGTGTTCAGCCAACAAATATGATCAAATTTGTTAAAAACTTTTGTTATAATGACGCAAATTACAAACAGTAAAAAAACGTTCAAGTTACAATTATGAAATTACAATTTATAAAACAAGTTACAAACGTTAACAAAATTTTTTGTCTAAATGGTATCTGTAAATTTTGTCTGAATCACTTTACCCTAGGGTGCATATTTTGGGTTCAAATCGTAAAAATAGATTGAAAATAAAAAAATTAAATTGATGAAAAAACCAGAAAATGAAATATTTATTAAAATTATCTACGTTTTGAGGGTAGCTGAGAATAAAATTTAATGAAAAATAAGTAATTAATATTAAATTAATCATGATATCTAAATACGATATCCCAGGCCGAGCAACAGAAATAAATGTGGTATATATTTGATATAATAGTGAAACACGAGATACGTGATAAGGACGTGTTCGTTAAAGCCGAATGAGCCTTAACAAAAGAGAATGAATGTGAACGCTTTCACGTTTAATTTTAAAAGTTCTGTGTATAATCGAACGTGAAGCGCTAGATAACTATATTATCGTGTTCAAAGCGCGCGATCCAATATGCTTACATGTTAAACTTCTTTATTAAATATTCATTCGATTAGTTCAAGATCCATATCGCAGGTTAAAAATTTAACTATTTTGTTGAAAATTCTTTTTTTTTCTTTGTTTAGAATTTTTTTTTCTCGAAAATTCATCTTTTTGGGTGCCAAAGATAAGTGCTTTCCAAATCATTCGACTTTTTAGCTTGAAAACTCAACTATTTCTGTGAGAAGTCATCTCTTTTGGTAGAGAACTAATCTTTTTGGTTGAGAATTTACGCATTTTTTTCAAAATCCAATATATATTTCGACTTGGAATCTCAAGCCTTTAATATTAATTCAAATATGAAATTTTTACATTAGTGTCAATTAAAATATTTTATTCCCCTACTTTCGTAAAAAAAATCACCACATTTTTCATGCTTTGAGAACATTTCGTGCTGTGGCGTCTGTTCTAACATTATGTATATATTTTGTGTATGTTTATTGTCAGCGTTTATCAAATGAAATCGAAGAAAACATTTGTATTTGCATTTCAATAATATGACACATATTATAAATTAGTACCTAACTTAAAAGAACTGAAATCATTGTTCAAAAGCAAATTCTTACATTGTGAAACTAACGACAAGGTAGAAAACATTTTAGATTTAGGTGATCACTCTAATTACTTGAAATCCTTTTATGAAAAAATTAGACAGGAATCAATTTACACTTTTTAATTCACAAGAACAGCGTTTATAAACTTGTTTTATTTTTAAAGCAGGAAATTATAAATTAATTTAGATTTAAAAAATTTAATTGTTTTAAATATTTAAAGCCTGGATGAGGTAGACGAAACCTTATCTCTTGAAAATGAATTTGTGGCTCCATGTTATGTTAATGAAATGCCTCTAAACAATATCGTCGCAGATATTAAAAATTTCCTCAAAAAGTTTAATCACGGTAATCAGAAGCACGGGTAAAACTTGTTGTCACAAAAGCACATGCTCTACGAAAACTATCTGATTTGCCACAATGTTTGTTCAAAAAATTATAATCTATTTTCGAAAATACTGATACATTTATAAAAATAGCTGGAAATGCAAAGATAACTTAAAGATAATTAAATTAGAGAAAACACAGTATTTATTTTCTCTTCATGTCGTGTCGATATTTGATAATATATCTCTAGCTTAAGCAATAGACTGTATAAAAAGGATTTTAATTTTGTATCAGAACGTATATAAATAATACAAAAATAAAATTTCAATAGCAATTAGAATTTTTATAAACATAGTGTTTTCGTTTAAGAACAATTTCCATAAACAGACTGTAGGTTTTCCCGGTGGTATTTTATTTTTCTCATATTCTTTCTAACTTACTTTTGAAAAATGTGGAATGTAGACTTTAAAGATTATAATAGCATTCCGGATCAAATTAAGTTCACGTACGAAATTAAAATAATTATTCCTCAAATTATACAGACTGTATGGTTATGTAAATGCCTGAAGGAATCCACGAAATTTACAACAGTAGCAGGAAAAATATTTAAAAATATGTTTTAAAAAAGGGGACTTACATTATCATTGAGGTCTTTCTGCAAGGCTGAAGCAAGTTCTTTCAAAAAATGTTGTTAATCTTGTTTAATTTAAAAATCAGCACACTCTTCATATATTTTTGTTTTGATGAATAAGGATTCTGAAGAATGTGAAAGTTTACCAGTAGTGGTATTTGAAAATTTGAATACAGGTTTTTTCTTAAACTCGAGAAATTTTGACAATTTTTTAAATGTAATTTTCTGAATTCATTGATTTCTTTCAGGCGTATAAGAAAGTAAGACAATATACAATATGTAGTTATTTCATGTAGACAATTTTATATTATTTCAATGCCATTAAAATTTTACTAAGAAAGAATAAAGCTTATGAAATACAAAATATGTAATCCGTTATGAAAAATAAATATGATAAAATGTTGCTGAAACTTCAGAATGAAAGAACATAATCAGATTTACCAGAGAATTATTTATTAAATGCTTCGATTCGCTGGAGGTACATTTTCCATTTAAATATAAATCAAAACATTGCTACGTGCTTATAAAATTACTGTTGAACAACAAAAAACTGTTCAATTTAGACTAAAAAAATTCTTTAAACTTAGATGTGTAATGTTCAGGGAAGAATTAGGTACTAACTAATATGTCACTATTTTTAAGTATTTGTAGTAAATTACGCAGGGGTAAAAGTTACGTACAAGAACATTCAATAAAAATTGAATTAAATATATGACTCAAGCGCTACCATAAACTAAAATCATAACTAAAAAATAAAAAAGCAAATTAAAATTAAATCAAAAATTAAAAATCGGCATTCATCATAAAAAATTAGTAAAATTTCCCTAAACATACATTTAAAAATTTTAATTGTTCTACCAGTCAAAGGACACCCTACAGTATAATATCTGAGAATCTCCTTAAAAAAATGTAAAACTAACGAACTGAGCACGAGTTACAGTTAAAAAGAATTAAGATTGATTTTTATTAAAAAGGCAGTTTGTTATTTTAATTTGAAAACAGCATGATTTTTTCAACATGAAAAAAGATGCAGAGTAAAACATAATAACCAGTTAAAGCGTTTAAAATTTTAAATAGGAACATTTGTTTGAAGGTCCGCATTGTGCAAATTGTACATCGAATAAAACTCTTTTTAGAAAATTTCTTTTTAACAACGGTTGAGAAAAAGTAGGAACAATTTAGAGTTGATTCATACTAATTATTTTTCTGAATAGAGCCAAATACAAATTGGTTTAAAAGAAACTGAACACTTTTCTCAATTTTCTTGATTGAAATAGACATAATGAATCTTTACTAGGGTAATTAGTGTACGAATAGGTAAAGTTAAAGTGCATTTTACGAAACGGGAATAATGAAGAGAAAAAGGTGGCTGCCAAGACCACACGGGGTGCAATGATGCATTACAGCGGACGACTTAAGGCACCTACGACTTAGCGTACGAACTCTCTTGTTGAATTATGCTCGCCAACATTATGCCTCTTTCGGTTGATGGCATGGTCACCGGACTTAGGTACTTACTTCTGCTTGACCTAGAAAGCCAGATTGTGATTCGGATTTCCGTAGTGCCATTCTGCTCTGACATGACCACAACCGTCCTTTCAGACCAACTTCAAAACTTATCTCACAAACTCGTCCCTTCGCTTTTTTACTTTCTTCTCTCCTCATGTTGAACGGAAACAAATCGTTTTCTCCGAGGACGATAAAACTTTTCAGCAATTTCACGCTGAAGCTACTCTCCTTTTCCAAATTGTCTTGCCTTTGTCCTTTATTCGAAAATATTTTTGGTTTTGCAGCTTCAGGGGTTTCATATGCTAACTCGGGATTCAAACTTCTGGGGGTCAGAGGTCAGAGACCAGAGGATAAGGGATTGGTTTTAGAATTTAAGGTAGGATGAGAGGAAACAAAATTCAGACGCCAAAGGTCAGAGGTGTGCCTGATTTGATATATTGGGCAATATATTGTTTTTGCTGCACCATCCACAGACTGGTTTGCTGTCATGTGTCTGATTACTATGTTTTTAAATCTTGTTCTCAGGTGAACCGGGTTTTTCATACTAGGCACGGACTAAGTTAAGCGATTGACGAGATGCGGATATTATCAGTTAATTTTATATGATGCATGGAATCTTTTGCGATGATGTTCTGGGTAAAGATCAGGGGCTAATTTGAGTTACCGAAAGTGTGATTTCTTATCAATTGTCCTAAATATGATATTTTTCGTTGTAATACTATAAAATCAACAAGAAGCCTTTAAATTTTATCTTTCCATAGTCATTCTATTAATCAAAAAATTAATCTTAATGTGCTAAAATTACAACGTTAACTTCGAAAAATGGAAATATCAGATATTCATAATCCTCTAACTAAAAAAACAATTAATTAGAATCAAAAATATTATTTCTTCTTCCTTAGAAAATTATGATTATCATAATATTACTGAATATCCCAAAAATCTTCATTCTAAACCCAATTTGACACACCAATGTCTTAAAAAAACTACAGAATATTTTACAGATAAAAAACTCTAAAGATTAAGATTGAAGGATTAATAGACAAAAGCAATTGTACTTGAATAATCCACAGATTTCCGATCAGTGGATTATTAATTTACGAACACTCAGATTCCGGACTATGTCAACGATATTCTGGTTAGGTGATAAATTTAGTTCTACTATTTTAACCTCTAGAAATCAACACATCTTTGAAATTGTGAAAGCTGTAAAAAGTAGTATTAATAAAATTCCAGGTAAATTTATTTATGATTCAGACAGGATCATTTTTAAAAATATAGCCGAAACAAAAACCTTTCTCAATGGACATAAAGATCTTTTTATAACATGTGCTGATAAGGGTAATGTTACTGCCATTCTTAATAAGCAGGATTATTTTAACAAAATGGATTCACTGTTAAGTGATAAAAGAACTTATGAGAAAATTCAAGGCAACACCTTAAAAATGTTTTTAAAAAACTTTTATTAAAATCAACAATTGGAGACTAAAAGGTTTTTAGGTTCCAACATAGACTATAATTTATGGTCTTCCAAAAATTCACAGAAATGATTTCCCTTTAAGACCTGTTGTTAGCACCATTAATTCGCCTACTTATACTATGTCATAAGTTTTTAATTATATTTTAATTACTGCTCTTCCTAAACCTGCATCTTTTATAAAAATTTATATAGAATTAAAACAAAAACTTTAAAAAATTGCTTTTCCTTCTTATCAATGTGGAAAATGTTATATTTGACAAACAAAAAGATCTCTACACATTAGACGAAAAGAGAGCCAAGACAGTGTGATACTAAATTATGATAACGTTCTTAATGAGCATTTATATAATAATATTAAAGATAATAACTCTCACTTTCTTCTTTGGTTTAATATTTAAATTTTACATTAAGAAAGTAAACCTATAAAATTGGCTTTTTCTAAAATGGTTTTTATCAAAAACTAATTTGGTAAATGTCATAATAAAATTACAGATCTAGAACATCTTAATGAATCTTGCAAATCTATTTTTAAATTCTTTCCTTAAATTCATCACAATATTTCCAAGAATAATATTCTCGTTTTTATCTTATTATTACAATTCTAATACATAAATTAATTTTATGGTGCTGGTTTTTACTTTCTTAACATATTAAAAATCTTCTTCTGTTATATTTAAAAATTGGTGCTCTTTTCTTCTGAGCTCTGTTATGATATGTGACCGTCCGCGAGAAAAGGGACCTAATGCATCAAAGCTGAATTTGACAGGACGAGCGATGGTAGCAGACTCAGCAAGCCAGCATCTGAGCAGTGGGAATGCGTCAACGAAAAGAACCCCCTCCACTTACCACTACACCTTGAGGCGCCATATCCGAGTAACTCAGAAGCTATTGATTGGCGCAAAAAAATAAAAATCGATTTTTTCCGCATTAGGTCCCTTTTCTCGCGGACGGTCACATATATCCTGCTCTCATAACAACTAATATGTGTTTCTAAACTTATACATTTTTTATCTACCAGTATTTACGTTTTTTTAAAAACTTTTTAATAATATTATCTCATTACAGATTATAACTAAAAATTTCGTGGACAATTGAAACAATGGTAACTTTTATACTTATTATTGAATCCTAAACTACAATTAATTGTAGATTAGGATTCAAATTTGATAATAAGTTGAATAAAAAACAAATTGCTTTGTTATTAAACTTATTATCAATATTGAATTGCTTTACTACATTATAACTTGCATTTGCTTAAACTGACTCGCAACAAAAGTTTCTAAATACTTTCGTAACTAATTCGTAAGTTAACTACATTTTACGAGTATTACATTTTTATCATTTTTCTAGTTTTAATAAATTTATTGTTTTTGCAACTTTTTTAGAATATAATTTTTATAAATTGGTTAGCCTGATGATGAAAACGGTTGGTTTCCGAAACATTGCACGGTGGGGCAAAACAAACGTCCGTGGACAAATTGATTTATAGAAGACAATTATTATCTGATCTCAACTGTTATTTTAAAATGAAAGCTAATAAAATTTCGCATCGAACTGGATTGCTTGATTTTTAAAATGTTGTTTATTTAATAACAAAAATGAAAAAATTGACTTTTGAAGTATACCGGTTTTGGAAAAATGTTTTGAGCCAATAAAAAGTAACTAGAAAACTGATAGCAACTGTCAAAAAAAGACGTCCAATAGTAATGCAGATGTTAAAAAAGGAATTGAATTCGTTATAAAAAAATAAGTGAATGAAAATTGTTTCGCGGGGATTGGCAGCGATTCGTCACCTGATTCGCACTAAATTTGAACATTTTATGGACAAAAAGAGTTTTTAGTTGAATTAATAAAATTTAATTAATAATTTTTTATTTTAAAAACAATTTTTATAAACAAATATCCTTAACAGGTATTTCTGATGGAATAATTGAAGTTTTTTCTATGGAATCGATAAAATATTACTTGGAAATAAACCCTGAGGATAATATTTGGCCACCACATAAAAGTTAATGATGGTTTAAATTACCTTAATTAACAAATGCACTATTTGGCTATTTCTGGAGGTACAAACTTGATTGTATCGATGCAATTAACGGGAAATAACCAGCTTCTAAATTTTTAGGACATTTTAATGACATTAAATAATTTATTGTTATAAAAAACAATTCTTTAAACAATTTTTCATCATTTTATGTATTTATAAATAGAATACCGCTTCTTTTCATGGAGTTAATAGCCTGTTATTTAGCAATGGTTTTTTGTCATGAATCGATAACATTTGATAATGGTTTAAGCAAACGTATTTAAGAAATGCATTATTTGGCTATTTTTGAACATTTAAACTAGTTTCTCTGTGTGTATTCAACTGTTAATAACACATTTTCAAACTTATTTCAATAGTTCGATAAGCAGAAACAATTTTTATTTTTGTTCACAAATAAATTAACGTAACCGTTCACGGTATATAATATAAGATTTTGGCAAGTACTTCACAGGTGAATGGAATTATAGCTGAGTAATTTTAATTATATTCCACAAGAACAAAATTTTTAGTTTGCAAATTCATTAGCCGAGAATAATTTGTTTACTACATTGTTAATAAAAATAAAAATAGAGTTTCGTTATTATAACTATCGAAAAAAGTTTTAAAAATGTTTTATTAACAGTTGATTACACACAAAAAAAACAAGCTTAAATGCTGAACAATTGCCAAATAATTCAGTTGTTAATTAACTTTGGTTAAACATTTATCAACTGTTATACATTCATGACAGGAAATCATTGCTAAATAACTGGCTGTTAATTCCATGAAAAGAACCGTTATTTTATTTATAATATATACATAAGATTATATAAATTTGTCTGAACAATTGTTGTTTACAATAATAAATTTTTTCCTGTCATCAAAATGTTCTTAAAAATTTAGAAGTTAGTTATTTACAGTTAATTGTACCGAACAAAATCAAGTTTGTACCGTCAAAATATCCAAATAGTGCATTTGTTAATTAAGGCAGTTTAAACAATGATTAGCTTTTACTTGGTGACTAAATATGAAAAGTTAGTTATATTTCTAAGTAATATATGATCGATTCCATAGAAAAAAACTTTATTTATTCCACAAAAAATACCTGATATGGATATTTGATTTAAAAAATTGCTTTTAAAATAACAAATTATTTATTAACTTTTATCATTTCAACTAAAAAAACTCTTTCTGTCCATAAATTGTTCAAATTTAGTGCGAATAAAGTGAAGAATCGCTGCTACTGGACATATTGCTACTGGACATCTTTTTAAAAACATTTTTTTAACCGGTATACTTCAGTATGCATATTTTTTCATTTTTGTTATTAAATAAACAAAAAAATAAACCAAAAATTAAAAATCGGCATCCAAAGTTTGATGCGAAATTTTATTAGCTTTTATTTCAAAACAAGAAAGTTAAAATCGGATAATAACTTCCTTCTGAAAATCAATTTGTCTACGGACGTTTTTTTTGCCCCACTGTGCGTTGGGATAAATATTGAATAAACTGGTCTGATTGAGTTGATACAACTCCGTTATTTATTTATACCTACATTGTTTTAGTTGGACGTTAAAGATTTTCGTGAATAATGAATTTATCTTGGAAATAAATGTAAAATTTTACCCGGTGCTAAGTTTCGAAGCATCTATGCAAGGTACCTAACCCGGTATGGAGATAAAGGCGCCCGCGACATCTCTTGCATCTGTAATGTTCTATCTCGTTCCCCTTATCCAAGTCTCTCGTTACAGCACTCTGACATCTCTTCCTTAAAGCCTCGGTGTGCCTATTTGCCGTACCGAAACCCCGAGATACTCTTAAAGAAGCCACCTGCATAAGCGATGCTCAGCCCCACATGCGAAGGCAGCATACCTGAGAAGACTGATTTATAGACCTCTGGAAGTTCGACAAGTCGTTTTTCTTCAATTTAATCTAGTTGGAAAACAGGAGATATGCAATATACATGCAGTCAGAAAAATCATCTTGTTAGCTTCCTAAGGAAGGTCAAATTCAAGTATTTCTAACAATTCGCAACTTTAGCTTCTTTTCCTTAAAGGACCCCTTTAAAAGAGTAAATGGCTTTTTGTGAAAAATTCTTTAAAAAATTGTTTTCGTATTTTGGAACCCACAGTGCAAAAATTCGAAAAAAGTAAGTAAACTGGACAATTTTTTCACAAAAACTTGTCAAATTTTCAATTTTTACATGTATTTTAATAGAAAAATGCTTATTTTAGTGAAATCTTTTTTTTTCTCTCAAAAACTCTGAAAGATTCGGCTAAAGGTTTCACATTTTGTCAATCAGACTTACCGAAATTCAAGGTTCATACTCACGAACTAGAGGGATTAATAATTTTTTGTGTATTCACCATGTTTTGGGGGTGTTTTCATACGTTCAGCAACCAAGTATAGAAATCATCATTTTTTAGTTACTAAAATCACTACACATTTTTTGTCCAACTGCTACGGTTTGAAATAACTTTCATATAAGTAGAAGAAGTAAGCATTGCAATAGCATGTCTTTAAATGAATTTTAAGGTATTTTTTGACATCCCTTAAACAATAAAACCAGGCAAATGTCATTCCTTAATGGAAAAAAACGCAAGGGATCATTTGAAATCACTTACGATTTCGTCATACTGCTTCCTTTGCGAACAAGAACTTTATGAATATTTGAACTTCCCGTGTAAAAGTATCCTAGCAAGTAAATGGTAAAGGTTGGAACAAGTTAGAGCAGGTTTGCACTGGTTGGTGGAAGCTCATGCATATTTGAAAGAGTTATTATTCACAATATATTAAGTGGATGGGCATATAAAAGAGGGAGAGTGAGAAGAGCAAATGTGGTGATGAGGTAGGTGTGGGGTCTGTGAAAGAGGTTGTATGCAGATGATTTTGTAAGGAGAATGAAATTGTTTGATTCGCTACTGATGAGTGCCTTATTTTACGGAGTGTAGGTGTGGGAGTGGAAGTTAAGTGTGGAGGTAAATAGGATACAGGAGAGGTATGTAAAGTGGAAACTGTGATTAGCAAGGAATACGCCGAACTACGTTGTCAGGAGGGAGACAGGAAGAACGAGTTTAGAGATTTTAGCGGGCGGCCCAGCATGTAAATATGAGAGAAAATTTTTAGAAGAGGGGGGAAGTAAGCTCGTTAGAAAATGTTGGTGGGAGAAGGAGAACAGACGAAGGGGTGGGAGGTTGGAGGTGGAAAAGGAAAGATATTTTAGAACGAATGGATTGCAGATGGATGAAGTGAGAAGGATGCATGAGGAAGGAAGGAGGGTATATGAGTTGGT
>JAWWLR010000155.1:32072506-32084487 GCA_035041075.1 Acraspis erinacei | reverse complement strand
GAGGTATGCAGACCTTTTTTAATTTTTAATGACCTTAAAGTAACCTTCACGGTTTTGTCAAGATAATATTTTTTAAATGGGAAACCTCTTTTTTACATCGGCAATCGATACAGCTGTAAGTTTTACGTTCGAATATGTACTCAGGTAATGGTTCCAATTTGACCTTGACCTAGAGGTATGAAGACCTTGTTTAAGTTTAAATGACATTAGAGTGACCTTCAAGTTTACAAGGCTCCTATAACCTGGGTACATATATAAAAGTAAAATTTCCTGCTCTATCAATTCCCGATGTGAAAAAGGGATTTCCATTAAAAAATAAAGTTGAACTTTACAAAACCTTGAAGTTCATCGTCAAGATCGAAATAAAGGTCAACATTGAATTCCTCGTTAAAATTGACTTCAAGAATAAACTTGAACTTCCTGAAAAATATCTCATCTGAGGAAATATTCAGCCATCCCGGGACTTTTGTAAAACTTTTTATAAATGTTGAAAGGTAGCTTCTAAAAACAAAATAAATTTTTTGGACATTCCGCGGCCACAAAAACTGTTCTCAAGTCATCGAAATTAAAAAATTGAATTTCACAACATTAATAAAAAATTTTATTTAATTATGGAATACTTAACTTCAAAATAGAATCATTAAAAACATTGTAACTATTCTAAATTTAAAGTCTTTACAGTTAAAATAAAATAATTTTTAATTCATTAAAAAATTTCGTCACATTCTTCAAACTTTGGGTTTCTTTTCCCTTTTTGAACAAAGGTTATTTTTCTTTCTTTCAAATATCTTCAGTTTAAGAAAATAGAAACATTATTTATTCGTAAAAATTAGCGCTTAAAAGCGCACAGTAAATTACCAACTGACCCTATAGCTTTCAAGGGCATCCGTAAAATTCTTAAGGATTTTGATTCTTTTAAGAAATGTTTCAAGCTTTTAGACTTTTAAGGAATGTTAGAAGATTTTACGGCGGTTAAAGAGATTTCAAACAAATTATAATTAAGTAATCATCTGTGGGATTGACAAGAGATTCCTAATTTTTATAACAATTCAGCTAGATTTCGTAGAAGTTGAAAGGTTTTAGGGTATTTTTTCTGATTACTAGGGAGTTCGGTGTATGAAATAGATTTCACAAGATTTTTATGGGAAGTTTTTTTTAGTGATTTTTAACGGATTTCAATGGGTACAAACTTTTTTCAATTTACAATAGTTTTTAAAGAACTTCGATAAATTTCCGAGGATTTATAGGATTTTATTCGATTTTGAAAGAATTCTGTAATTCTCATGCATTCTAAAGGCTCTGAATAAGGTATTTTATTCCAAGCATCTCAAAAGAGTCCATAGGACTTCATATATTTCAAGAGATTTTAAGTAAAATCATCAGATTTTCCTGAATTTTAAATATTTTCGGGTATCCCCAAGGATTTCAAGTAATTTTTAAGAGATTAAAAAAATGTAAACGAAAATGCAAGGATTTTGTGATTAAAGGCTCTTTAAGCAGGGAGTTTTTCATGTAGAAAATTTTATTCTGCTTAAAGAGAGAAAGATACTTTACTCTCAACACCTTTCTTATGATGAAAGAGACGAATATTTTATTCACAAACTATTTCCAAATCAGAAGAGGTAAATTTGTATATTCAATTGGAATTTAATTTGTTTTTGAATTTTAAATAGGAAATCTTGTATTCAATTTATTTTTGAATTTGACTAGGAAATTTTTACACCTTACATTTTTATTCAGTTCAAGGGGAAAAAGTTCTGCAATTTTCACATTTTTCTTAAGATGCATAGAAAGCAATTGGTATTGGTATTGATTTTATTTGAAATTTCAGTTTGTCGATTTTTCATCAAATCTCCATGTTTCGAGAAATCCTGAGTCAGAAAGAAAACGATTTTTACGAAGGTGTATGTCTGTCTGCCTGTAGTCTGTAGTCTATGGTCTGTAGTCTGTAGTCTCCATCGTGTAGGCACGATAACTTTCGAAAGATTAATCAGCTTGGATTCTGTTTTGGCAAATTTTTTTAAGGCGTAAAAAGAAAGAACAAGTTCGTAAAGCAGTTATTTTGGATGAAAATTCAAAAAGTGAGCGCATTTTCAAAATTTTTGAGACAATTTTTTTCAAGAGTTAACAATTTTATGTAACGGTTATTTGTAGTACTAGGAAACTCGACCAATTAATTTTGTCGAAAAGTTGAAAATTCAAATTAAGATCATAAGCTACACAAGCTACAAAAAAAATAATCAGACAAAACTTGTTTATCCAAAAAAGAGTTGCCAATTGATTTAAATTATTGTTTTATATGATGCGCAGTTTGTATTTTATTCATAAAAAAACATCATTAAAAGTAAAAAAATTAAATTTTTGGACAAACCACAGAAGAGACGAAAAAAATTAAAACACAAAAGTTATTTATTCAACAAATATCTACAAGTTTGTTATAAACTCTGGCTGACTATGAATAAAATTTAATGCAAAATAAGAATTAAATATTAAAGTAAACATTAGAAATAAAATTTGTATTTTATTTTGAAACATCTGAATAAACAGCCAAAGACCGAGCTACAGAGATAAATATAATATATATTTGATATAATAGAGTTTAACATAATGTAGAAAACATCGCATTTTAGACAAAATCGAGTGCGAAGAACGAGATACGTGATGATAATGTGTTCGTTAAATCTGAAGGAGCTTTAACAAAAGAGGATTCACAATTAGCTCATGAAAGTTGTGAATCTTTTTACCTTTAAATTTAAAAGGACATTCATAGCATTGTTATGAAGGTAAACAAGCTCAATTTTTTTAACATCAGTTTTGGAATGTAAAAGGGTCATTTTTCATTTGAATCCGTTTTTAAGTTTTAAATTGGAAATTCTTATTTCATGTCATTTTTATATTTAAAATTTTCCAGCTTTAAAGACTTCATTTTATAGCAGTCTCACTTCCAATGTCTGCTTAAAATTAATCAGTTTTTAAAGCTACATTTTTTAAAAATTGACACATTATTATGGTTCATTTATGAAAATAAGCGTTCAACAGCTTTCGTTTGGATACCATATTGTTCAACGATTTATGACTTTAAGTTTTAATAAAATATTATGTTTGATAGAAAGTGCATGGAGAACATGATCGTAACTTTGGTGAAAACCAAATTTTTTCCATTGATATAATAGTCCAAAATATTTAATATTAATGAAAAGTAAATAATAATAAAAACAAATTATAAGAAATAAAAATAAGACATAATGTAGTATATTATTCACATAAAGTCGAAATATGTCGATTAAAAAAAAGGTAATACAAGGAAATAACTTAACTTTATTTTCAGTAGAAATAAAGAAACCTTCATTTGAAAGCAGTCCAAGTTTTACTTTTATGTCATTCCTAATAATAATTTATTAGATGTCTTCAAAATTAGATAATATTTAGAAAAAAATTTAATAATTGTAAATTATTCATTTGGAAATTGGTAACGTTTCTGGCTGAACGTTTAAAGATAGTAAACTTAAGAACCAAAGTTACTGAATTAAACTTTTGAAGCTCAAAACTACAATTATAAAATTTTAAAGAATATTAAAATTATTACCTGATATCTACTATATCATATGAATTATCATTGGGAATTTACAATGATCAGTGTCATTTGCATCGTTTAAATTGGAACAATCGAAATCGTAAACATTTAAGTTCAATAATTCCAAAAAGTTTAAACTTACGTTATAAACAAATGAACCTGCACTACAATCAATATATTTGTCGCTATATCATTTCTCAGAAAAATTGCTCCACGTAGAACGAAGACATTTTTCAACGAAGCCAATACCTTTGTTCATAAATAAGTATTAAAATAAGTACATGCTTAGCAAATATGTGTACAGTTGTTTGTACTTTTTAGTAAACGACTTTATTTACAAGGTTGATACTATAATTTTTGTTTAAATCCTTAATAGTTTTTTTACTTTAAAAAAATCTAAATCGATTTTTTGTTAATAAAAAATTGGAAAAGCAAATGCGTATATTTGATATTGCTTTAATTTTTACACGTGATTCTCAAATTAGATGGAAAATTAAAATGTTGCATTTTATATATTTTGTTTTAATTCGAATTATCTTTTAATTAATTTAATTCGAACTATGTTTTAATTCGAACTATGCTTTATAAACAATTCATTTTTTATTAAGGCTTGGCCTGTACCAGATACAACTAAAGTTTTTTGATTTTATTTAGTTATTTATTTGGTAGATTCGCAATACTATTTCTCTCCATTAGCACCCTGGAAAAAACTTTCTTTTATCTAAAACAAATGTTATCAACAGAAAGCCATGTTCATCGAACGTGCTCCTTTTATTCACGTTTTTTAATTCAGGGACAAAGAGAAGCTTTTTCCTCTCTGAAATTTGCAATTAAATAAAACCCTTTGTTGACTACGGCCTTAAACACAATTCATTGCAAAATAAACTTTAGTCTGTGCCAACTGAAATTTTACGGTTATGATTAAAAATTTTATTTTTAGTGATTTATCTGTTAGTTTCCTAATAATATTTAACAATATGGTTCCCTAATATTTTATGGGTTTGCAAAAAGAATATTGTTTGGTAAACACTGGTAAACATTGGTAAAAACTTTCAGATCAATATTATCAAATATTATTAAGAAACTAACAAGCAATAGTTAAAACCCCGTTTAAATTGAAGGATAATCTATAAGAGACAAAGTTTTTAGTTTTCATCTTATTTGAGAATGAAGTTTAAAAAAAAAGTTATATCAAACATACGAATTTGTTTATAAAACTGTTATCAACAAAAGAGCGATTGATATTTTTTCAAAGTAAAAAAATTATTTATAAATAGCGGAATCTCTTCAAGATTTAAACCAAAATTATAATATCTACCTTGTCTTAAGTGTTCTTAGGAATAAATTTTTTTATTTTTTCTTAAAGTTTTCTCTTCTTTATGCTTTTTTTTTAATTTACAAGTGTCCCTCTCAATGAAATTCTTACTGATTCCAATTGGAATTTGAATAACATGAAAGAAGTGTCAACGAAAACTAAAACTCGTTTGCAAAGTAAAGCAGAAGATTATGTGAATAAAACATTTCTAGGAAAGTGTGAAGTATATCTCATTTCTCAGAGAAACACATTTTAAGTTTCAACAATGTATTGTTCAGAGAAACTTTTGTCTCTCAGGCGACAGAATTTTAGGTAAACTAAGTTTCAGAGTAGAGCAACTTTGAGATCCACTCTTGAAAATTATATTTAGTGAAGATAAATTATGTTTATTATATAATTATAACATAGTAAATAAGAAATTTTATAATAGTCGCGTAAAATGAACTACCAAAGCCACAAATGTAGTACAAAAGAATCTGGAATATAAAAAGGATTTTTTAACGTAGAAAATTTTAATCAATCGCGAAAGCTTATTCTCCAGCAGAATTTCTTTTGGATGTAAAAATGATTAAACTTTACCTTATTATGTTCCACATCTCCACGGCATAAAATATAAAACTGTTTACAAAAATACATTGATAAAATACTTTCTCACGCCGTGTTATGAGTAATTCCATCTTAAGAGCGTAATTATTCGACGAAAAAGAAAATTTGCAATTTACATTATAATTCAAAATTACTCTTTTTACTGTGCTTTGTTTCTGCAAACGACAAAATAAAAAGTAAAAGAGTGCAGAAATAATAACAAGTTATTTAATAGAGAGAACGAAAAAGGCGGGTTCAGCTTTCAGCAGATGAAGCTTTTCTTTGTGCATCACCTATAATTACATTTAGCATATTTTTTACTGTTTTTATGCTCTAACAAATTATCCTTTCTCTTTTCATATTTTATAGAATGTTCTAATAGAGAAATTTAATAAGGAACCGTACTTTAATAACGTAAAAGATCAAGGAGTGGGGGAGGGGCGAGAAATTTTGTTACTATTTATTACGGAAGGTGGGAGTACTCATGTACGAAATTTTTGAAAATTTGCAAAATATTCTCCTGAAGATTATCTCGTTAGTTATCAATTTTATTATTTTATTGCAAGTTTAAGTATTTTCCAAAATATACATCCTTTTTGGTTGCAAATTCAACTTTTTTGTTAAAAATCCATCTTTTTGGGATAAAAATTCAACTCTTTTCGTAAAACATTAACCTTTTGTTTAAAATTTATATTTTCTTGCTGATAAGTCAACTGAAGCCCTTTTTAAATCAGAAACATTTTTTCTTAAAATTTGTCGTTTTGATTTAAAATGTCAGATTTTTGCGTTGAGAAGTCAATATTGAAATCTTTTTGGATAAAAATTCAATTTTTTTTGAAATTTTGTCTTTTCGATCCTAAAATTCATCCTTCTTTAGTAGAAATTACATCTTTCTTGGATAAAATTGCAACTGTTTGGTTGAGAATTCAACCATTTTTTTTGAAAATTTATGCTTTTTGATTGCAAATTCCTCCGTTTTTTTTAAATTGAACTATTTCGCATAAAAATTACTTTTTGCTTGAAAAGAAATTTGAATTCTTTTCTGAATGGAAATTCAGCTACATGCTGACATATTTTTTAAATTAAAAATTCAGCTGTTTTAAGGGAATTTGATCTTTCTTGGATTAAAATGCAATTATTTCGTTCAAAATTAAATCATTTTGTTAAAAATTCATACTTTTTGGTTGAAAATTCTGCTTTTATGCTAAACATGTAATTATCTCTTAGAATACCTACTTTCGTTTAAAATTTATATCTTGGTGTTGAAACATGAATTAAAATATTTTCTGGATGAAAGTTTAACTTTTCAAAAGAAAGTTGTACATTTTTATTAAAAATTCATCCCTTTTGGTAAAAAATTTTTTTTTTTGGACTTTAAATTCATTTTTTATTTATATTTATTATTGTACAACTATTATTGTATTTATTGTTCAAAAATGCATATTTTTATGTTGAAGAGTCAACTGATATCTTTTTAACAGAAAATTCAACTATTTTTTGACAGATTTAGTTGAGTCACTTTGTTGAGAAATCATTCTTTTGTTGAAGATTATATTTATGGTTGAAAATTCATTTCGTTGATTGAAAGTTTAACTATTTTTTTGCAAATCAATCTTTTTTAATTAAAATTTCAAGTACTGGGGTAAAAGTTTATTGCATTGTTAAAAATCTATTTTTCTGATTAAAAGCTCATCTTTTTGCTTGAAAAAACTGTTTCCTGGAAAACTCCTTTTTTATTTAAAAGTCATTTTTAACTAAAGATATCAGGTTTCAATTTCATTTAAAGATTGACCTTTTTTAGTGCGCAGTTCTCTTTTTTTGAGAAAAAATGAATTTCTTGATTTGCAATTTCATTTGCATTTGGGTAAGAATGCATTCAGTTTTTTGCGGAAAATAAATTTTTTCGCTAAAAAGTGATATTTCTTGTTTGAAAATTCATATTTCAGCATGAACGTTCAACAATCTAAGTAATTTATTATTGCTTACTTCAACAAAACATCAGTATTTTTTGCAAATTCGCCTTTTTATTAAAAAATTTTTTTTTCATGAATACCATCTTTGTTGGTTGAAATACAAACGTGGACACTTTTTTATTGAAAATTTAAAAGAGACATTTTTATGTTTAAAATAAATTAATAAATTTGAAAATTTTAATTTTGTTACCGCAATAGTGTTTTATTTCGTTTGTAAAAGATTCTTTGTTGAGTATATTACATGATTAAAATGCTAATATATGAATATTATGTATCAAGAAAAATGAACAATATAATAGTTGAATTTTTAATCAAATGGAAATATTTTTGACCCAAAAAGATGAAATTTTAATTTTCTTCCAAAAGTTGAATTTTTAATGAAATATGGGAATTTTCAACGAAATAGGTGCATTTTCCAAGGAAAAGGAACATTTAACCAAAAATGGTACCGTTACATTTTTCGTTTGAAAAATTAATTTTTTATATCAAAATAGAATGAAAATTTATACCATTAGACTTAAACCAAATAACACTAATTTAAAAAAAACCAGTTGAAAACTCAAGCACATCAATTTTTAGCAAAGAAGATTAATTTTCTATCCAAAAAGATAAACATTTCACAAAACAGTTAAGTTTTCGTTGAAAAAATTCGAATTTTTTAGAAAACTGTTGACTAATTTTAAAAGAGGTGAACATTTTTTAAAAACATCGTTAATTATTAATAAAAAAATCAGCTTTCAATATAAAAAGTTCAATTATCAACCGTCAAAATTAACATTCTGAGCAAAAGTCGAATTTACAATAAAATACTCGAATTTGCAACTAAATTGCTGAATTTTCTACTAAAAAGAAAAGTTTCGAACCAATAATAGAATTGTTGAATTCTACGTGTAAAAAATTAAGTTTTAACAACAAAAAGAAACGAATTTTCGACCATTTGACTTCAACCAAGAAAGACTATTTTTTAACGAAATAGTTGAGACATTAATCAAATACAGGAATTTTTAGCGTAGAAGATTAATTTTCTACTCAAAAATACGAATGTTCTTTTTTTACAAAACAGTTAAAGTTTCCAAACTAAAAAGTAAAAATTTTTACAAAACATTTGACTTTTACACGTGTAGAGATAAATTGTCGACAATAACGTTAATCTTTATTCCAGAAAGATAAACTTTGAACCAAATAGATGGAGTTTTAACGAAGAAATAGACAACTTTGACTAAAAATGCTATCCTAACGAATCCTATCTAACGAATTTTCGATAAAATACATTAAATTTCTACCAAGAACTTAAGCTATCAACCAAGCAGTTAAATTTAAAACTAAAAAAAGAATAATTTGTAAACGTTTAGTGAAATTTAAAACGAAAAAGCAACCAAAAAGCAGAATTTTCCACCAATAAGATTAATTCTCTGAAAAAGACGAATTTTCAACAAAGCGCACGAATTTATTAAAAATGGTTAAAATTGATAATAATAATTAAATTTTTGACCAGATAATTATACTTTTTTCAAGAATATGAATTATCAACAAAATAGTTCAATTTTATACCTAATTATTGAATTTTTAAGCCGAAAAATAATGTAATAAAAATAAAAATAGTCACATTCAACCAAAAAAATACGAATTTTCAACAGAATAGTTGAATTCTTAGAAAAGAAGATTAGTTTTCTACTCAAAAACATGAATTTTCAAGTTGAAATAGCTTTCAAGTGGAAAGTCAGGTGTTTTAAAAAATCTGTCGACTTTTACCCCCGAAAAGCTTTTCAAACAATACAAATGAGTTTTTAATTTGATAGTTAATTTTTCAACTGACAGTGTAAGTTTTAAATAAAAAATTGAATCTTTTAATTTTCAGTTAAAAAATTAATTTATATATAGAAAAAAAGAATTTTCAACCAGTTGAATTGAATAAATAAAATTAATTTCTGAAAACATAGTTAAATCCTTAACCAAAAAAAAAGAATTTAAAAATCAAAGAAGAGATTCTTATAACTTTGATTAACTTTCTTCAAATTAGGTGAATTTTCAACAAAAAATGATTCATTATTAACCAAATAGTTACATTTGAAATCATCAAGATGATTTTCAGCAAAACAGGTGAATTTTTCGTTGGAAATATGAAGCACATAATTAGAGTTGAAATTATTGTAAATCTTGAAAAAAACATTTGTTTTGTAAAGTAGTTCAACTTAAAACCAAGTAGTTAAATGCTTAAGAAAAGATGAGGAATTCTCAGCGAAAATTTGTAATATTTGATATTTCATATGAAAAAGATTTTTATTCAAAATAAAATACACTTTTAAAAAATTAAAGAAATTAATTAAATCCATAATCAAACCAGATTAATTTTTAACAATATACATCAATTTAAAACTAGAAAATATCAACTTTCAATTCAAAGCATCCATTTTCAAACAAACACGGAATAGTCACACTTTGGTATAAAAAGTTCATCTTTAACAAAAGAGAAGATTCAATAACAAAATAGTTAAATTTTCATCCAAAAGGGTAAATTTCCACTAAGAATTATGAATCTCAGAAATGACTGTCACAAAAATATCAGATGATGAAATCAGAAAATTAAATAAGAACCGAGCTCCAAATGTTTTGGCCCAGCACTGGTCGTTTTTCCCAAGCTCTAAGAATGTTCTTGGTTAGTGTTTGAGAAGAATTTAGACTGTTAGATTCATAATGCGATATCCTGTCTGAGTAAAGTGCGTGATATACTGAACTCTGGATTTAAGTAACCTGGGCATACGGCGTTCCTAAGAATTTCAATCCTCGGAATTTTATTGTTGTGCGGACAGCGAAACCGAAAAGAGGCGGTGGTCAGTCATGTGTGGCCAACGGTAGCGTACCGACCAAGCGGTCAGTACCCTGGGAGCGTCAATTGCGTCAGCTTTTAGCATGCACGCCTGTACTTATGATGAAGTTCACTGCAAGCAATGTCTAAAACTGGGCATGGATCCAGGCTTCAGTGTATATAGTAGTATTAAGTTAAGCTGCAAAATTAGGTTTGTGTTGTCAAAAGAGTTCTAAAAGTGAGGACTGAAAGAAGCTTTACATTCAGCCCTCTTTAATCCCGGCAAGTGAAAAACATGGACTTCTGTGCCACTTGAAAGGAATAAAAGACATTATTGAATTAAAATGTTATTAAATTCGAAAAGAAATTAAACCATCCATACATGCGCTCCTAAAACCTAATTGTACCTAAACTTAGAGATCCAAATTAGGGCTTAAATTTTAACTCGGCGGAATTAATCTAAAACGCATAGGAATGAAATTTCAATTAGAAACACGTTTAATTTAAATTTCACTGGACGTACATTCAAAGGATTTCCTCCACGCTGTATCATTATTCACATTCAGTGAGGTTAATTACATATTACATACGTAAATTGCAATTTCTGGCAGGCATATAATATGGAACTGGTATACAGCTTGAGTTCAAACGAAAGCTCGCTTATCCTATGTAGTAAATTGATTATATTTAATTAATTTTAAAGCCTTAGAATATCAGTTTATCGCTTTCATGATGGATTCACATAAAAACTATTCTGTAAATTAAATAATCAAAATACGTTCTAATTACTTTAATCAGTCATAATAAGATCACTTGTTTGAAAATCCGAGAAAATGGATTGGTGATCTATCATGTGTCTATTTTTCAAAAAAAGCTCAAACTTGATCTTCTTAAAAAGTCAGTTTGCTGAGTAATCGATCATCTTAGAACTCTACAAACACACGTTTCCAACCCTTTAAGGCCAGGTGTTGACGAAAGCGTGCAAAGTTTTCTTTCCATTAACTAATTTAGCATGAGGAAATAAATGTAGATCTATAAAATATATTCATATTATAAATAATTCGTGAACCTGGAGAATTAGTTAAGAGAATGTGAAGGATCAGATTCATAACTCATATTCATGAACAGTTTAGAATTAAAGACGTTCCAATTCAAACTTTTAAAAGAAGCCCAATATGTCAATGGAATTGTATCATTTCTAATTCAAAGCGCTCAAAATTCCACAATTTTATTTTGAACTTGTCCCAAAATTTAATAGTTTCAGATTTAAATTTTGCAAACAGGTGAACTCCAAAAACATCAAAAATTGAATGTATCCAGTCTGGGATTTTGAAAATTCAAATATTTGATATCCAAAGAAATTGAAATTATATTATTTCTAAGTAAAAGCTTTTAAAATTGAATATTTAAAATTTTTTATCGTATAAACTTAAATAATTTTCAACTCAAAGGCGATACCAATTTGACAATTTTAAACTATAAAATATAATTGAAGGTTTCCAAAAAAAGCTTATGAAATTCTACAATTTTTTATTGTTATTACGTTCAAGAAATTATAATTTAACATTAAAATGGCTACGCGCTCGGTCCTTGTATTTCCCCCACATATGAGTGCAGAACATTCAAAAGAAAAGGTCAAAGCATCGACATTTGGAATTTGGTGTTTGTGAATTCTCTTTTGTTAAAGCTCCTTCGGCCTTAACGAATACATTCTCATCACGTATCTCG
>JAWWLR010000155.1:31992514-32003555 GCA_035041075.1 Acraspis erinacei | reverse complement strand
GGTTTTCGTTCAGAATTAATTTTTTATTGAAAAACAAAAAACATATTACTTTTTCAAACGCTTACATATTGAGAATACATCAGGCAAATTTCAAATATTGTTATGAACAAAAGGCAGAATAATCTCGAGTTTTGTTTTATAGAATATCAATTTTTTATCGGAAAGTCTGTTATCGAGAGATTTTGCGGAGTGGACGATACTTCTGCACGGTCTTCAGCGCTTGTCGAGTTCTTGTGTCCGTCACCTCATTTACAGATAACGGTTGTAAAGATAGCGCCCAGGAAGCTTCGTTTTTTCTTGCAATTACGCTAGAGTAACTCACGGGCTAAAGTTGAGGTAAAAAATTCAAAAAATTATATATAATATTACATGTAATTGTAAATTATAAAAATGTACAGGGTTGTTTCGAAATTAAGAACAAGGAATGAAGTATTATCAGTTTGTTTTTAAATTTATATAAATATAATTTTCATAAGCTGCGTAAAAAGAATTTAAAAAGATTTTTGAATGTATTAGATGTGTCAAAAAATAACTTAGAAGATTTTAAAGAAATCTTGTTATCTTATGGGATTTTACAAAATATTAGGAAAAATTTGAGTCTTTTAGAAAATTGTTCAGGACTTTTCGAATCATGGGAGAAATGAAATCAATAAATATTTAATAAATTTTCGGAAGTGTTTCGAAGAATTTTACTATTTCTAATAAATTTACAGCGTTTTAAATTCCTAAAGATATTTTTAACTGACTCAAATTTATTTTGAAATTTTTGTGAGTCATTCCGAAAGTAAAGAAATTGCCAGATAAACTTCTTAATTTTTCCAAAAAATTAAAAGAAAATGTTTATTTTTTATTGTTTAATTTTTTAATTAAACAATATTTCTGGAATGTTTCAAAACCTTCTTTAATTTTCTCTTAAATTTCACTTTTCAGACCTTCTAAAGCTTGCAATTTCAATTCGGAAAAATTAAAAAAAAGCCTTAACATTTTTTTTCAATTTTATCAAACTTCTAAAATGTTTTGAATTTGTTTTAAATTAAAATTGAAATTTTAATTAAAATTTTTTTTGAATTTTTTTTGTAAGTATTATGAATCTTTATAGATTTCGTAAAATATCTTGATAAGTTTTGCTTATTTTTACAGCCTTTCAAAACTTCTGAATATGAATTAAACTTTCTCAATTGTTTTTATAAACCTATGGAACATGGACAAATTTCAAAATTTTGCTTTAAAATTTTTCACGCGCTTTTTAAAAATTTCAGGAAATAATTTCAAATGTCTAGGAATCTTTTTTCACATCTCTTTTAGAATAAATTAAAAAACAATCATTCTTTCTTTTAAAATCCTGAAAAATTTTGCTTAACTAAAATTCTTTTAAATCTTAAAGAATGAAAAAAAAAATGATTTCAAAGTTTTCGATATTCTGCCTCCAAGCATTTTAAAATTTTGAAAATTTTAAATTAAGCTCTAAAAATGAACACTAAACCATTAAAATTTTTTCTTGAAATATTAAAAAAAATTCTGTGATCCGAAATCCAGCGAAATGTTAAGAATATGGAGCTTTCCCATTATTGACCAATCATTTACAATTTAAGTTTTCTCTTCTGTCAATAATGGGCAGAAGTATGTAAAAATAAATTTAATAATAAACGCATTGATCTAATAACACTTCGAATAACTGGGAGAATTGGTCAGTACTGACCAACAGAACTTCAAATAAAGACCAGAGTATTAAGAATACATTAATACCAGAGTATTACGCAACCTCATTTTTTCAAAATTTAGGTCAGCATGAGTGAAGCAACATTTTTAGAACAGCGTACAAAATGAATCTTCTGATATTTCATGTATGTATACTAATCTTATGTTTAGGTTTCCCCATTCCTGAGCGCAAATCTTAAACTTGAGTTGCGTTGTAAGTACATATCACCAACCTTGGCATAGAGACGATCAAGGTGCTTCAAACCCTGATGGAGGCGTTTCTCGAAAAATGAACTTTTTTTGTTGTTGAATTAATAAAAGAAAGTATGATGCATTTTATGCACCTGGGAAGGAACAAACCGCAACTGCGAGTGTACCCACGGTGGACCGAGTGTCAACGCCATCGGCTTACCATGTCTATACTAACGATGGCGGTTTGACTGATCCCGGGCGCATAAAATGCATCATAATCCTAAATAATACAAAAAAAACAACGGCAAGACCATTTTTCAAAAAACCCCTCTGCTAGTGATTATACAAGGGAGAAAATTTGAACCCGTATGGAACGCTAACATATGAGGGGCTGTTCGCAAAGGGGGAATGTCATGGTTTTAGTTTTAATCACAAGGACGCTTTTAAAAACAAAAAAAATTCAATTTTCCAGAAAGTGTGCGAAATAAAAAAAAAATTAAGCCCGCAAATGATTTATCTCGAAAAGACTTATAAATGTACTTCATACAGTTTCTTGATAATATATAGTTTTTGAAGATTGTATATGATAAATTACCTTCGTTTCAAGCGTTTAGCATCGAATTTAAAATCTCAAAAAAAAAAAAGATTAGTTTTCTGATACATTTTCTTTCAAGTTGCTTCCAGATTTGGCAAATTGAACAGACTTTCCTTTAAACTGCGTTCAGATTTCGCAAATTGAATGGAGCAAAAATATAATTTATATAAAATTTATCGCAGAATCAACGAGTAGCACGTTCAATTTTGAAATTATTTAAAAAGGTATTAAGAACGGACGTAAACATTTTCAAAAATAATGAAATGTTCTTCGCGTTATATTGGACAACGTATCCACATATTCCTCTTTCACCCTATTTTATTAGGAATTATTAAAAAAGTGTTTGCAATCTCAATATGAGGGATTATATATGCATGTCTGACAAGAGGGGTTTAAAAAATAATTTCTACTAGAGGGTGAGACATTGTTACTGAAAAGCCCCTGAAAATGCATAATAGCAGCTTTATTTGAAACGCATGCTAGTGTTTTCTTTTCCATGATTAATTCTAAAATATGAGTGTTACGAGTGAAAGAAAACTGCTGGGCTAATTTAAAGCATAATTGAGCACCTTTAGAACTAAATGAATTACTATTGATCTTCTAATTGCTTCGTGAGAATATATTCATTCGTTTTGGACCCAACGAGAAATTCAATGGTGACCTTTATTTTCGTCTAGACGATGACCTTCAAGGTTTTTTCGATATAAACCTTTTTTTTAACGGAAACCCCCTTTTTTACATTGGTAATTGATAGAGCTGTTCATTTTACGTTCGAATACGTACTCAGGTCAAAGGCCCAATTTGACCTTGGCCCAGATGTATGCATAACTTGTTTAAGTTTAAATGACCTTAGAGTGACCTTCTAGGTTACAATGTACTTATGCTCTCCCTGAAATATAGCATACCAGAGTCAATATTCAGCCGTCCGAGGACTTTTGTGTGTATATTGATTAAAAGGAGGTTTTAGATATATAGAGTATAAATTGTTATTGTGTAACATTTTCAAATTTTTCGAACGAGCAAGAAAATATTGCCAAACATGTAAATGGGTTCCAAATAGAACATGATTACGATACTTTCAGGGTATTTCATATAGCAAAAGTCCCTGATAAAGAACTTGATCTAGTTACATTTTTTTATGTTACATTGTGCAAAGAGAAACTACTAAATTTTCTGATGTTTGATCACAATTCATAGGCAATATATATAATATTAAAGAAATGTCCAAGAGGGACGAAAATCATACTTTTGACGTATTTGTATTTTGCAATTCTGTTTTTCTTAACTTTTCTCGACTCTCTTTTTGTGTTAGAAAATTATACATAAGCCGCATACTTCAAAAAAGAGCAGACGGAAATGATTCTATTTTATTCGCCGTTTATTTAATAACATCTCCATTGTTTCCTGTAGCTTTTTAAAGGCCTATGAATTTCTGATTGGTAAAGACAAAAATCTCGTATATGAAATCTTCAGAGGACAAATGTTTTCTAAAATTCGAAACGTTTACTTTACAATAGTTTGGAAATATATCTTGCATCACGAGAAAGTAGGTCTCATTTCTTAAGGAAAAAGCAACCCAATTTTTTCGAATAAAAAAAAAGTTTGTGGACATTATAAGCCTGAAAGCACAATACTTAGAATACACATATTGCAATTTCGTCATTTCAATACCATGCTTGCAATTTTACCTTACGCTTGTATTGTCAAAGTTTTGTCAAATCCAAAACATTTTTAAGAGTATATAGTATAAAAGGACTTTATGCCATAATGAATACATTTAAAAAGCTTTAAAACAGACAAAGAAGAGACATTTTTAGAGTTAAATATTCCTACGATACTTTGAAATGATTTTGGAAAAAACATGGAAAATAAATATGTACTAGAAAATGTGATGATGTACGAAACTTGATTTTTTGTTTTCCTTAGGTTAACCTTGAAGGTTTTATATCACTTAGCGTCTCATACATTAAAATTTCTCTTGTTTTTATTCAATTTATGTATCAGAGAAAAGGAAATTTTCACCAACAACATAATGATTCTATTTTTCATAATGAATAAATTTAAAACGTGCACATTTTTAATAAAAGAGTTACTTTTTACCCGATGTGGCTTTGTTCTAAACCAACCACTTGCATTTTTCACAAAATAGATAAAAGTTCTAGAAAAGAAGATAAGTTTTTCAATCCAAAAACACAAGTGTTCTACATCATAGATAAAATTTGAAAAAAAAAACAAAAAAAATTTTTGGTCAAGAAAATAAAGAACTTTACTTATCAGCAAAATTATTGAATTAAAACAAAAATTTTAAACCTGAAAAATCAACTCTTAACCAAACATTCAGTACTGCGATTTTTAACCGTAAAGAATACATTTTTCGAAAAAATTTCTTGAATTTTTTTATTGGAATATATTCATTTAGTTCAAGTTGAATTAGAAAAACGAGAGAAAGTGGAAATCACTTTCTTACTGAGTTCCATTAATTCAGTTCGCGTTTATGTGCAAAATGAGAAAAATAGAAAAGCCTGCAATAAATGAATAGGTATTTTGATAATTTATAGACTGAGGCTTAATAGTTTAAATAAACATTGAAAATTTTTGGTAATACTTTTAAAATATTAGGTTAAAAAGTTAAAATTTATCCTCAAAAGTAAATTTGATTTTCCACAGCATTTTAGGTACTTAATAAATTATAAAAGTTTAAAGTTGTATGGTAAATAGTTAATTGTTAAAACTCATCTCACATTCTTAAGCTCATGGCATTAAGTTTCATTTTTATTTTATGAACAGAATTTACATTTTATATGCTTATTCGTTTCCTAAACTTTTAAAATCTTACTTAGATTTTTTAGGGGTTACAGAAAATCTCTTAGTATCTTACAGGCTGGGGAGAGAATCAAATTTTTTTTAAATTCCATACTTAAGTAAAGGACCCTTTATTTGGTGATTCAGTTATTAGTATTGTGTTGATTTATTAATATTATTACATCTAATATCAATACTGATATTTCCAGGCAATACTCACATCTTACAAAATTCATTGACCTACTCCCCGTTCCAAAACATTTTGCTTAATTTGTGCTACACCCCATGCAGTCAACTAATACAATATCCTTGTCGCAATTAAGGATTGTTACTTATTAACCCTTAAACTTCTCCTATGGTTTTGAAAAACCTATATGTCCCCATGGGGTCCCTGGAACCCCATCCAAAATTTCGTTGTGGAAACAAAGTTATTTAATCTTTTGGTCTGAAATTATTTTAGTTATGTTCTAAAGTATCTTTTACAACATAAAAATATTGGAAAAATAAATTTCTAAATTTAAGTCATTCAAAAAAATAAAAAACCGGAAAAAGGCGAAAAATTGGCCCCAGCGTTGGAAAACGATGGGGCTTAATGGAATCTTAGGGGATTGCAAGGGCTAATGATAAAAAAGATTTTATAGAATCCAGAATTGAAAACTTTCAGCAATGTATGTATTTTCCTTCATATAAAAATTAGAAAAAAAGAAATCCTAAACTATACTGCTTTTGAAATTTTCTATATCTTCAAGTTAAACTACCCACAATGCTTTACATATTTCTTTAAAAAATCTGGAAAATAAATATGTATTACAAAAATAATACAACTAAATGTCTGCTGATTTTGTCAATCCAGCACAGTGCTAAACAAGAACAATTTTATCAAAGAATCAATCTTTTGTGGAAGCCCCAGAAGATACAACATAATGATTATATTTTCCATAATGAATCCATTTAAATAGTGTAAACTTTTAACAAAAAAGTTAGTCTTCTTCCGATGAGGATTAATTTTGAACTAGAAAATTGAATTCTTCACAAAAAAAGATCCAGTTTCTACAAAAGGAGATAAGTTTTCGAACCCAAAAAATACAGGTTTGCTATGAAATAGTTAAGATTAAAAAAAATTAGTTCTAAAAAAAGAGTAAGTTTTAACCAAATTATTCAGTTTTATAGGTAAAAAATGAACTATCAACCTGAATGGATGACATTTTAGCAAAAATTTTGAACTTTAAAAAAGTGTGTATGATTTTAAACAGTAAAGAATACATTTTTTTAAGAACTTATAGCTTAATTTTTGTAATCGTATTTATCCATTTAGTTTAAATTGGATTAGAAAAACTGGATTTTAAGATTCTTAAACTAATTTCATTAAGGTTCCAATGTTAATTTCATGAAGCTCATTTATATTTTATGTGTTTAATCTTTGCCCGAGCTTTTAAAATCTTATTGCGATTTTGTCGGTTTTAGAGAAAATCTCGTAGTATCTTAGGGGCTGGGGAGAGGGTAAAATTTCATAAAAATGCCTTTCCTAAGAAGATGAGCCCTTATTTTCTTATTCAGTTATTAGTATTTCGCGAATTTATTTGTATGGCATTCAATATTTATACCGATATTACTAAGTACAGAATATTCGTTGCCATTTCTCCTCTACTAAAAATACTTTACATAATTTATGCACGTCCCCAACGCAGTGAACTAATTCAGTATCTCTGTCGCAATTTTATAGAATCCAGATTCGCCAACTTTTAGAAATCCATGCGTTTTAGATTACATCAGGGTTAGTAGAAAAGAAATCCGAAACTTTCGTACTTTTGAAACCTTCTTTATCTCCAAATGAGAGTCCTCAAAATGCTTTGAAATTTTGGAACATTTTTCTGCTTATTTGCTAGTCTATATTTTTTTGTTTCGGATGCTTTTCATTTTTTAAGGCTATTATAATTATCTTGACACATAGAACGCTGGTGTTGCGCTAATTGGTCTAAACAAATAGTAATAGGCAAATTCATTGCAATAATATTGAAATAGTTGATAATTTTCCTTCATTCAAAAGATTGTGTAATTTATTTAAAATGAAATTAGCCGTTTGTGTTACAATATGAAAATATTAGGTCAGACATGGCCATCATGAGATTCAAACAATCGGGTCAGCTATACTAGCCGCTACCACTCTTAATTTTCGGTTTCGCTATAGCGCACTAAGTTATGTAAGGTGTTAGTCAGGATTTAAAAAATTCAATTTTAAATATCATGACTGAAGATCTTCAAAGCCGCTGATGTGTGACATAAGGAAGAAATGTTACGCCGCAATGATAACCCAGTTATCAACTTGAGTCAAATCAACACTTCCACTCAAAATTTGAGTTTCCAAAAAAGTAGTTGAGTCCAGAAATTGTCGATACAGTCCAAAAAAATAACCAAAGGTTCCTTAATAGAAGTCCATCAAGCTAGCACCTCCACAATCGATAATTTTGAAATTTCATATTAAAAAAATTGTGGACTGTTTTAGCTGTATTCTCCATTCTTTTGGACTCATCTACGTTTTTGAAAATTCAAATTTCGATTGGAGGTTCTTTTTTGACTCAAACCACTATATAAAAATTGAAAAAAATTAAAAATAAAACAGGTAAGAATTTTGGCCTCTTTAGGATTTTGAACGAAGCAACAACAAATTTCCAAAAACTCCCCCTAATTAGAATGAAACTACCCCCTATGTAAACAATGAAACTTGGAAAAAACAAAACAGAAATATAAGTTCCGCTACAGAACTTTACGTGGAGGAGTAGTTTTCGGGAAAATTATAAAATGGTAATTCTTCAAGTTTTAATTAATTGATTTAAAGTTCTGAGACATATGTGCGTTACTTAGCGTTCTTTTTCAATGTGTTAAAAATTTTGTAATTACAGTAGGAATAATTAGATATAAAAAATAAGCCTTTTATTAAAGCTTTTAAATATTTTTATTATTAAAAATAATTGCTTGAAACTGCAGATGAAATCAATTCTCTTTTGTTCAGGTCTAATATAGACAAAACATTTCAGTGCAGTTACAAATATTCATAAATCCAATCCAAGAATACATTTTACGTTTAAAAAAGTGGATTTCGTAAGAACTAAAGAATTTTCATCTCACTTTGAAAATCAAGAATTTCGTGTTGTTCAGAAAACTTCTTATAATTATGGATATATCACTAACTAAACAACCATTAGAAGAGAAGCATTTCTATCTGCGCTCTTTGGTAGAATGTGCCCTAATTTCTAATTTCATCCTTAAAAAAGAGAGTCATCCTCTGTTAGTTTCGAGCCTGCAACTCGAGAACAACAAGTTGCAACAGACAAATTCTGCAGAAATATCAGCTTTGCCCCTTCCAGGCTTTTTTCTAATAGTATATATAAAACGTGTGAATTGTAATGCTATTTCAGAATATTTAGAAGCTCTTCTTCATGAGATTTTTTTAATCAGTTATTTTCTCTATAATTTGACAAAATGAAGTTCCTCGTTGCATCTTTGCTTCTCTCGTTAGCGGCCTTCTTCAACTCTATCGGTAAATATAATAATATAAATTTTGTAATGCTTCAAATAGATCTAGTTCTTTATCAGGTCATATATGAAAAAACCCTGAAATTATCGTGACCTTATTCCACTTATAATCTTTCTAAAGGTATCAAAACATTCTCTTGTTGTTTGGATAAAGTTTTAAAAGTAACAGAATTATTTGTTTTTATTAAAAAAATTTATTTTGCATATTAAATATTTTTCTATAACCTTCTTTCAATTGACATGTATATAGTTTTCAATCAATGAATTTATTTCCACTACGGCATTAGTAGATTTCTATCCATCAATGTAGAAATTTTCTAACAATTTGGAGTGAATCAGATTTCTTTAACTGATATTAGAATTTAATTATCGGTGATAATTTGCAATTAAGATTTAAAGATATTTATCCTACCAAATGAAAACTTTATTAGAATTTTATAACTGGCCTCAGAGAATAAACTTCCTGAGAATCACCAGATAAGTTCTAAAAATCCATCGTTGCGTATTAATGCATTTTCCAAAAAAATCCCCAAAAGCCACCTCTACTAACAGTTAAAAAACCCCTACGTCAAAACGAAAACCCGGAGAGAACAAAATACACCAACATTTGAGGCTTAAGCCTGGAAAAAATAAAATAGAGAGTAGTGTAGGGCTTTCTTGTGCTCTCGAATGCTTGCATGTTTTTTCGAAAAACCACCCATATATCTAAAAAAACTATCGATAAATTGGAATTTCACTTTATAAGGAACAAAAATTCCAGTAATTTTAAAGCAAGGGCGTACTAACAGTGAATCGACGGGCGGCTTTTTAGCTTTAAGGTCTAGAGTCCAAAATTGACGTTGTAATTTTGGATGAGCCCAAAAATCAGACACTACTGATACTGAAAAATTCTAAAAAGATTATTTATTGACGAAGTCATATCTGCTAGTTAAGAAGGGCTTGTTTTTTAAGTTTAAGGACTGGATTTTAGCTACCAAAGAAATCACTTATATATAATACACTTATTGTAGTGTATTCATTATGAAAAAATTTATCCGTCTTATATTTCAATTAGTAAATATGTTTTCCTTGCACAAGCAAAGTAGACTATGGTGCATAAATTTCATATTCAATAAATTGTGGGCTTTTTAGGCTGTATTGTCCATTTTTTTGGACTCATCTACGTTTTAGAAAATTCATATTTCGAGTGGAGGGACTTGTTTGACTCAAGGGACTGTATAAAAATTGAAGTAAATGAAAAATAAAACATGTTAGAATTTTTGTCTTTTTAGGCTTTCGAACGCATCAACAACGAATGTCCAAAAACTGCCCCTAATAAGAAGGAAACTACCCCCTATGTAAACACTAAAACTCGGAAAAAACAAACCAGAAAGAAGTGCTACGATTTTTTTGGACTCTCGAAAGCCTACATTCTTTTTTAAAAACCACCCCACCATTTAAAAACTCAAACACTTTTCAATAAATTCGAATTTAAATTTTAAATGAGCCAAACAATGTTTTAGAATATTTTTGATCACGAGCGATAAATATGTATTACTTAAGTAGAGTTTTTTAGGTATCGTATTAAATGACATCGGAGTGCTAAAACATAAAAAAACCGCTAACAGTATTTTCTGAATATTATTATTATTATTATTATTATTTATGTGTTTTATGCAAGTATATATAAGTTCCGCTACATAAATTTACGTGAAAGGGTAGTTTTCGGCAGTAATTATAAGATTGTTAAATTTTCAAGTGTCAAGTAATTAATTTAAAGTTCTTAAACTCGTTTACGTGTTTTAATGTCGTTTTTACACTTTTAGAACTTTTTTGATTACGAGGGATAGGTATGCATGATTTAGGGGTAGTTTTTCAGGCACGTATTATGTCACCAAAGAGCCAACAAAATACTAAGCAATATCTGCTAAAAAATTTTTTCTGACTATTATCATTTTTTATTTTTTTTTTATTTTAAGTTCTGAAACACCTGTCCGTTACTTAACGTTGTTTTTACAATTGTAGTAAATTTTGTATCATGATGAGCAGGTATACGTGATTGAGCGGTGGTTTTTGGGGTACTTTTTTATGCCATCGAAGAGCAAAAAAGAAAAAAAAGTGTCACCTAGCAGTCATATCTAAATATTAATTTTTCTTTTTTTTGTATAAGTATATGTAATTTTGGCTGCATACTTTCTCCTAAAAGGGTGATTTTAGCGAGACATTATAAGGGGGGTAAAT
>JAWWLR010000155.1:31974205-31985528 GCA_035041075.1 Acraspis erinacei | reverse complement strand
GGAAACGAAAGTTTCACGTTTTCGAAGAGGAAAAACCAGTCGAACAGTGAAAAAAACAACTATAAATTAGTGAAGGCTCATCAAGTGGGAGAGAGGACGCGCGCGTCATACAGACGCTAAACAACCGATTACCGTTCAAATAACTTCGGAACAATGTCGCAGAACGGTGATCTTAATAACGGAGATATCGAGGGAAATGGTGTAAATGACCGGGTCATCGTTGGTATACCTCAAATGGCAAACGTATAGCCACCAGACGTACTTGATTTCAGTAATCCGGCAAAACAGCAAGAAAAAAAACGGCAAGACAGCGACAAAATCGATATGTTAATTTATGTGATGGGTGACAAAAGTGAAGATATTTTCGTTCAGTTTCCGGAACTAGTTCCTCAAACATACGAAGAAACTCTCCAAGCGTTTGAGGACTATTTTATCCCGCGTAGGAACGTAATGTTCGAACGCTTCAAGTTAAACTCGCGAGTGCAAGACGCCGGCGAGTCTGTGGATTCGTTCATCACTAACGTTCAGACCTTAGCTGAACAATGTGAGTTCGGTATTTTTAAGGATGAACTCGTACGTGATCGTATTGTAGTTGGCATGCTCGATGCAAAGTTAAGTGAAAGACTACAACTTAAACAAAACTTAACCCTACAAGAGACGATCACGGCGGCAAAGCAAGCTGCAATTCAACATAAACAAAATCAAATTATTCGAGACAAAGATCGAGGCGGAGATCGCTCTGTCTGCTCGATTAATAAAAATGCCAACCAAGGAAAATGGAAGGGCACTCAGCACGGTGGTTTCAACGGCAAGCAACGACAGCAACAGCAAACGACTTCAGGGATGACGCTAAGTACCACCTCGAAACAGCTCGAAAACAGAAAAGATGGATGTTTCTACTGCGCCGAGAAATCTACGCACCCAAGGAAAGATTGTCCAGCTAGAAATGCGGTATGCTTCAAATGCAAGGTAAAGGGTCATTTTAGGCGCGCCTGTAAAACTAGAAATATACGCGTAGTAAATGAAAGCGAGGACGAGGATGATTCGAGTTTTTTCATAGGTAATGTAAATTCTGTGGGTAAAAGAGGCCAAATGCGTAAAATTAGTATCAAAGAATTAAGTTCCGATGTGAATTTTCTTATCGATACCGGGGCAGATTCTGTGTGCTTGCCAGATGAAATAATTGGCGATTGCTTGTATGAAAACCTATATAAAGTGAAAGAGACCATTAAAGGCTCAGATAAGAAAAAACTCGACGTTCTTGGATCAATTGACCTAACCTTAAAATATAAAGATCGGGAATTCGTATGAATAGGTTATTTTATTAAAGATTTACCGAGAGCATTACTCAGTCTAGAAGCTAACCAAGCATTGGGTATTGTAAAATTCGATAAAGGAATTTACAATGTGTTAATGGAAAACCCGGAAATGAAATTTCCCACTAAAGTCAATGTCTCAGATGAATTTCCTGGTTTACGTAAAGAATTAGGGGAATTTCTGGGAACAATTACAATAAAGTTAAAGCCCGGCGCTCAACCCTATGCACAAAAAGCTCCAAGTACAGTTCTTCTCGCGATGTTAGGCAAACTCGAAAAAGAACGAATAAGACTAAAAAAACTAGACGTAATCGATAAAGTCGACTGTGTTACTGATTGGGTTGCACCAATTGTTCGTGTTCCAAAAGGCGATGGAATAAGGTTATGTTGCGATTATTTAAAACTAAATGAGAGCGTGTTGCGACCATATTTTCCGATCCCAAAAGTTGAACTCACTCTCGCTCGCTTAAAAGGTGCTAAGTTTTTCTCAAAAATAGATGTAACACTATCGTTTTATCAGGTTAAACTGGATGAGCAGAGTCAACTTTTAACTACATTTATCACTCCGTTCGGGAGATTTAAATTTAAAAGACTTCCATTTGGAATCTCTTGCGCCCCTGAGTACTTTGTAAACTTGTTTTCGAAAATTTTATCTGGGATAAAAGGTGCAGTGTCTCACATAGATGATATTCTAGTATTTGGTCATACTATTGAAGAACACGACGAAACTCTAAAGACGGTTCTCAAGAAACTAGAGGCAGAAGGTCTCACAATTAATAGAGAAAAATGCGAATTCGGGGTTCGAAAAGTAAAATACTTAGGACATATCGTCACGGAACGCGGAATTGATATCGATCCAGAGAGAGTAAAAGCAATTGCTGAATTTTCCGAGCCAACTACTAAAGTTGAACTCCAGATGTTTCTAGGTATGGTGAGTTTCGCCGCTAGATTCATCGAGAACCGATCTCAAACTCTTGAACCGCTTTATAGTCTTTTGAAAAATAATGTTATGTACATATGGGGTCCAGAGCAAAAAGGGAAATTTAACTTAGTTAAGGAGATACTGACTGCAGCTCCTACTCTAGTTTTTTTTTATGCTGACAAATAAGTGATCGTGAGTGCTGATGCCAGCTCTTATGGTACCGGTGCTTGCTTATTTCAACAAGAGGAAAATGGGCCACGCGAAATTGTAGCTTACCCATCAAAAACACTAACATTAACTGAATGTAGATATGCACAAATAGAACGCGAAGCACTAGCATTAACTTGGGCGGCTGAAAAGTTCGAGGAATATATCGCAGGTTTGTTTATCAGCCTCGAAACAGATCACAAACCCCTAGTTCAGATATTTCAAACGAAGCTCTTAGATGATCTATCTCCGCGGTTACAACGTTTTGACTCAGATTAATGCGCTTTAGATACGAAGTACAATATGTACCAGGAAAAACTCTTTTAGTAGCAGACTGTCTTTTGAGAAGCCCATTATCAGACAAGGGCAGCGCGGAAGAACCGTACGAGGAAGTTGATGCGTTCGTGAACTTTATTGTGAGCAGCAATACAATAAGATACGTCTATATTGAAAAGATAATGAAAAGCCAGGACTCGGAAAAAATGTGTAGCAAGTTAAAATTATACTGTATCGACGGTTGGCCTGAGACAAAAAAAATATCGAAAGCCTTAAATCCGTATTATGAGTATCGCACGGATATTAATTTTCCACAAAATTTGTTACTCTTAGGTACTCTTCCAAGCCCGAATATCTCTGTTAGTTTCCTTTTACAAGATTTGTTCATTGAAAGTTTTTATTTCCCCTGGATATAAATGTCTCAAAAACCCTTCTTGTTGTTTCTCGGGAATAATAGTAAATTTCGTGATTATCTTCTCACACTCCATTAACTGTGTGGAAAGTACCGTTCTAAAGCGCTGCATTTCCGATCACATTGAAAGTGGGGCAGTGTAATTTGTAACCTGAACGTTTCTTGGATTAAACCTTGGTGTATCGCTGGGCCACATGAAAGCTTTATTCGTACTAAGGATGTAAAATTTATGCATATACTTATACTTAATGTACACACAAATAAACTCTGCATTCTCGAGCATCAATATTAAATTTGTATTGATTTCGAACAAACACAGATGGAATTTGTGAAAAAGCAATTACGATATAATGCGGATTACTGTAGACAAATTGTCTTTTTTTTCTTTGAAAGCTTAAATTTTTTTAATTATAAGCATATCATAGTACTATATTCACCAATAGAATTCAAAATAAACTTCAAGACATACCAGAGAGGTATAGAAGGTTTACCAGAATATAAACGATCCTAATTTTTTTCCAATTAAGGGATAAGCTGATTTTTGCGTTAATGAAGAATTTAGCCAACACTCTATTGAATAGTTTTCCAGTTTTTCTTTCGAGTATACACATGGTATCTTCATCCAAGGGAAAAAATGAAGTTCTATGATTTTCAAGTTCCATAGAACTTTCAGACAAATATAATGAAAATATATATTTTCAGAATCAGTAGAAATTTTACAAACTTTCACAAATGTGCAATCTTGTAAAACCATTGGAAATTTGCGATTTAATTTTTTATATATTATATTTTAGAACAAATTGTTGAAATCAGTCGCATTAGTGTCAAAAAAATCAAAACTATCTTAAACGTTTTATTTATAGCCTTCGCTTCTTGACAAATCCTAGACAATGCCGAATTGCATTTAATTTTATTTCGGAAAGTAAAGTAGGACAGTCAATGGCATTATTTAAGATATTGTGCAGGAATTGTAAATCAACGAAGAAGAATCTAGAACAAATTTTAAGTATATTAAGTAGTTTTGAGTGATCCTTGAAACATTCTTCATCTTCTAACCGAAAAAACTGCAAAAACTGCCTTCAGATCAAATATCAGCAGTTTTGAAACTTTAAAATAAAAATGATGCACTGCGTTTGTCCAAACAACCTTCAAATTGACATGATTTAAAATGAGTGGTTAATTAATAATTGGAATAATTTCCAATTATTAATTAACCACTCAGTTTAAATTAGCTAAACCATTTTATATACCATACTTTACATCCATTAGTTTTTAAGAAAACAGGGTGGCGCTAGCTTGTTGTCAACTCAGCGGCGCCCTCTATAAAAATTTTTTAAAAAAAATCCCTGTAATGAAAAAAGTATTAAAAAAATAACTAGGCTAGATTTTTTGCTTTCCAGTTTGATATGAAATACTTTTGTGAATTCAACCCTCATATTAAAAAGCGACCCCCTGTACTGCAAAAATGGATTTAAAAAAAGAAACTATCTGGATGGAAAGCACTTATAAAAAGTAGACTATAAAAAAAAAGTTCTTTATTTTTCAATTCCATACCAATGGGTTTTGTATAATTAAACCTTGTATAAAAAAATCAACACCCTGTTATGAAAACACTTATTGAAAAAACTGTTTATCGACAGATATGAAACTGACTTCATAATTTTTTCTCACCCCTAATTGTTACAAAAATAACCTCCGTAATCTATAAGCTAAAATTGGAACATCTTCGTTGATGTTTGAGCCCGGGTTTTCAACTAACCCAATGCTCTCAGTTATGAAATTCTAGCATCCCTCAAAAAATACCCTTGTCGTGAAATTGGTTTGAATTTTATTGGTAGTAGAATATTTTCATTTTTGGACCCCTAACTCAGTGAAACCCACACAAGTTCAACCTTATCCAGGTAGCTAGGTCAATTGATCTTTTATGTGGATTTCAAAGAATTACTTTGGAAAAAGTATGCTCTCAAAAAATTTGTAATCGTTCCGAATATTTAAATTGCTCATGATTTTTGTAACGATTCGGGGTGAGAAATAATTATGGTAAAAAGTACCATCCCACTATTTGATAATTAAGTTCCATCTAAGCAGATATCGACTTTTTCATACTTTTTTTCATTACAGGATGTTGCTTTTTACATAAGGGTTAATTTTTGCAAAATCGATTGATATGACATTGGAAAATAAAGAAAGAGCACAAGAATTAAGAACACAAAAATCAACCAACCTGTTGGTAAAAAATAGCAACAAAAAATGCATTATATGACACTTTGTTTTGCATTAGTGGCATCGCTGAGTAGTCTAATCTGTTTAATTATCTAAACAACATTTATCCAAACTGTCAATAAACAAATAACTACAAATGTAAAACTACGAATCGAATTCCATTTGTGAAAAATGTACGTTGAAAAAACATTTATATTTAAAAAGGAAGAACTTTCAAAATACTATAAAAAAATGTCAATTTCTATTGACCCCGACAGCTACTTAATTTCCCTGACATTTCCCTGTCTTCCCTGACATGTGACTATCCTGCTTGTGTGTGGTTCGTTCATCAAGACAATCAACTTTTAATAAGTTTATTTATTCTAGGTTTGGATCAGTTCTTATTATTGATGAATTAGTCATTGTTACTGATTCGTCAATAAAGTGTAACTGCTTAATAAATGTAATTCACTTATTAATGAAAATTAATGAAAATTGAAACTAATTGAACTTAATCCTTTAGAATTCCTAAGAATTTGTCTGAAATGGTACTACACAATTTCTGCAAACTCTTAAAATCTTTTTAAATCATTGAAAATAATTTTAGAATTAGCCTTGATTTTTCTTCCATAACTTGGACTTGGATTGATTTTATCTGATGCCTTATCTTTTATTTGATCAATTATCTACAGTCACGTCAAAAACATCAAAAATTAATATCTCTATTACAGTGATGATGTCACAATACAATTATAATGAAATGTAAAAATCTCAGAGAAAAACAAGCTTTTCGCTTACAATCTATAAGATAAGGGCGTTAGGATACATTTTTTGAAGTACCATAATATTCATCAGTTACATATTTGATCTAAATCTCTACAAATCACATCAATTAGCTTTTCCTGCGATTAGAAAAGATGAGGATTGCTCATTCCGTAGTTTTATCCTGCGCAGTTATCCTCGCTTCCACTGGTGAATAAAATAATATAATATATGTATAAATTTAAGTATATTTTTATATTTCTATTTCAATGAGAAGGTATTGGTTTTGTGTAAAAAAATTATTTCGCGGTTTCCATCAAAGATCGACGTTTAGAGGCCCCCTGAGTCAGAAAACGGTTTATAATGCACCTAGGGGAAAAGTGCTTCCCGCCTTTGCACATATTATATTTTTTATAACTAGTGAATAATTTAAGACATTTCTTGAAATACAGTCATTTATGGTTTTTTACAGAGAAAAATGCTATTTTATTTGTCTAAACTTATGAAATTTTTTGGTAATTTAATGTATTATTGAAGGTAATTTATGATAACTTAAGATAAATTATCCAAAATTCTGTCAAAAAACTTCTATAAATTTCCGGAAATGTTTTGGTAATTTACGGTTATTTGAACAGTTCTAGTGGATAAATTTCCATAAATTACCGAAAATTCTATTCCCTGCATTTAGAATTTGCTTATATAGTTTGTACGGTGAGTTTTCTCGAAATTTTTAAGACCAATTTTTCAGCATTTAAAAATTATACGTGCAACTAATCGCAGTAGTTGGAAATTAAAACAATTTCTCCTAAATACTTTTTCCCAGATAAATAAAAATTATCAGGGTTATAGTATTTTAAAAATCTAAACCAACAAAGCAAGGTAAACATCTTGAGACAATTAACGCACGATATTAAAAAAATTCAAGGAAAAAGAACTATTTGCGAACAAAGGTCTACACACTTTTTATCAATCATTTTTAGATAGTACTAGTGTATTTTCTTTTAATCATAAAAAATAATATTTAAAAAGAAATTAAATTTTAGAAAAAACGACACAAGAGCTGAGCAAAAATGAACAAAACTTATTCTACCAAAAAATATCTGCAAATTTTTTATGAACTCTTGCTATAAAAATATATATTGAAAATAAGTATGAAGTTTTGGGAAAAACGACACAAAATAAAATACAATTTTATTCAAAAAAAGTTTTTGCCTAAATTATATCTAAAAATTTCCTTCGAACAATATTACGCTAGGACGCATAATTTTGGTTTAAATCTCCAATAAAATAAATAAATAATATATAATATAAGAAAATTATTTTTTATTTGGATAATGTAGATTCCTGCTGGGATAGGATTTCATGATCAGTCGGTAAAGCAGAGATGCCGGTAATTTTAAGTTTATGTTTCATGTTGGGTTAGTGTTATGGTTCTGTTCCATGCTAAATTACCACCGATCGGTAAAAGAGCATTTTCCCATCGTTCGGAACGCATGTAAGTTGATAATTTTTATATCGTCTTATCAACTTCATTCGGTAATTTTGAGACCGTTTTACTCTTCTTTCTGAAAAACAGAGGTCGGTAATTTCTTGCAATCATTTAACCATCGGTCGGTAAAGTAGAGTGGTTGGTAGTTTAAAAAAATGTTCTGCTGTAGGTTGGTAAAACAGGGGTCTTTGTTAATGCACATCCCCATGCGTAGACCAAGCCCCAGTAGCTTTATCAGGAATCTACCTTACCAATTAAAGGTAAATACTAATAAATTACGGATACCACCAGTGTGAAATTAGTCAATACTTTTTTCGGCTCTAATGTGAATTTATCAGCAGTCAGTAATGGATGTATCGGCCGAAAATTGATGCTTAGTCTATTCCAACTTTACCGACCAACTCTGTGTCGCCCAATTGCTTCCTACGATCGCTAATTTTTACGAAACTAAGAGGTCTAATGCTATTAGTGGAAGAAGATATCAGACACTAACCTTTACCTTGAAAATTTTAGATGCTTAATCTAAAACAAGAAGCTACCAAATGATAAAAAGGGAACTTATAATGAAAAGGGTAATCTTTCCATTATGGATGCTGATGATAATAGTGATGATGGTGATCCGCAGTAGGATAAACCTATGTTTCCAGAAAATCTTGAACATATTGAAAATCATGATAAGTGAAAAATAACCCTATTGGACTATTAAACAAAAATATGAAAAATATTTTCATATGGCTTTTGTTAAACGAAAACATAGTGATAGTTTGCTGATGATTAATGATTTTCGTGTTAGCTTTGGTGGAAAAAAATATATCTAGGTGGACAAAAACTTTACATTCAAACCGCTAGTTTATTAGAACTTTTGTTTAAGCAAAAACCTGAAAAAATTTATAAAAGCCCGGATGATCTAAATTCACTCAAACAATACTGCAAAATATAAAAATGTCATAGTGAAACTTTTTGCATCTAAATGATCACCAACAACTGGAGGTTCATTAAAGAAATGAAACGATCAATGAATTTACTACCACACCTCATGACAGCACCAATAGAAAAGAAGACTTAATACAAGACTGCATTGGTTGGAATGGTCCAAATGAACTAGTCGACCGTCTTCGTTTACTGTTGGTATCATCAGAAGCAGAATATCCAAGTCATGGCAATGAAAGAATTTTCGTCCTTGAAGAATCTTAGGAGGCTCAAATCATATGGTTATAGATTTTGGATGAATGTTACTTCAATATGGGAGCTATGAAGTTTTTCTTCTCAAACTGTCTCATGATAGTCCGAAAATGATTCAAAGTGATATCAAGAATAATTGTGAGATTGATGATAGAAAAAGTTCAGTTATTTCTGAGCTGCTGGAAGTCATTAAGCAAAAGTGTGCTTCCTCAAAGAAAATGCATAAAATATTTGTTGAAGGACAAGGAGGATGATAATGTTAGGGAGAATGAAAAGATAGATCGAGAAGAGAATGACGATAAGCTAAATAAGGATAAGATGAGTGAGTAAGAGATAAATGAGCAGGAGATTGAAGAAGAAAAAATAAGTGCGAAAGAGCTTGATGAGGAGGAGAAGGAAGAATATCAGGAGAATGATCAGCAGCTATCCTGTTTTAAAGTGATATATTGCTTCATATGGATCGACTGCTGATAAATTGGCATTAGTGCTGAAAAAGGTACTGAAAAATTTCGCTGTTGCGCCATCTGTTATTTATAAATATTTAGACTTGATTTGTAATGTAGGATCCTGATATAGTGACTGAGATTGAATCCATGGCCTATGGTAAAATGATAATATGGAAAGCTACCGTCACGTATACATTACCGACCGATGGTAAAACAAAAGTATGAATTTACCGACATTCCTGTTTTAACTATTAAGAATGAAATGACTCTTTAAATTGCTGGCTGGTAGTAAAATGATAATATAAATATCACCTAGCTTTCCGTTTAACGAGATGTTTGTAAAATGACTCCCTACCTTAACGTCTGATTGTACAATTACTGATGGTGCACTGCTGTTTTAGCAGGATTCTTTAATACTAGCTCACCATTTTAGTGGCTGCCGGTAAGTTAGCACAGGACGTCAACCCGAATTTGATCGGCAGATTCTACTCCCACTGATATTCTCTTTAAATTGTATTTGAGTTTCTCCGAAATAAGTACGAATTTATTATGAATTTATGCTGGAATATTAAAATCAAAATGCGATTCTCTTCTGTAAGAAAATGTAATTCTTTAATTTATTGTTACAGAATTAAGTTCACAGTTCGATCTTCTTCCTACTGATGATCATATTCCTGGTGTTCCTCTCAGGAGACGTACTAATTCTTCTGAAAGAAATCATTTACCTGAGATTGACCTGAATCATCCTCCTGTCGAGCCTCCTCCTCTTCGTGTAAGGTCGAGGTCTCCTCATGCAGAGCCTCCTCCTCATCTTAGCTCCAGGTTTCCTTGTACTAGATATGGTGGTGTAACCATCCTTGGATTTAAACTGGTGGATATTGGACTTATTCGGCTCATCCCCAACACAAATCCGTCCCGCCGATTCGAGATTCGAAGATATACTTTTCCTGATGATAAACGAATTCAATTGCGCGGAGTAGGACGTTATATTTTTAAGCCCATGCCAACCGACGAACAAATTGTTTTAACAACATCCAATGGTGACGTCGTTGCAATATTGGAAAACAATACAATTCTTCGGGGAATATATAATAACGATGGAAAAAGAGTGGGGATAAACATAAGAAGTAGCACGGTATTCGAATTGTCGCCAGATTTGGCCGGTGAAACTCCATTAGGTCACCGTTGCGTAATCTCGAAAAAGTTTAAAATAATAAATGTACTTATAAATAAATGACCCGAAGTAAGAGGAAAATGTTAAAAGTTAGTGGTAATCACAAATTTAATCAACACTCTAATATTTGATGATCTTATTTATTTATGGGTAACTTTATTACAAAGGTGTGCAAGCACTGATCTGATGTGTAATTGAATAATCATATAATTAAACTATGAACTAAATAAAATAAATTAAATATACAAATTTATTTCTAATGATCTGTTTCGTTGATTGACCATAAAATAAATATTTATCATAAACGGATTTTTAAAACGAAAATTCTTTACGAGAATTATTTACAGTTCGGAGGAAACGAAATTCTTTTGTGATGGTTTCGCGGTGTGACAAACTGTTTTTTGAACTAGTTACACTAGAAAAACTTCGTATTAAAAAATAAAATAAAATTTGAAAAGTATTCAAGTTCTAAATTAGGATGTTACTGGTATTTTACTTTCAATGAATTACATTTTTTTCGTTTTAATTATTAACAAACGCTTAAGAAGACAAGTATTACTTGTGAAAGGTCAGGAAATTACAAAACTTGAAATGGAACCATGCATGCCGTTCAAGTGAAGCTCTATTTATCATATTATTTTATTTGTAATAATTTATTAATAATTATTAAATCGTATAATAGTTGAAATAATGAAACCTTACTTTAGCCGCCTTTCTGCAATTACTAGAAATTATTTACAATAAGTTCATTGATAGAAAACACAATACAAGAAAATTCGTAAACTTTCTTCGTTCTTTCCAAAATCGACAGTCTGCATACTATGGAATTATAATTTTAATAATGTTTTGCAAAGAAGTCCTTATTATTTTATAATAGCACGCTTTCCCATTTTGATAATCTTTATAAATATAAGCGACATGTTTCTGATTTTCAT
>JAWWLR010000155.1:31874327-31885758 GCA_035041075.1 Acraspis erinacei | reverse complement strand
TTTTGAGAAACCTTTGCATTAAAAAATTAAGTATTGCTTAACATTAATATTAAAAACTTAAAATTAGACATTTTTCCTTTCAATTCTTTGAATACATTCGGACTCTTTGAATGCTTTTGAATAATTTTGAATTCTATTTTGAATCCATTTAAAATTCATCAACTTGTAAATATTGAAGCACTGATTACTTAACAAAAAATGAAGTATTCAAAAGTAAAGTTATTAATTTAGATGCTAGACATTGCTTTTATTTATTTACAAAAACTATATTGTTCATTCTGACCCACCAAGGATGATTATTTGAATACTTTTGGGTTCTTTGAATTTCTTGATTTATTTAATATTCTTTTAATTCTTCTGAATAATTTGAATTCTGTGTATTCTTTAGAATTCTTCACAATTCTTTTCATTGTTTTAATGCTTTGAATGTTTGAAACCTATGAATTCAAGAGTTAAATGCTACTTAACACTAATCTTAACAACATAATATTAAGAAGAATTCATTTAAAATTGTTTGAATGCATTTGTGACCGTCCGCGAAGAAAGGCCCTTAATGCAGAAAATATCGCTTGTTAATATTTCACAATAATGTTCCTATGTGAGACCATCTTCAATCGCTCCTCTTGTAAAATGAAGTCGCCGCGCACTAGGCCCCCTTTTCCACATTTGGTTTCCTAGATTTCTTTCAATTCTTTTGCATTTTTGGAATTCTTTGAAATCTTTTAAATATTCGGAATTTCTGGAATTCTTTCAAATTCTTTTCACATCTTTTGAATAATTTTGGATTCTTTTAAATTCTTTTTAATTCCGTGGAACATTTAAAATTCTTTGAAATCTGTTTATTTGTTTTCATGTTTTGAATTCTTTTAAAATTAAAAGTCAAGTATTACTGAAAATTAATATTAAACACCTAAAAATCAAAAAGAATTCAGATGAATTCTTTGAATATATTTTAGATTGCATCAAGTATTCTAAATTCTTTTGAGTTGGTTTGAATTCTTTTGAATCTTCTGAATTCTTTTAAATTCATTAGAATCGTTTTGAATTCTTTAAACAGTCTTCAATTCTTTGAATACCTTTGGTTTCTTTTAAATTCTCTGAATGCACTTGGATTATTTAAATTTTTATACATCCTTTTCGATTCGCTTGCATTCTTTTGAATCTCGTGAATTCTTTTAATTCTTTTGAGATGTTTGAATTCTTTCGAATTCGTTGAATGTACTTGGATTCTTGGAATTCTTTTAAATCCTTTGGATCTACGGATTCCTTTAGAATTATTTCGAAATCTTTTGAATGCTTTAAAATAAAATTGAATTCTTTTCAATCCTTCTAATTATTTGAAAAACTTTTAAATTATTTGAATTTCTTTAACTCTTTTGAAAACTTTCAATACTTTTTGGTTTCGATTCGAAAATTAATCATAACTTAAGATTAAAATAAATCATTTAAAATTATAAAAAAATATTTGCATTGGCAATATATGAGCCCGACTTAGTCAATATCCAAATATTGAGGGCTCAGCTAAGAACCCAAAGTAAGGACTTGGAATAAGGGATTTGAATAAAATAAGTACCACAAATAAATACGATTTTAAGCTGATCTCTACCCAATGATGCTTATTCTGCCAAGTGAAGAAAAAGATTAACTGAAATGTTTAGTCAAAAGCATACGCAATAAGTGACTCATAACAAGATCTCATATCAGAATATATAAACAAATCCATCGTCTTTCAGCAAAATGGGCTGGTATTCTACAATATCGAATTTGGAAAATTTTTAATAGAGTGCAATGTAAAGTTAGAAACATTAAAATCTTAAAAATGTTTCAAGCACTGAAAAAAAACTCGACGAATTACAAATAAAGCATATAGAATAGTTCCAGCTTAGATGGATACATTTGAAATGCATCATTTCCGGTTTTTTGGGCAAAATATTCCCTAAAAATCAGTTTCTAACTTTAAAAGTGGAGTTGTAGAGAATATTTTCCCAGGAAAAACAACCCATCAATTGATGAAAAAGTCGATTAGTAAAAGAAATTTAATTGCAAAAAACATGATTAAAATAAAATAGGAAATAGAAACACTATTTTTTCAGAGATCTGACTTATACCAGGACTACCTTAAAAAATAAAATATTGTTAGCATGAGGCATTTGAATGTGAAAATTTACTAATGATAAATTCGAAATTCAACTATTTTCAAAATAAATGCATGATAGCTCACACTTATTTCAAATATTTTTAAATTGAAAGGATGAAAAATGGAATGATTTTTAAACTTAACGTCCTCAAAATTAAAAGAAAATGTACTTCCAATTTTTAAGTTTTAAAAATGGTGGATCTTTTGATTAGAGATTTTTTAGATTTGATTAGATTTGATTCTATTTCATTAGATTTAAGTTTCGTTAGTTTCCATCAAACTCACATAGTAGCAGAGATAATTATGAGAACCACTGAGTCACGTGACACCAACTTGAATAGGTATTTTCCCGCCTTCAAATTTTAAGAATTTTTTTATGCTGAAAGAAATCAACAGAAAAAAAATCAGGACGCACTTTGAATTTAGATTCAACTTATGTCGATAACTTTTCTGGATGAAACATTTTTTATGCTTATTGATTAGTGGTTGCATTCTATTAATATTTCAAAAGTGAAAAATGATTCATTTCTTAAATAATTACGTAATATTTTCGAAGAAATGTACTACTTCCAAAATTGACCAACTATTACATTTCAATCACAAAATACGGCTATTTTTACATTTTCTGGACATAAATCATTGTTTAATTAAGTTGAATTTATTTAAACAATTAAAAATGTTTTCAACATTTCTGGAGGCTTTTTAAATTACCCTCCAGTTATTACTTGTATTAAAAATGATGGCAGAAAATGCTAAAAATTAACAGTAATACGTATAAATGTATTTGGTTGGAGACGGGAGCATGAATGGGGTAAAACATTTAAGTTATTGATATGGTTTTAATGCGTAGACGCTAATAATCCATGAAAAGTTGGGCAACTTTCGATCAGTGTCTTGCTCTTTAGATTGGAAAAAAATATTCCAATGTATTCTTGGACAATCTTGAACGAAAAAATAGGAATACAGGAATTTAAGAGAAGGGAAGTCCAAATTCTCAAAAAGGAATTATAACTTTTGAAAAGCGATAACAAATTTTATTAAAAAAAAATTGTATACCACTTGACAATTTAGTTTAATTTTACGAAATTACAGCGGAAAACAGAACATTTAAATTTCGATCCAAGCGATTTCAAATACAGGCGAAAATCTCCAAAAGGAATGATAAATTATGAAAGGCCTAACAAATTTTATTTAAACCTATTTTATAGGACCTGAACGTTCAGTTTACTTTTCAAAAAAACCGTGGAAAAATTAAAAATTCAAATTTCGATCCAAATAATTTGAAATAAAGGAAAAAATCTCAAAAAGGACTTATAACTTTTACTGCATTAAACAATTTTGTTATAGAAACTTTTTTAGGACTTTTCAATTTAGTTTAATTTTGCAAGAAACTGAAAAAATAGCAATTTCAAATTTTGATCCAAACGTTTCAAAATACAGTGGAAAAATATAAAATTCAAATTGCAAATCAACAGGAATTATAAATTAAGAGAACTTCTAAGCAAAATTTGTTTGTACATTTTCTTAATAGGACTTGAACATTTGTTTTCATTTTACAAAAATACCATGGAAAAATAGAAATTTCAAAGTTTTATCGAAATCATTCAAAATACGTGGAAAAATCTCAAAAAGGAATGATAACTTTTAAAAGTCCTAAACCATTTTGTTATAAAAATTTTTCCATAGGACATGTGAATTTAGTTTAATTTTACCAAAATACAGTGAAAAAATAGAAAATCAAATTCCGATCTAAACGATTCAAAACACATGAAAAATCTCGAATAGAATCATAACTTTTAAAAGTCCTAAAAAAATTTATTTTAGCAATTCTTTGTAAGGCTTGTCAATTCCGTGTAATTTCACAAAATACTGTAGAAAAATAGAAATGTCAAATTTTGAGCCAAACGATTCAAAATACAGGAAAAATTAGAAAACAGAAAGCATAACTTAAGATTTAGTAATAAATTAATTGAGAAAAATGTAGGGAAAAGTCTCAAAAGGGAATTATAATTTTTAAAATTCCAAAAAATGTAATTTTATCCATTTTTTGTGGTGCTTGTCATTTTAATTTAATTTATCGGAAATAAAGTGGAAAAATAGAAAATTCCAATTTCGAGCGAAATGAATCAAGATGCAGGGAAACAATAAAAAAGGAATAATTTTCTCTTTCAAAAACTCCTACAAAAATTACTTTAATACTTCTTTCTTATTAGAAAACCAAAAATTAGAAATTTAAATGAATTTAAGAAACCAAAGTTTTAGAGATTATACAATTGAGCGGCATTATATTATACCCACACAATGCTATTTTTGATTAAAATCATATTGATTATTAATTCAAATCCCACCAAGTTTTATAATACCTGACATGTCGTTTTAAAATCAATTTCTAACATTTCTATAGGTTAATGTATAAAAAATAGTTTTAATATAATTTATTAAAAGTAATTATTTCCAAATCAGCGTGGCTAGCAACTTCATGCTGCATTTATTTAGTTTAATTTTACAACATCATATGCAATTTTACTATTTGAATTTAGAAACTGTGAACAATTTATTAGCATAAATAAATAAATTATTCTCCAATAGTTACTTGAAAAGTTACTGTGATCTTTCAACCATTTCCCCGTTACCGGCACAGTTTCTAGAGTGTGGCCACTAAGCTTCTGTAACTTGGCGCTGTTATCCTTTCCCACACATGCTTTTTCCACTAGGAGACCAGCACTTCTGCTATATCGTCACCTCGCTTCTTTACTATATTTTAATTATTGCATTTCAATCAGAAATCATGTTTTTAAAATTGTTTATGTAATATACACGTATTCCATTACTAATTTCTTCTTTTTGGTTGAAGTGAAAATGCACCAGATACTTGTAATTGGCGAATAAAATGCCATGTAATCAGCTATCATAATCGAATAATTTGAAACACAAGCCTTTGAGATAAACATTATAAATATTAAAAATATATAGTTAGGAATAATATAGCAACTGTAACTGACCAGACACCACTTCTCCATAATATCACATATCATTAAAAAAAATTAGCACGATATTTGAATTTCCCCGTTTTTAAATTGGCGACAAGAATAACATGCCAGCAGCTACTTAGCAGACGCTTCGACAATTAAGCCAATGAGAACTCAAAGCCTAAAAAATAAGAAAATAGCTAAACGGGATACAACTAAATCTTGTGTTTATTTTTAATTGAAGCTCATGGAAATTTTAACATTGTCTATTTATAAACTTCTTGTCTGAAAAACGAGGAAAACGAAGCCCTAGTCTGGTGATATAGCCTGGGCCAAAGATATTGCCAGACTGCTTGTCACAGGTTTGGCCCTAATTTGTTATCGATTCCTAGCCATTTTTATTTTCTTAAGTAAAAGTAGAAATTAAGAAAACATATTTTTTATGTCAATTTAAAGTTGACAAATAAATTAACTTGTTTATTAGTTTTTTTTCTTCAAAAACACAGTTTTTTATAATTATAGAGGTTTGGAAAGAACAAAAGTAAATGTCTATTTAAATTTTCGTTTTGTAATTTAAAGTTTTAAAAATTATTACTTAAACAAACAACATATTTATACTTTAAAATTTGAACAAAAACTTTTCTTTCTTCCTCAAAGCAAATTCATATTACAATTTACTAAAAGATTGTTTGTTTTATCCGATTCGATAAAATGCTTCTTATATTTTAATAAACCTTTATGTTTTATCTTTATTATATTTATTTAGAACGCCTGCTTGTTCAAGCTGATTCGATACTAGAAAGCCGCAAGCCCTACGACTTTGAGGCGGGTAAGTTACAATTTCTTTATGTATCTCGCTTTCATTACAATTCTTAGCAAAAAATTAGTCCATCTCCGGTAAGTCTCTCAAAGAAGTAAGTTCCAGTTTTAGATTTTCAGGATTAAAATTGGGTAATTATGTGTGTTGCACTGCGCGATACTAGTACACGTAACCGCATAATTCGTTACATTGGCGAGTTGGCCCAATGAAACGTGGCTGACTGCAAGAGCCGGAACTCTCGGGCGATGGGGTCGCCACTTCCCTACGCCACAGTGATTATTATTATTTATTATTATTATTTTATTCAAAACTTTTACTTGCGTGAACCCGGTTATACATCTTAACCACGGACTAAATCAAGTGGCTGATGACATTCTGAAATGATGTTGTAGGTATATAAGTACGAACGGTTGCGAGTGTTGGAGGTGACATCAGTCACCTCTGGATGCTTTCTTAATGCTAGTACTTAGAGCTACTATCGACTATCTGCGAAGGTAATCTTGCTGGAACTAATTGAAGGAGGAAGATGGAGGGTGTAATGTGTAATAAGTGAACTTAGGGTTCCCTCTGAGGGCAACCAAGAGAATCTCTATGAAGGGTGCGATATCTTTTTGCGTCGAAGGTTATCCCTTCATAGACAATCCAAAGGTCCCCTCTAAAGCAACCAATGGATTCCCGATGATGGGTGTGATGTGTGTTCCCTTGAAATGACGAAATAAGGACGGCCTTCTGTAGGAAACCAATACAACCTCGATGAAAGGTGCAGTGAAATTTCTTGCGGTTATTGGTATACCCTTAACCGACATTCCGAAGGTCCCTTCTAATGGCACCAAGGGTTCACGATGAAGGTTGTGATGTGTTTCTCACTGAATGGACGAACTAAGGGTCCCGTCTCTTTTGGGATGGAATTTGAATTCCATTGAGATGGTTGGGTTCATCTGTGTCCTGGCTACATCCATGAACAAGGGTTTGGATTTTGGTTATGGCTGTTAAGCAGAATTCGGTCCGGGTTTTTATCAAATACTGAAAACTCATTCTGGTTTGGGACGATAATCGGGGCAGGATCCCGGTTATTACCAAAGAATGGATCCTGAGTCTAGTTGTTTCCTGAAAACAGTGTGGATGCTGAACTGTTTAGGAGCTCTTCCATGTCATTCTGAACAAATTACGCCCTGGTAGCTCTGTTGACTTTTTGCATCAGGATTTGCGGGCCCCAAGCTGATAAGGTCAGAAAAGGAGCTGCGTACAGAAAAAAGATGGTTGCGCGCCACCAGGTATTTGTTTCCACTCCCAGAAGTGGATCGGTTTCCTTAGAGATGACTAAGTTTCTCAAGACGCGAGAATCTGGGGTCCGAGCTCTCATCCCAAAGAGGAGAACAGTTTTCCGACTGTGGGCGAAGTTGAGCAAGTGTCACTATCCAGCGGCGACCTATGAGTATATGTTGCCACACGTTGAGTGCCAAAAAATTGTAGTCAATCCGTTGTTGTAATGAGAAAGAAAAACTTCTAGATTGATTCTCACAGATGGGTAAAGGGGTAATTTGAAATTGTCACACAATCTTGACGACGGCTACTGGAGTTTGTGAAATAAATGGAACGGTTAAAGGTCAACGTACCGTCATGTTGATCACACCAAATATTATTCCTTAAAAAACAAAAAATTACGGGCCTGAAAAGGACCGATTGTCTGGGGTCCTCAGAAGGGCAATAGATCCAATAGATCGAAATTATGGTTGCTTTGAAGGATTTGAAATGCCATTCAGAAATAATATCATGTTTCAGAGTATGTTTTTTGTCGAAATGCCGCGCCTTTTCGCCATTATAATCTGATTTTAATTCGAAGCATAATTATGAACAATTTCAATGGTTTGATGATAAATTACTTTACCATGCCCAGGTGTAAAACCGGAATCGATTGTAATCAATTTCGTTAACATCATTTTCTATTGGAAGGTTTATTTTAACATAAAGCCATAATTTATTACGAACATCTCTTTTATGCAAATTGATACACTTTAATTTTGTGGTCGTTATCTCATGTAAGGCAGTCTACCTTACGTAATCGACATTTTTGAGCATTGACGTAACTAAAAAATTCATAGAAATAAAAAAATGAGAATCCAACATATGAATTTCGACCACCCTGTCTTAGATATTGCTGTTATAATTAGAAACACAAAACAAAAATAAAATATAAAAAAAAGAGAACCTCCAAATCCTCTTTCATCTTTTTTCGCTTATCTTTTTTATTTGTTTAAAATAAAAATTAAACAAATTTTCAAAAATCTTTCAACGTTTCAATGTTTATTTAACACTCTCTTCATGGCAGTAAACACCGATTTTTCAACACATCCAAACCCACGCAAAACCCAAAATATTCTTCCCCTGAGAACTGACTGAAGACCAAAACTTTTTGTAGTAAAACTTACTGTGGTCTAAAAATAAATTGCAATATTTATTTTCACTATACATAGTAAGACCCCTTTCCGGAGTTGTAAAATTATACAACATGGAATTTTAAATGAAAAAACTTTGTGTTCGAAAAAATTGGGGAAAATACTAGGGTAAAATGCCACAAAAAATGTAAAATATCAGTTTCACGTACAATTCATGATGAGATCTCTTTGTGTAATTATCGCGGTACAATTTTTTTATTCTACATATAAATGACATTTTAGCAAGTATGGATGAAAATGTATGCACATGTATTTTAGCAAGTATGCAAATGTATGGAAACTCATTTAGTTAAATTTGATTAATTATACTATCAGACAACTAAGTTAATTCCTCTGAGACCATTTACAAGGTTAAAGAAATTAAAAGTGATTTTGTAATATTGTTCAAAATTTAAGTTACTCTGGTGTACTAAATGTCTATACATGTGAATTTTTTTGTTACAAAATCAGGTCCACTTGGATTTAGAGATTTGGCGGCAAACACTATTAGAATAGAAATGGCGGAAGACGGCGTTTTTGGCGGAATCTTGACGCCAATGAACGAAGGTGCCTTACCAGATTGGATGCAACCTAATATGGATTTAAATAATCAGGCTCGACTCTCCATTTATTTAATAACGGAAAGGGAGAAAGAAAACCATAAATACGTAGCTTCTTTCGAGGCAAATAATATTCCCCGCCATAATACGTCCCCTACTTTTCTAGCTCCTCCTACTCGTAAAAAAGGTCCAGTGTACGCTAAATTAAACTTCGGAGATGTTCAACATAATCCATATTTAGCAGCTGAAAAATTTAAAGTGTACGATCCCCTCAAGCATCACTTACGCATGCCGATTAGTAGGCCGCCTATTAACCACATTTTTGTAGTAATGCAAAGAGGTCCTATTTACTTTTCACCTTTGAAAATTGTCAAACTAAACCTCAATGACCCTCCAATGAGAAATGCCCTCTTCTTCCAAAAGGAGGCGTTTTAACCGAAATCTAAGGTCCTCTTAAATTTAAAGATGGAGAATAGATATAAGGAGACCAAATTCCTATACATTTACGTCACCAAAAACGAGATTTTTTCTGTCGTATATATAAAATGAAATAATTTTTTTTAATTTACTTTAAATATAATCAAAATGCTAGATCTTCTCGATCGCGGTTCTGCACTTGGAAAAATATTTCGTCGACGAAAAAAAGTTTTGTTGTCCCAAACAAATTTGTTTGGCTGCTATAGAAGCAACAAAATCGTTCTACTGAGCCAACTGAATGGTTTTGCTGGAGCGTTTGGATCAACTAACCAACAAGTTTGGTAGACACAACAAAAATTTGTTGTAAATTTAGCAAACCTATTTCGGTAAATGAACCATATATTTTTCAGCTCAACACAATGGTTTTTTAGACTAGACAAAAATATTAAACTTTACAAAATAGTTCTGCTGAACGAGCTAAATATTTTCAATCACAACTAAATTAATTTCTGCCAAGCGAACTAGATTTTGATAGATTTAGCAAAATAGTTTTATTGGAGCAATACAATTTTTTTCTAGCAACAAATATTTTGCTACGGTAAGAACGTACTTTGTAAATAAAATATGAAATATTTTCTGTATGAGAAAAAAAACTAAAAGGACAGAATGTATTGATTCCATAAAATGTATGTGATCTGTCAAAAAATTCGTTTAGTTATTCAAAAATAATTTTTAGTATACTGGGTGATTTTATCACAGGGTCATGAAAAAAGGGATTCCTTTTAAATACTTTAAGATACTTAAAATACTTTTGTAATTACTTTCAAGTATTTTTTAAGGATTTGAGAGATTCAATGCAACGAATAATAAAATATACAAATAATTTACCTTGAAATACATCTATAAGAGATCCTATACCCCATTCATATCAAATCTGTTGGATCGCGGGGTCAGCTACAAGTAATATTAAGAATTAAAATGCAGAGAGGTGATTTTCGCTCAAATACACCATATCGAAAAAGTGGTCATCTGCTCGTCATGAGTCGAAATAGAGCCCCTGCGCGGCTGCGTGTTAAGTACGCTTAACAAAATTCTAGGACTTAGCAAAATTATTTTGTTACTGGGACATTTTTTTCTGAGGGTAGACTGACACACGTACCGACGGCCGCCTTTTTGTACCGTGTAATTACAACCTCAAGGCTCAAACAAAAACGCAAAATTCCTTAACCATTAAAATAATTTGTGGAGTCATGTAAGAACTGTTATGTTCGAGTGAAAACTTGATAACAGTTCTGTGATGTGTAAGAGTACAAGATTAAAACTGGTACATTATGTACTTATTGTAGATTCGTTTCTTGAGATTCGTTCATGCTAAATAAAATTATTATAATTATATAAATCTCATTTTATGCCAATAACAACTTATTTACCTATGTAAATCACATTCATTATCAATTGCTTTAATTTGGTCTCCTTATATTTATTCTCCATAAATTTAACAGGGTTTTCATCTGCCTCAAAAAGAATTTTACTGTAGAAAATATTTTCCCTTGTCTACAAGCTTCATTTCATCTTGCAAAAAAATAATTCTACTTGTACAAAGAATCTCCTGAGTTGGTTAAAAATAGAACAGACAAGATGACGATGTTTCTTTTTGAAGAATAATTTTTATTTGAGTGACACGTGAAATTCAGTCAAAATCTTTCCAAAGTTAGCACACCTATCAGTTTTCATACATTTTAGTGATACATATTTGAGATAGATACACGGAATATAAGACCATTTTATGGTTGAATTTAATAAATTTACTTGATTCAAGGTATAAATGAAATCAGTTTATTCTTGAAAGTCACATTTTGTGTAATATTGTTTAAGGATGTCGTCTAAAAGACGAAAGATACAAATGTATATGAATTTGTTGAAAAACAGAGCATCAAAAATTTTAAACAGTAAAATGTTTCCTCTGGAAAACCAGAAAACTACAGAATTTTAACTTTTTTCGAGGAATGTAGGCTAATATGTTTAAATTATTGATAATTATCTATAAGGTCATTAGAACCAACCTTTAACTCGACATTTGCAGTACTTATTTC
>JAWWLR010000155.1:31846477-31858613 GCA_035041075.1 Acraspis erinacei | reverse complement strand
GGTGCCGATTATGTGGAGATACCAACGAATCCATCGAGCACATTATTGATGGCTGTCGCGTAATGACTCAGAGAGAAAATACGCATAGACGTAATGATTTAGCGGGCATTATACATCAACAGCTTGCCCTAAACCTACGACTCTTAAAAAAATGGATGCCTTTCTATAGATACATTCCAATACCCGTTTTCGAAAGCGAAGATTAAAGCTTGTATTAAGATGTTACTATTCAAACCGATCGTTACATTCGGGCCAATCGACCTGTCATCGTGATGCGTGAAAAAAAAGGTGGAAGAGTCTACATCATCGACACTGCTTGTCCACTTAACCGAAATTTACAGTCCTATACAACCAAGATTCACAAGTATAGCGAGTTAAGGCATGAAGTTAAGACTATATGGAGCAATGTGAATCATGCATCTATTCAGCCCATTGTGATTTCGGCTACAGGTAATTTGCACGCAAGATGCACTGAACACCTTGAAAATTTATTAGTCAGTAGGGTATTCACAGCAGCTCAGACGGCGATTTTCTTAAACACCTGTCGCATTGTAAGAAACTTTCTCGACCATCAGGAAGCAAGCAACTATAAAACTGTGGAGTGATACATCGCAGCTCTAAGAAAGCCTCCAGGGCTGACGGTTGTTACCTTCAACGCTCGAGGCCGCTCAAAATTGTATACATACAGCATCATCGCAGGAGGTTTCAGGCATTGTATTAAATTAAACTATAACATCCTGATCTCATCAGTCACTTGACTTATTCCGTGGCTATGATGTATAACCAGGTTAACCCGAGAAAAAGTTTTGAATAAATATGATAATTGTAGTGATAATTGGCAAATTGTAATTGTATTGGAATTGGATCTTAATTTATGAAGACAAAATTTGGTTGCTGAGAGACATTTTTACCCAGCATGATTTTAACAATAAACTGGAGTTTTTCGAATTCAGCGTTCTCTTTTTCACGTAAGAGAAAGATCAGGGCTTTTTTCAATGCATTGAGGAGGAAAAATCGAAATATTATTATGACTATTTTAATATAAATTGAAAGCATAGGGTTCTAGCTCTAGTTTGGCTACAGTTCTTTTTGTTCTTTATTTTAAAACTGAAATAGTCGCCAATAAGAAGAAGTGATGGTATCCATAAAAATTACCGAACTATTATTTTTGCCGAGAAATAGTATTTCATTTATATTGAATCTTTATTTTTGAAAATCAAATCTTTTTGTGTGAAACTGTGACCATGAATAATGGAAAGTGTATGAGAAACCCTATCTCAATTGGAGAGAAAAATAATTTTGGATTGCTATTAACAGAGTTATGAATCACCAAAATGTACGAGAGCTGAAGCCCTTGCGTGTGTAAACTCAAGGCCTTTCAATTTTTATTTTTATTAATTAAAATCTCGATAAATTTATGAATATTTAATTTAAATAACTTTAATTTCAAATATTTTATATTCTGTATATGCAAATATCTGTTTTACTTCAGAGAAAAAATTAACAAATAAAAAATGAATATTTCAGGAAAGACCGCAACTTTCTACTACTTATCTAAGAAAAGATAGTTAGAAACAGTAATAAGCTGTTCAAACAACTAGTTTTGTTTAACTTGCACTAATTATTACCTCCTTAGATGGAAACCGCTCAAAAGGTTTCTAATTTCAGAAAATATCGCAACTATCTATCATTAATAAAGACGAAAAATGTTATAAATAATATTAATTTGTTTAAACAATTCTCTTTGCAAAACTAAATGAAATGTTAACTCAGCGTAGGTAAAAAATACAAAAAATAGATCAAAATTTAAGAAAAAACGCAACTTTTTCCAATTACACAGACAGAAATTTCTGCAAAAAAGACTGCAACTATATAGTTAAAACACAAAAAAAGACAACTATAAATAACAATTGGCTTAAACAATCTGATTTTCTAATTTGAATTAAATATTAACTCACTCTAAATGAAAAGCAGACGATAATTCGACAATTTTTGAAAAAAAAACCTTGACTTTCCTTCTCTATTCTAAGAAAAAATTAACAAGAAGAATAATAATAAATTTTTTTTAACTTACGTGAATCTCTAATGGGCAGTAAAGTGTATAGTATTTGGTGCGTTAGAAGCAATTTGCATTAAGAAAAAACACACGAAAGTCATAATCAATATGGGAATGATATTTTAAAGAAAATTGTCAGTATTCTGTGACTAATTGTAAACAGAAATAGTGAAAGAACATGATACAGAACTGATCCCCATTTGGATGTAACAGTTCTCTGACAACGTTACAGAACCATATTCTGCCAGAAATCCCAAACAATTCTGTAACGTCAAAAAATATGCTTACAGTATATATTCATATTTTCAGATAGAAAATTACATTGCTTGGCCTGCAGTTCGTGTTTTCGGTATATAGAAAATGAATGATTGGTTTAAAAATTCTTTTACGCGTAGAAAATAAGTTTTTTGTATTTAAAATTAATGTTTTTAATAAAGATTCAACAATACCATTTTTAGGATACACATGGATATTTTATGTTGAAAAAATTCCACTACTTGGTTAAAAATCTATCCTTTGCAGAAATGTTGACATGAACCAAGCAGGGCCCAATCTCGGACAAGCTAGGCACTGGCCTGGTTATTTAAGCTGGGCAGAGCTCTAATAAAACTCCAAATCTGGCTACGGTCAGGCTTGATCGCCCACCGTGACTGAAAAATATTAAAATTTAAGTTGAAAACTGAATTTACAGAGGTTTGAAATTTAAAACCTTTTCTCCAATATGATTCCAATTTTCAAATGGTGGATTTTCATTTATTATCTCGCCTGTTTCTGATTCTTCATCATCTGCATCATCCTGTCTGGAACCAAGAAGAAACTTGGCGAATTTGGCAGAGGGCATTTTGTTCAAAATTCATCTTTATTGATAGAAACATAATCATCTTTATAGAAAATTTACTTCTTTCGTTGGAAATTGAAATGTCAGGTTAAAAATTCACATTTTTTTTTAGAAAACTTGTTCTTTTGGGCTAAACATTTTGACATTTTTTGTAAGAACTTTCATTGTCAACTAATAAATCTTTTCTGCTCGAAAATTCAATTCTTACTAAAAGTTTGTCATTTTTATTTGAAAATGCATTTATTTTCGCAGAAATTTCGAAAATGAATGTGTTTAAATGGAAATCTTTGTTTAATTAAATGTGAAATAATACATTTTACTCGTAAATTCATATCTTTTGATGAAAATTCAAGAAATCGGCTGAAAGTTGAACTGATTTATTAATTGATAAGAAACTATAAGATTTTCCCACACCCCCCCCCACTTATTCCAGATTATCTTACGTTATTTAAGGATAAACCCCAAATAAACTCACGAAAAAATTTATGTGGGCAAAATTACGTATTATAAGCCTGTGCAAAACCCACAGAGCCGAAAAAAGGAGGGGAAGGGATACGTGGTTCAAAATTTCAGAGAAAAACTTGTATGTTTTGTGTATTTTGAAATTTACTCGTGTTTGTTCTCAAGTGTATGTTTTTTAAATTTATAGATCATAGAAAATATACTCTTAATATTAACGCAATTTTAATTTCCTTTAGTATCTGATATTGTTTGCTTGACGTTATCTCTGTCTAGGCTTCCGCGAAAGATTTATTCTTTAATAGAACTATTCTCATTTACCGCTGTGTTTGATTAATGAAAAAGCAAAAGGTTTTTTATGTATTAGATGCCACATACTAGAAAATTTTCGAAATTGATCTGAAGAAAACAAACAATCAAGCCCCATGCATCATCTTATATTGTATCATTCGTTTTCGGTGTACTTTCGAAAAACATTTTGCAGCACTATAGGCATATTAAGACAATAAAAATATTTTCTTTTTTCCTTGCTGAAATATTCAAAATGTATTCATTATAAAAAACAATTGCTTTATTACTATTGATGAAGAAGTCCTGACTATGTAAAGTTGTGAAAGGAAATTCGTAGAGTCCACTACGGGACAATAAGTTTAATTACATTACAAATTTTAATGATTCCAGGCTAAAAATATCTGCACTCTTTTATTTCATTAATACAGATAATTGTAGCTAATGGTTCAATAAATAAGATGGACTTTCAAGAGACCCAAAGTTTTTTAGCATATAATTTATATTGTACTTTGAGGAAAAGTTCCAACATAACAGATTTTTAATTTTAATTTAATTTAATGATTTTTAATGAATTTTACTTTTGCTTTTATTATATGAAGCGAAATGCAAATGCATTTATCAAATATAATTAAGAACATATAAATGTTATAAAATTTGTAGTTGTTCGTAGAATCTTGAATTATTTCGAAAGTAGGTTAATGTACAAATTTAGAATTAAGGAAAATATTTGTCGTTTTAACATCCCATATGCTAGAATTTTATCTTACTTTGAATGTCAGCAATTTAGGGGTCTTTGAAACGCTTCCTGTCAACATGCAGATTATCATCAAGTAAACAGTAAATAACATAGAATAATTTCCTTATGCTGTATTTTTTATTATGTGACCTAGTTTCTAATTTCGTATTAGAAACAGATAGTCATTCCAGTCCTTCTAGCTTGTACTATGTGTACATATTTAATAAAGCGTACACAATTTGTATGCCTTCAAATCGAGAAAAACAGAGTTGCCAAATAAAAATACCTCAGAAATATGAGTTTCGCCTCTCCCAAGCATTTTCAAAAATGTATATTTAATGCATGTAAATTGTAATTCAATCGTAAGACTATTCAGAAGTTTTTTAACAGGATTCTTTTAAAATCAGTTTTCAATCTATTTCTTTAAAAAATGGAGTTTCTTGTTGGATCTATGTTCATTTCGTTAGCGGCCTTTCTCAGCTTAATCGGTAAATATAATAATATAATTTTTTTTAAATATTTTAACTAGATCTAATTCTTCATCAGAGTTTTTATAGATATGAAAAACCCTGCAAGTATCTCAACGTTCTTCTAGTTGTAAGGCATTTACAATGTTTTTCAAACGTTACTGTGTGTATAGACCATCGTGAAAATTATTTTTTCTAACTTAGGGCCATTTCTTACTAACGCGAGTTTAATGTAATTAATTTTTCGATGACGATATTACCATCCAAGGATATTGCAGTCAAAGATTTTATATTTTTAATTAATGCAAAATTTTATGCTAAAACGATTAACTCGTACAGATAATTTTTGAAAAAACAACAAAAAATCAGCATCAACACAGAGAAATAACTACATAAATTGCATCATTTCTGTTATAAAAAGTCAAAACGCTCTTTGTATTTTTCAAAAACATATCAAAAACAGATTGTTTACCCTAAAAGGAATTGATCGGATGACTGGAAGTGTTTTCTTCAAAACCTTCAAGTTAAAAGCATGAAAGAAGTCGATAAATGATCTTCTTCACTACACTGTATACGAAGTTAGGTAGATTTATTCTTGCTCCTCAAAAATTATTGTGCAAAGTAATCGTTTTACTATCGCCATTTGTATGAAAAAACTTTACTAAAACAATCAAAAAATACTAGTTTGCAAATTTTAAATATACATGCCACGTCACCTTTATGCAGATAACGTAATTGCCGATGTTTGATTTAAAAGGAAAAAAAAGAAAATTATTTACATACATAATAAATTTCATCTTTCTTTATTCACTTGGTAAACAGATACAAATTTTCAGATTGATTGTAGTAAGGTATAAAGATTAATTGTGTAAGTGATGTTATATCGAAAGAAATAGCAAATAAAATTATTCTTCCTAAAGGACTCAGCACCAAATGTACAGTAAATAAATAGTAGTTTCTTGTAAAAAATTATAAATCTAATTTTTTGTATTTTCAAACCTGCAGAGTAAAAATTCAAAAGCAAATAGTAAGAAAAGTTGAAATTTGTATACAAAAGCTTGTCAAAGTTTGAGTTTTTACATGTATTTTAATAAAAACTGCATATTTTAGAGAAATTATTTTTTTGTTCACAAAAACTCTGTGATAGATTTGACTAAAAGTTTCACATTTTGAAGATCAGACTTACTGTAATAAAATGATGATAACGAAAAACTAGAAGGGCAAAAGATTTTGTCGGTCTCCAGCATGTTTCAGGTGTGTTCTTATACCTCAAATATCCAAATAGGGAAAGCATAATTTTAAAGTAACTAAAATCACAAGAGACTTTTGATGCAACTGCTACGCGATGAAATAACTTCCAAGTAAGCATAGGAAGCGAGCATGGTAAAAATATGGTATTGAATTAATTTTAAGGGATGTTTAAAACATTCCTTAAACATGAAAACCAGGAAACTGGTATTCCTTAACCCTCATCACTGATACCTCTGAAAAATGACATATTACTTACTAGGATCAAATTAACCCCTAACTGACTTTGAAATGACTTCATACCGATTGTATGCATGGTTTCAAGTTGGAAAAATTTACAGACGCTATTTGATAAATAGAAATTCGATTCTGATTGTTTTTTTTTTTTTTTTTTTAAAGAACATTATTTTAAGGGGTATAAAACATTCTCAGAATTCTATTACAATTTTATTCTGGCCCTGTGTAATCGATGAGCTTTAATGAACAAAAATACAGGAGTCTTTATTGTTTTATCATCTAGATAAAAATTTCAATTTAACGTTTTCATTTTATCATGAAATGACAAGAAAACTTCTGCTCATGCTCATTATATATGAAGGTACTATGAGATTTTAAAATTCAAGTTATTAATGAGTATCGATTTCCCTGCTTCATTATACTACCTCACAATAAATTCTAATACAAATCCTGCTAAAAAGTGATTTCTTTGGCCGGATTATTAAAACAAAAAATCGTATGTGATTCAACCCCCAGGAAATGTTAATTTCTCTGTTGATCTAATTAAGGGATGATTAAACAATCCTTTGCATACCTTTATGGGTTATTCAGAAAACATTGTGTGATTTTAGTTATTAAGAAATTTCGATATTTCGCATTTAATGTTCAAGAAATAATTTTAAAAAACCCTGCAGTGAATTCAGACATATATCGTAATGTGTAAATGTACCTTATACTTATTTTAAAGTCATTTTCTGACCTGATATTTTAATCAGTACAACTCTCGTGTTTTTTAAATTAAGCAATGCCATTTTCCTTGTTTCAAAGTTTAAGGGATGCTAAACCATCCCTTGAAATTATTTTAAGGTCAGTTTCTTTCTGTGCACCCTTGCTTTACCTTATTTAAATTGATTTGTGTTTATCTGAAAAATGTTCATTTTTCATACTTTTCTCTTTCTAATTAGAACGAGGTTGTTCTAATTATCAATTAAAACGAGGTTGTTTAACGTTCTCAACTTTATCGAAACAATAACATGACAATATTCTGAAACTTGGAAAAATGCTACGTCACCTCCACCAACATAACAAATACACAAATCGCTACTTGGAAATGAAAAAAATCTATAATATACAAAGCAAATTGATTTGTTTTGCATTATTCACGCTATTAATCATCTCCGCCACGAAACCGATTAAAAACAAAGATTGAATATCACGTCCGAAATTTTATATATACGATTATTGACAAAGAGTTTACCACTTAAAGTCTCAGTCATTTTTAAACTATACTTTTAAGGATTTAATTTCTCTAAAATGATTATATTAGGAAACTAATGATAATAAAGAACATTTAATTAATGTTTAAAGTTTTAGGTGAATTCTGTAGTTACTTTTGCTTTTATTAAATGAAGCAAAATGCAAATGCATTTATGAAATATAATTAAAAACATTTAAGCTGTTATAAAACTTGTAGTTGTTTTTCCTTCATTCTGTTGATTTTGCTGAATCTTAAACTATTTCCAAAGTAGGGTGAAGTACAAATTTAGAATTAAGGAAAATATTTGTCGTTTTAACATGTCGTATGCGAGAATTTGATCTTACTTTGAATTTGAGGAATGTAGAGGTCTTTGAAACTCTTCCTCTCAACATGCAGATTATCATCAAGTAAACAGGAAATAACATAGAATAATTTCCTTATACTCGTATATTTTTTAGTATCTGACCTAGTTTCTAATTTCGTATTAGAAACAGAGAGTCATTCCAGTCCTTCTAGCTTGTACTATGTGTACATATTTAATAAAGCGTACACAGTTTGTATGCCTTCAAATCGAGAAAAACAGAGTTGCCAAATAAAAATACCTCAGAAATATGAGTTTCGCCTCTCCCAAGCATTTTCAAAAATGTATATTTAATGCATGTAAATTGTAATTCAATCGTAAGACTATTCAGAAGTTTTTTAACAGGATTCTTTTAAAATCAGTTTTCAATCTATTTCTTTAAAAAATGGAGTTTCTTGTTGGATCTATGTTCATTTCGTTAGCGGCCTTTCTCAGCTTAATCGGTAAATATAATAATATAATTTTTTTTAAATATTTTAACTAGATCTAATTCTTCATCAGAGTTTTTATAGATATGAAAAACCCTGCAAGTATCTCAACGTTCTTCTAGTTGTAAGGCATTTACAATGTTTTTCAAACGTTACTGTGTGTATAGACCATCGTGAAAATTATTTTTTCTAACTTAGGGCAATTAATTTGTACAAATAGTTTTTAAAAAAAAGAAGAAAAAATCAGCATCAACACAGATAAACAAATAAATAAATACATTGCATCATTTCTGTTAGGAAAAGTCAAAACGTTTTTTGAATTTTTTACAAATATATAATAAACGGATGTTTTATCCTAAAGAAATTGCTCGGACGATTCAAAGTGTTGCCTTCAAAACCTTCATGTTAAAAGCATGAAAGAAGTCGATAAATGATCTTCTTCAATACTCTTTTAACGAAATTAAATAATTTCTTCTTGCTCTTCAAAAATGATTGTGCGAAGTAATCGTTTTACCATCGAAATTTGTATGAAAAAACTTTAACAAAACAATGAAGAAATTCTAGTGTGCAAATTTTAAATATATATGCCACGTCACCTTTAGTCAGATAACGTAATTGCCGATGTTTCATTGACAGTTTTCAGATTGATTTTATTAAGGTATAAAGTTTATTTGTGTAAGTAATTTTATATCCAAAGGAATAGCAAAGACAATTATTCTTCCTAAAGGATCCAGCACCAAATTTACAGTAAATATATTTTTATACAAAATTATAAATCTAATTTTTCGTATTTTCGAACCTGCAGAGCAAAAATTCAAAAGCAAATAGTAAGAAAAGTTGACAATTTTTATACAAAAACTTGTCAAAGTTTCAGTTTGTACAAGTATTTTAATAAAAACTGCATATTTTAGAGAAATTATTTTTTTGTTCTCAAGAAATCTTTGATAGATTTGACTAAATGTTTCACATTTTGACGATCAGCTTACCGTAACAAAAATTTTATACCCACAAACTAGAAAGACAAAAGATTTTTTCGGTCTCCAGCATTTTTCGGGTGTGTTCTGATATCTCAAAGATCCATGTAGGGAAATCATAATTTAAAACTAACCAAACTCACTAGAGATTTTTTATGCAACTGCTACGCGATGAAATTACTTTCGAGTAAGTGTATGATGTTTAAAACATTGCTTAAACATTAAAACCAGGGAAATGGTATTCCTTAACCCTCATCACTGATACGTTTTAATATTGACTAATTACTTACTAGGGTCAAATTCGCACCTAGCTGACTTTGAAGCGGCTTCGCACCGATTGCATGCATGGTTTCAAGTTGAAAAAATTTACAGAGGCTATTTGATACCTAGAAATTAGATTCTGATTTTTTTCTTTTAAACGAAAACTATTTATTGTTTTATCTTTAATGAACAAAAATACAGGAGTCTTTATCGTTTTATCATCTAGATAATAATTTCATTTGAACGTTTTCATTTTATCATGAAATGACAGGAAAACTTCTGCTCATGCTCATTATATATGAAGGTACTATGAGATTTAAAATTGAAGTTATTAATGAGTATCAATTTCCCTGCTTCATTATACTACCTCACAATAAATTCTAATACATAGCCTGCTAAAAAGTGATTTCTTTGGTCTGAATATTAAAACAAAAAATCTTTTGTGATTAAACCCCCAGGAAATGTTAATTTCTCTCTTGATCGTATTAAGGGATGATTAAACAATCCTTTGCATACCCTTATGGGTTATTCAGAAAACATTGTGTGATTTTAGTTATAAAGAAATGTCGATATTTCGGATTCAATGTTCAAGAAATAATTAAACAAAGCCTGCAGTAAATTCAGACATATATCGTAATATGCAAATGTACCTTATACTTATTTTAAAACCATTTCCTAACCTGATATTTTAATCAGTACATCTCTCGTGTTTTTTAAATTAAGGAATGCCATTTTCCTTGTTTCAATGTTTAGGGGATGCTAAAACATCCCTTGAAATTATTTTAAGGACAGTTTCTTTCTGTGCACTTTTCCTTTACCTTATTTAAATTGATTTGGTACCGCCGAAGTAAAAAAAAATCTCTAGTGATCGTAGGTGTGAACCTTTTGTTTAAGTAAGTCTGATGGTCAAAATGTAAAAATTTTAGCCCAATCTATCAAAAAGGTGTTGAGAAAGAAAGTTTCATTAAAGTAAGCATTTTTCTTTTTAAAAATACATGTTAAAATTAAAACTCTGACAAGCCTTTATCTGAAAAATGTTCATTTTTCAAACTTTTCTCTTTCTAATTAGAACGAGGTTGTTTAACGTTCTCAACTTTATAGAACCCATAACATGACATGTTCATAATATTCTGCAACTTGGAAAAATGCTACGTCACCTCCGCCAACATAACAAATACACAAATCGCTACTTGTAAATGAAAAAAAATATCTAATATATAAATCTAATTTTTTTGTGCATTATTCACGCTATTAATCATCTCCGCCACGAAACCGATTAAAAACAAAGATTGAACATCACGTCCGAAATTTTATATATACGATTATTGACAAAGAGTTTACCACTTAAAGCCTCAGACATTTTTAACCTATACTTTTAATGATTTAATTTCTCTAAAATGATTATATTAGGAAACTAATGATGATAAAGAACATTTAATTAATCTTTAAAGTTTTAGGTGAATTCTATTATAAATTAGAAATAAAATTGTATGCAAAATTTCGTACCACGAACTTGTTCAGGATACAAATTTAGAGTGAAAAATTTCTAAATAATATTAAAGCCATTTTGTATAATTGGGGATTCACAGATCAAACTTACATTGACTAAAGAAAGATAAAAATCAAAAGCAGATTTCAATATTTTATAATTTTGTATTGCCCTGACAGAAAAATTAAATTAAAATTAAATTAAATCAAAGGAATTTATTTACAATCAAGTTTTTAATCGCCTAATCCCACCAGAGACATCTGAGAAGCATAAGTTCTACCTTCATTTGCCTGAATTTCTGAACATAAAAAATTTGGTTAAATAATTGAATGAAAATGAACTTATGTAAAGGGGAATTATTTCTCAACTTCCGCAAACTCAAATTCAATCCAACCCGATTGGACTGATACTTGTGCAAACTGTAGTTCTTTTTTAATTGGATGTTATTTTATGGAGACACCATTTTGTTGTTAGGAGGCATATTTACCGAGGAGAGATTAAGAAATAAATTTTACTTTTTCGAATTTAAGGTTGACTTTTTCCCTCAAGAGGAAGCTCATGTTCTTTAAAAATGCATTTATAATGAAAATTCATATATATATATGATATATCGGTATTTTTAAGTTACAACGCTTATAATTCAATTAAAATTTCGCACGCAATGGGGGGATTCGAACGCATAAACCTTAGCACGCAAGTCAATTGTCTTAACTACTACACTAATACACGAGTTGTGATCTGAAAAATAATTTCCAAATGCTTTTGTAACTAAGAGGTGGCGACCTCGGGAACGACTTCTAAATACGCGCCCATGCCATCGCAGCAACAACAAAAGCTCTCGTATTTACCTTTTATGCATAGAAGTGAGATTAAACAGTTACGGAACACAAAGACTTCCTGCCCCAATAAACCCTCAAGTGTACGCGATCTGTGAAGAAGTTGTTCCATTCAAAATTTGGTTATGTTTTATAAGGCCCTTTCCTTTCTAAGTGTGAATATGGTGTAATGTGACTGCTGTCACAGAAATGACAAAACTGAATGTTCTTTAGGTGAT
>JAWWLR010000155.1:31827620-31846377 GCA_035041075.1 Acraspis erinacei | reverse complement strand
ATGAAATCCTTCCGGGAGATTGGAAATAATTACAGAGCCTATCCCTTACAGTTTGAATTCATGATTTTTTTTCGAATTTTACCCATTGCCCTAGTCTGCAAAGCACAACAAATTTGTTACATACATGCCTTCAAGCTCATTTACGCAGGACACTTTTAGCTTTCATATGAAAATTTTTTTATTGCGCTAGCATTGTTTTTTGCTCGCCGATAGTAGTGCTTAAGTTTATTTCATATAAATGTTAACTAAGGAGAAATTTTATTAATAGAGAACTCGCTAATCCCACTTAGTCTTTATTCTAATCATTATATAAAATCAGAAATCCCTGAGATCTAAATTCAAACGACTTATTTTACATGCAGAAAGGGATTCTGACTTCAGTAAGCACAATTTATCTATTCAAAAATACAACTCAGTATTATAGTAAAGTATAATGCGACTTAAAGGTACAAAACGGCTAATTAGGTTCCAATTATACTGCCTATTGACAAGTGTTATTATGACAACCGTAACCTGCCGGTAGTCGCTCGACAAATACTAAGAATTTAAGCAGACGCTGGCGCAGGTGATTTCCGTTATTTCGGAATTTAGTCAAATTATGGACACGGAGTCCTTTCAAATCGTTATGATAATATTTTCTCTCTTTCGACAAACATTTTTCTTCTTCACTCTCATTCGCTTCTCCTTACTTCCGAAATAGTTTGGCTAGTGAACAATCCCACCTAGATCAAAGTAATATAATTAGATAGGGTGAAGATTTATAACTTTACGTTTGATTTGACTGGCCAAGTGTCACTGTGAACCCTGACGTCGCCCACAAATATCAACACAAAAATCACAAGTTGCTTGATATCAAAATGGAACGTACAAATTCTTTTCCAATTAATGGATGGCTTTCAAAAGCTTTAAAAATAAAACATCGCTCGGAAATCTCTCGAATTGAGTAATTAAAAAGAGTCGCTTTATTTTAAATAAGTCGGGACATGAAACTCCTTCATATGAGATCCTGCGAGATCCTCTCTCCCGTTTTCGACTTTGCTGTCTTTTTTATAGTCTTTCACTCCCACGCACTCTCAACCTTACATAACATCGTAAGAGTGGGAGCTGTTGGAGTCTGCGCCTTCATCTTCCTCCTGTAAAATGCATCTTGTCAGATGACTTGCACAGGAGATACTATTTTTGTCTATTAGAAGGGGTTGACGGAGTAAGGCATCAAATTTCAATTAATAAATCGCAAATTTATTCAAAAAGGCCCTATTCTAGACTTGACACATTTTTCCCTATTCTCTGACCATCTTTAAACTAAGCTTCTTTGAATAGAAATTTATTATTTCCAAATGAATGGTTCGTACACCTTAATAAGCAACCATAACCAACCTTGCAATTAAATCGAAGATCAATTTATTTTATTTTATTTAATACGACAACGCGTTCTAGATTCTGATCCTCTTAAAAGCTACTTAAAATATTTGGCATCGAGCTCAACTAATAATCTTTTGACATACAGTCACGATTCGTAGCGAATTTATTTTTATACTTTATGAGAAAAGACCATTTTGTCTCTGGTCAATGACCTGAATAATTGTTTATACCTACTGACTCAGTAAGGATTCTAAGAATTAAGATAACTTACTATACAGGTACAAAACGTTTTACACTTTAGGTAATATCGTAAAATTGTTTGAAAACACAATGGCTCATAACCCCTAAAGATAATCGTCGTGATTAGTAAATTAAGGTGCCAATCACAAAAGGATGATGCACTTGACGCACGGTAGCCAGGCCTTTGTCCAGGTGCCCTCGGAATCCAGGTGTGCGGGTTCCCTCTGTAAGAGGGACAGAGACGGCGCTCTTCCGATAGCCAGAGAGAAGTTCTGAAGTAGAACATTTTTTTCGAAATCTAAAAGTAGACCCTTTTACTTAGGCTTAAGTTTTCACCAAAACTATGCTTCCTTTACATGTAAACCAGGCTTAGCCGCTTTTTAGACAGCTTTCGAGCGAATTTACACTCTTCCACTCCTAAGAAGCTAAGGTGATTGACGGTTGATAAAATTGAACTGCATAACTTCTTGTTCTCCAATACAGGAAATTAATCCTGGTCGTTTCGTCTGGAGTTGCAGTAAAATTCTATTTCACTGAGAGAATAATTTATACTTTGGGCCTCTAGCACTCGCTTTTAAGGAACTTTGACTTCAAAATTTAGTAGGTCTGGCCTTACAATACCGATATTCTAGAGAAATGTAAACGCGTAAGACGCCTTGAGAAAACGCTAAGGAAAATTAGAATTGACGTTTCAACGTCGCAGAAGCTCTATTTAAAGAGAGAACCTTTTACTGACTGGTTTCAAGAGAATTTACGCTTGTCCATACCTCAAAGGAGCCTCTTTTCTAACAAATAGTGGAGATGAAATTTCATCCAAGTCAACTAGTATTCGATCTTAGAAGAGAGAGAAGACCCTCTTCTAATGAATCTCTGCGAGTTGCCTCGCAAAAACTAGCTTACTGTTCTGGGCCGTGTGGCTCTTTTTATAGACCCCGTCCTTCTCTCATCTCCCGCGATACATGAGAAAATGTATAGTGGGAGGCTTCGGAGTCTGATCACCTCTAATGCTTCTGCGATGATGCAAATTTTGTGTGCATCCTCGCAGGAGTTTCAAGGGTTTCCAGTTGTTATAAAAACATCGTATTTGACAAGGGGGAGTGGGACGCGCAAGTCGCAAAATAAATTCCGTAGAAAGTATATATTTACTTGGTAAAAATTTTGGAGGAGGGGGGTAAAAAATTGCTAATGATTAGGGATTTTGTAAGCCCGAAAATAACTCGGAATTTGGTATTGGTTATTTAATTGATTTTGTGGCGTTCACAGCACATAAATTACTTACGATTTTTTGTGTGTCCTATTGTAGAGCCATCATTAATGCAGAACTGAATTATCTATAATTATTGTCACGGTCGCATGCATTACAGGTTGTGGGACCTGCACACTGCCCCTCCTTCTCAGTGTACTCGGAATAAAAAATCCATCTATTGTTACTTTTTTTACAGATTTAAGTTCGCAAACCAACAAGCCTTCTTCCCAGAAGCCAATGCAGCGCCACCATCATGAAGGTACTTCAATCCAATCGACACAAACAGCAGACGAAATAGAATTGGGTGAGTTACTCTTTCTTTAACTACCTTTTTATTCTCACGCTAATCTGAAAACAGCTACTCAGTAGAAGCTTTAAAACTTAAATCGATGAGAATTAAAAGCTCGAAAAATTATCAAATCATTAGACGAAAGAAAATAAAGTTTTGTGTTTAGTTTTAAAATGAAGTCGTGAAAAAGTTGAACAATGTTTATTTACAAATTTTTAGTCTTAAAAAACTGCACTCCTAAGCTTATAGAAACCTATTTTTTCATCTAAACATTTGCACAACTCTCTTGAAAATTGAGCCTTTGTAGAAAGAACGTTGTATCATGAAATATATACTTGTGCCCAATAATTTATTTGACAAGCTATATCAACGTGAATGTTCAAAGTTCAAATTATGATTTCGGAAAATCAGAGTTTTGTTGGTCCAATGTTATTTGTGTCAAAAACTTCAAATTTTTAAACGTGCGAATTATCCTTTTTATATTTAGAATTATTTGTAAATCAGATAGAAAAAATTCTATCTAAAATGGGGTAATCGCAATATTTTATACACAAAAAATTACAACAAAAAAAAGAAATCCAACAAAGATCTCTGCGATGCAAAAAATCTACCAGATACAATAACATGAATGTATGAAAGCTAATATAGGCATATAATTTCCACAATCATACTTTAATAAACATGTAAGTATTTTTAATATTATTTGTTTAGAAAGGCAGCAGGCTGCAGCTGCTTCGCTACTCACAAGACGCCCACCTTATCCATTTGAGCAGGGTAAGTTTTCTTTTTTTTAAGTATCTTGCTTTCGTTACAATACTTAGCAAAAAAAGTAAATCACTACAGTTGCGTCACTAAAAGAATTAAGTTTTAGTCCTTAAAAAAAATTCTCTAGGCATACTTAATATTCTTTAGTCAGAAATTAGAGTGAGATTGAACAGATCAAATATAATGCCCACAAAGGCACTAACCGAGTAATCATGGCAAATCGGCCATGTTAATCTAGTGGATGTCAAGTGTTTTTCGTAAAAAACCACTTATTTTATTTTCCTTTCACTCTACACAAATCCCCCCCTCCCCAAATGCAATTTGATGGTCGAAATTCTTCGCAATTTTTCGCTACTGAAGGATGAAATATTGACACAAATTTCAGCCAGATACGAGCGGGGGCCAATTTACCATGCTTAACCGGTTACACCCTTTGAATAATTTCGAAAATAAGTATTAAAAAGTGTAAAAAATTTCCATTCGTTATAAGAATTGCTCTGAGAAATATTTTATTCTCGAATATCTCACTGATTTAATTCAGTGAAAGATTTGTAACTGTTGGTATCATTGAAATTGAGTTGCAAATCATTGAAGATTGTTATATTTTTCAGAAATTATACGTCTTATATAAGTTTATTTCTAAAATATAATGATTCGAAAAGTAATCTATCAAAGTATTTCAAACCATAAATTTAATTTTATTTGTATCTGTTTAACGAAATTCGTGTCCTGAAGTATGAAGTTGCACTGGAAGTGATTTCTGTATAAATAAACCATGCCATTTTCACTATTTAAAATTAGAGAATTTTAATCCCTAAATATTACATGTTTTAAAATAAAAGGAATTTAAACTTAAGGTTTTGTAAATAAATTTATACTGAATTTTATTTAAAATAAAAGTAATGTTAAAATATATCATCCTGAAACTGAGTCGTCAATGTAATTAACTTTCAAATTGCGCATCACGATTATTAAATTCAAGCATTTTAATCACAACTGCAAGGAGAGCACTTTCACGTTAGAGCGAATTTGATATGAGAGAATTTGTTAATTTAAAACTAAATTGAATGTTTCTTCGTAAACTCTTCTATAATTATAAAATTATAAATTGTTATGACATAATAAATATTTTATTACTGAAATTGATTAGAAAAATTTTGTTACGATCAGCAAATATATTACCCCACATTTTGACCGTTTGAATTATAGGTTTTTACATCTTGATCCTTTAAAAGTGAATTAGTAAACAAAAAACGTGCAAGATAAAAAGTAGTTACAAATGGGAAATATTAAGAGTGAAAAAATATGTACTGTAATACTTTGAAAGTCAAGCGAATCGAATAATCCATTAAAAGCTGAAATAAGGTATTCGCCAAGAATTACGATAGTTTACCTTTTGATTACAGAGTCATCAGTTTTAGACAAATTTTAGTCTGTTTTGTTTTTAAAAAAGAAATTTTGAGCTTTTTTTTAAATTGAGATTTAAAGGTTTAATATTTTGGAGCATTTTTCAATACAGAATAATTCAATTTTCAAAACCTAGTATCGAAACCTTTTCATTTTCAAGGCCTGAATTTTTTTTTCATGTCTTAAAGTTTTATATTCTACAAATTCTTAAAAACTGATACATTTGTACATTTGTAGTTGAAACCAAACTATTCCGAACGTTTATATCTAAATATATGAAATTTAAAGGCGACTGGTGTTGACACCAAATGGCAATGTTACGGGTTGGCTTTCCACTCTAGGTAATTATTAAATAGATTGGAATTCTGCTCATTCTCTCTTAGGCTTTCTGATTCATACTCAGTTGACTCTTCATTTGATTCCTCGCAAGACTCGCTCATTATTCTTTCAGATAATTTAATTTTCACTTTGCTGCCGACTCTTTCATTACCAGTGATTCTGGAATAAGGTTTTTTATATTTGGCTGTATTTAATTCCCCTATAATGGGCGTGTCGAGTATTTTTATATTGGGTAATTTGTCATCACTATGTCTGTGTCTTCTAGAGCTCTACTGAGCAGATCTGGACTAGTAATCGCGAATAGTCTAGATAAGCAATCTGCAGCTTTATTCTCCTTACCTCTAACGTACTGGACTGCACACTTGTATTGTTATAATCTGAGCATCTATTTCAGTAGGCGTGAGCTTCGGTTTTTTACTTGATAAAGCCAAATCGAGGCAATGTGATCCGTCTGAGTTGTAAACTTTTTCCCTAGTAGGTATTGACGGAGTCGTTTCACCGCCCATACGATAGCTAAAATTCCCTTTTAACTAGTATTATAATTTTCTTCTACTTCGTTCTATATTCTTGATATAAATAAGAATGAGTGTCAGTTCTCTGATAGCACTGCACCCCATCCAATGTTGGATGCGCCTTTGGTGAAAACAAAAGTTTTCTTGAAGCTCGCGAATCGTAGCACTGGTGCTGAGCATAGAGTGCTCTTTAGTTATTCAAACTTTTCAATGCATTCGGGTATCCAGTCGAATATAGTTTCTTTTTGGGTGCGCTTACTCAGAGCTCTTGCAATACTCGATAATTTTTAAATAAATTTTCTATATTATCCTGTCAAACCCAAGAAAGACTGAATTTCCTTCACTGTTGTGGGGATTTTAAAGTTCTTAACCGCTTGAGTTTTTGACAGGTTAGGTTTGACTTCATCCATTGTGAGCAGATGGTCTAAATACTCAAGTTACTCAAATAATCAAGTACTATGTCGTATGTGTGCACAAAGTATTCTCTGCATACGGTTGTATTCGTAGGGGCCTATAGATGTTGGAAATGCTACCCAAAGTGGAGAGTTAAACGAACATTGGGAATGACTTATGATTCCTTCATCTAAATTATTCACTATCTTTCCTGAATTCAGCGTAATTTCATACTCTGTCGATTCTGTACATGGTAATGAATCCCCCGGTAGTGTAGATTTTGTTACTTGTTGTCAAATTGAATATTCTTTGTGCTTTCACTGCATAATTTTCTAAAGTTCTTAAAGTATATTAGATGCTTTAAGGCCTGCCGTATATTCAGTCCCTCCTATTGTGTTAGTCTCGCCTCGAGACTGTATATTCAGGATATTTCCGTAGGTTACTTATAAAATGGTACACATAATTTGCGTTGATGAATAGAATAAATGCCATCTAGGATATTTTTATCTCCTTCGATCCATACGTGTGAATTTGTATCCTTAAATTTGATAGGGCACACTTTTTCTGAATTTTTTCTTATATAGTGCCCATCGTCGTAAAGGGGGCTTTACATAGCCCCACAAATTTATTTGGTTATGGGAGTGTGACCTACCGTATAAGGTGGGTTCCGAATTACCAAGGTCAACAGATTTAAATACTTAAAGAACCTTTTTCCCTAGAGCTACCAGTCCCACGACTCTCCGGAGATGAAGAACTCCCTTGCTAGGCTCATGTTAACCGCAATAAATGATAATCCTATTATTCCGGTCGTCGTAAGGGGAAATTCAACAGGAGAAATTTCAAAAGGTGGGGTTTGCCGAAGTAAGGAATGTATGCGGCTTCTACTGTCTGAGGTTGGTCATTTTCCATGCCAAATTTTTGTCTCAATTCGATTTTCTCATGTTTCTCTGGAATGTTGTCCTCTTTTGTTAGGTTAATATATGCTCCGGAATCCACTAGTAGGCTGCATATTTTTCGGTCTCGTCGTTTTCCTTGTATAGATAGGAGTTTTCAGCATATGTTTAATATTCTGTCCGTCCCTCTTAGGCCTCTCTGCCCTCTATATCTTCCTGAGCCATTTATATTTGGTCTAAGTAACATGTATCCTCTCCCTAATTTTTTCTTACTGGATTCGATGTTTTTTGGGAGATGTCCGCGGTCAAAATGTTGCTTTGCATAACAGTGTTTGGAAAAATGTCCCAGTTTTCCACACTTGTGACATTTCATGTCCATTCTGTTGTCGGGTGACATGGATTACTTGGGAAAGTTCGGTATCTTGCTATCTGGATATAAACTACATGTCACCAGACTGTTCTGTCCTCGCATACCTTTCTAGCTTGCTTCACGCCCAAGAATTTTCTCATGCAAGCTATTGTGTTTCTATGGCCTCCTATATCTCTTCGAATTAAGGTCTCATTCCCAAATTGTAACCATTCTTTTCGTGGTCTGCTTCTGGGTTTACTGCCATTTGCTTTACCTTGATACACTTGTTTCATCATTATATCAGCTTTTGTTCTCTGAACATAGCTAAACCATCCTTCATGTTAATCACGTTAATTTCACTATTCTCCTTTCCTTGGTAAGTCCACGTCTTAATACCGCACAACACACTGCGTATAAATATAGAATTATGTATTGAATTTAGCCGAGAAAACTCGCAGCGAGACTGGATGCAACTTGAATCCACTCCATTGAAGAGCATTTTTGCGCATAAACAAATATCGCTCTTTGAGTAATTTTTTATTAGTTGATTTGACGGCTAGATCAATTTTAATGTAGAACATGTACTGTGTAGATCATTTAACTTGGGTCTCCATTATTTTGTAGCTTTTTGACATGTCATTAAAACTTATTGATTTAATAATTAAATTAAATTTAATTTAATTTTTTCTTAATTCATGGATAAATTCAAAAGTTTTTTCTATTTGTTTTTTAATTACACAGCACCACAAAAAAGTGGTTTGTCCCAGAAGCGAGACCAATGTACCCTTATGTTTTTGGGATCGCTGAAACCGAATATGGCCTCAGAATTGCTTCATCAGGTCAGAGTTTTTTTCTGACCTTAAAATAAGGGCTCAAATTTGCTGAATTTAAGGTAATCTACAAAAAAATTGTTTTTTTTCCCCTGAAGCGAGACCAATGTACCCTTATGTTTTCGGAGTGGCGCAAACTGAATATAAACTCAGAATTGCTTCATCAGGTCAGCATTTTTTTCTTAGCTTAAAATAAGAGCTCAAATTTTCTAAATTTAAGGTATTCAGAATTATATCAATCTCTACAGCAAATTACGAAGTTGAATTATCACAAAATGCAAGAGAGTGCCAAAACCTAGTAACTCTTCACTGTTTAACTCAAATATGACGAAAAAAATTTCGCAACCTTATTCATCCTCTTAAAAACTACCCATTTGAAGGGTTTTATGTTTCAAAAATGTATATCTCTGTTATATGATGCATTGAAAAATGTTGTATTTTATGAATATGTTATGAGCTGTTCAGTCTTTATCCCTAAAAATTTTCAAGCCTTTTCAGCCCTAAAAAAATTAAAATTGAAGAAATTTAACCTTCACTTTTATGACTTTAAGAAAGAAATTTGTGGACGCACAATTGTTTTACGTTTTTTTTTTGTAAAACAAAAACATAGCTCTCGTGCTCAATTTTCTTTCTTTCAATGGCTAGGTATGACTATCCAGGTATTGAACTACACCAATTTTTTCTTCTTCACGCTCTCAAGAATTACCCCCGGATAGGGTTGGGTATCTTATATACAAATTCATTTTTTTTCTTGTACAGTCTGCTATCCAACTGCAAAGATGTTAAACTTCTCTGCAGGCTCAAAAACGACCCCTAGAAAAATATCCCTTCCTACTATTCCTGGAGAGCATGCTGTCTCGAATGCTTGTCATGGCTCAGATTTTCTTATGATAGCGTTCTCTTTTATTTTCAAAAGTCCTACGCAATGGAATGTTTTTTCTTTTTTCCACTCTTTATTTTTTTTTGTAAATCCTCTTTTAAATACCAAAAATAGTCAGCCATCATACTGACATCTTATCTTCCCTGGTATATGTCTTTTATTACTTTGAGGTCTTGGTGGAATATTTTACCATGCTCTTCGCTGTAGGCAACAAGATAGGATCTTTCCTGACGTATCGGATTTGCGGTCCATCGAAAACACCTACTACCAATTTGGTATTTGAAATTTGTGGAAACACCTTGCCTAGGTATGGAATTCATTCCCCTTCTTTATCCAAAGCCTTTACGAATTGCTTCATGACACCTAGTTTTATGCGCAGAGGTGGAAGTAAGATTTTGTTTTTGTCCACTAAAGGCTCACGAATAAGGTGGTGGGATATAGATTTTAATTCTGATCTACTTTCCCACACTTTTTTTGTATAATGGTTTTTTGAATCCCTGCTATCCCATAAGCACAGAAAATAAGGGTACTTTGTGTTACCTGATTGCGGGCCTAATAAAAATGTTAACATCTTAAGATCACCAGATAATTTCCTTTCGAACTCTTTATATTTGATCATTCAAAGAAGATCTTTCATGTTATCATAATCTGCTTTAGTGCATCTTGAATATGCTACCGGAATGGATGCATACAAATTCCGGTTATGAAGCTATCGCTACTCTCTTCACATTCGATATCGCTATCGGCAGTCATGTGGCTTTCGATATCGCTTTCGGCACTCCTCGCACTTTCGCCAGCCTCATCTCTCATTTCATCGATTTTCATGCTGTAAGGTGTATATTCAGCACTCGTATCCATCCCTCCTAAGCTTTCGTTCGTGATATCTCCTGTCATGATTGGCATTTCTACTGTTGGTGCTATTGCATAACATAGTTTAGATTTATTTTTTCGATTGATACCAGTCATGTATGTCATGCAAATACAGCATTCCTCTCGATTTAGCGGTTCTTTCCACACCATAGGCTTAAAAAATTTGAGTATTTGTTTTCCGCTATTCCAACGATCTAAAATTTTATGACAGGAATTACATGCATCGCAGATGAGTCCACCGTTCTGAGGTTGATAACCCCTATATCTACCCAGCAGAGTACCGGGGCTTTCCGACTTTGATGAGGACCATTTGAACTCATCTTCGGACACACTACGGCTTCATTCTCATACCCTACGCCCCCCTGCAGGGCAGCGCGCCTTCGATGGCTTCGATACCTCAATGAAGGGCAAAGGGAATCATCCACACAGCTCTTTTGAGTGCAGTGTCATCGACCACAACTTCATAGATGTAGCAGTTTTTTACTGTATCGGATAACTCGAATTACCATAAATCCATGAATTTTTTTACAAAACAACAGAAAAGCATGAAAAGCATGAAAAGCAAAGTGGAATTCTTCTTTTGACATTTTGATTTCTTGATGGGAATATTTTTTGGCTTTCGATGTATTTCCAGCAGCGCCGAAGTCACATTTATAGCCCGAGTGGGTAGTAAGCGAGAGGGGGGAGGTTTATCAAAGATTCAAAATCTGAAAAATATTAGAATTGCAGGCTTTATCCGAAAATTTCGAGTGGGTAAATACCCACACGGATATTTTACGAGTGGGTAGTAGTACCCACACGTCCCACGTCAACCGCCGGCCCTGATTTAAGGTAAACAGCATGACTTTCAGTATATCTGAAGATTGAATTGTGCTAAGGTCCCCAACATCATCTAATAAATAGATGAGTTACAACAATGCGAACATTAAAATGTATCATAGTTCTGTTCCGCAGACAAAAAAAAAATGTGATTGTTTACTAGAGGACACGTGTGCAGACATTTTTTCATTTCCTTAAATCTCACAAACATCAAATTTCAAAATATTGCATTCCAACCGTAGAGATGAAACTTTAACTGAAAAATTTATGAATCACTTAAAAATATAATTTCAAAGGAAAAAAAAAGAATCTTCAACTAGAGATGAATTTTAAGCAAAGTATATGATTTTTTATAAAAATATATAAAAAGATTAATTACAGATCATATTTAATATAAGAATTAAAAAGTAAGGTTCAAGTAAAGCCCAAGAATAATGTGACTTATTTAAATATACCTACAAGTATAATATGTATATCGCGTAATGCAGTACCATCTACTGAAATTTATATTTTAATATGAACGCTTCAAACGAAGAACCTCTTTTCCACCTTGTTATTATGTAGCCTATGAATCTTGGGAACGGTTCAGATACAGAAAACTTATCTATGATACGAGTAGGCACCCGCTAGTGATGAACTTGAAATGATTTCGGCCTCCAGTCCTGATCTGCTGGCGACCCCGCTTTCACTCATTCAGAAAGACCGGTCGCCTCTGGCAGCCTCTGCTATAAAGCTATGAGAGGAGTGAGTCATGTTTCTAGATTCCTACATTACAGAAACTATGATTATTTCCTAAACGATTTTCAGGCGATGCGCAACATCGAGTTGAAAATTTGGCATAAGAAATAAGAAGCATTAAGAAGGGTGGATCTGGTCCTAAATTTTAAGAATTCTGAAGAAAGCACCAAAAAATTATTTTAAAAAACCTTTTTCACAATTACGAAAATTAAGGACCAAACCCGTCTGTATTAGTACTTCTTATTTAGCTTCCAAAATTTCCAACTGCCTAGGGCGCATCGTGTTAAAATAAGTTAGGAAGTAAAAATAGTGTCGTTAAGTTAGGAAACTGGTCCCGTGACCCACTTGCAACATGACCTTAAAGGGCCTGATATTGAATTTGGAAGTAATCCATTTTAATTAAAGACGCCAAAATAAAAAAATATAACGTTTCGGTGGAAGTCTAGCGCTTTATTTAAGGCTATAAAACAGATTTTTCAATACTTTAAAATTTATGCAAAAAAACAAAATATTAACATTTTCTAATTTAATCTCAAACACATCTTCAACTGGACCCGTAAAATTTCAAAAAAACTTCAAAATGGCAGTTCTTCTAAAATGTACGATGACAGCATTTTTATAACTATGTCCACACGAATTTTTTTTATTCGATAGGTAACAAGTATATTTGAAAATTTAAAATTGTGTACAAAATTATTTTCTTAGTTTTGATTTTGCCTGTTAATCAGTACCAAATCATATTTTTTGAGAATAAGACAATGAGTAAATTTTGAAAATCACGTTTTTAGTTTGGGGCATTTTTCAATTGATTTAACAATTTATTTCAATTTTTATTTGTATTGCAAAACATACAAAGATCGTATTTTCTTGAATTGATAACACGCTTAATGACTTTAAGCGTAATCCTGGTTGCCAAAGATATTGTTAATTTGTTTAAACTATTTACCTCTGTTCACATTTGTTTGTTTGTTTAAGGCTCCATTCAAGGTTGAAAAAAACTATCGTTTTTTTAATTTCTTACACCATATAAAATAAGTTTTTAAAATAATTATTATTTTCTTTAACAATTTTCGTCATTTTAGTATGAATACATACAAAAACTCTCTCCTTTGAAGCAAAGGAAAAAGTAAATATTTATAATATAATGAAATAAATAGTTGGAGCAACTAGTAATTGTTCAAAAGGTTACTAAGTTAATTAAAGATCCCAAAAGTACGAGATTTTCATAATTTGTTAAAAAAATAAACTAAATAAAAGTTGTATGAACAATTAAAAAATATACTTAAACATATATTATTCACGACATTCATTTTCTGCTTCATTATTTTTAAAATTACTAAATTTTTATAATTGACAGGGAAAATCAAGATTTATCGAGACAGAACAATTTTCTAAATAATCTATGCTTTATTAAAATGTACTTGCAAATCCTTCGCTCGTCAAATTCAACGAATGCAGTCTGAATTTTTTTTTAAATCTCCTGTCTAGAATGCACTTTAAATAGAGCAGCTGTTCTGCATTTCTTGGGCATTTTACAGGCACAGTACATTGACCTCTATCAAAAAAATTTTTTAAACTCCCTTATGATACGCGCTTACATAAAACCTCTCATTGAGAATACAGTGTATTGCAAATCTGAAAAAAAAACAGAAAGAATCAAGGAGAATCTGAAGTGAAATATAAAAAAGAAAATATTAGAAAATTGATGTAAACTCATAGTTAAATGTAATTAATTGAACTATCTGAAAACCCAGTTATTTTCACTGAATTCACATACAAATTAAAAAAATTAACAATGCTTTTTTGGTATTGCTACAAATTTATGTAAAAAATATTAATACATGTGAATTTTTGTGTCACAAAATTAGGTCTCCTTGGATTCCGCAATTTGGTAGCAAAGCATGTTCAAGTAGTAATGCCGGAAGATCCCATTTATCGTATTTGTGAAGGAACTATGAGTCCTCTGAAGGAAGGTGTTTTACCAAAGTGGATGCAAACTGTGGATTTTAATTTTGGTCATCCGGATTGGCGCGCCGCTTATATAATAATAACTGATAGGGATGAATATAATAAGAAATACACCGTTTCTTTCGAGGTAAATAGAATTAAGTTGACAACCAAGAAGAATCATTACCCGCGTTCCCCTAATCATACTACAGGTCCATTGTACGCTCAATTAGCGTTTGGAAGTGATCAACCTCATCAATATTTAGCAGCAGAAAGTTTTAAGGTGTACGATCCCCTTAAATATCATTTACGTAGCCCGAATAGTATGCCACCCACCAACCATATTTTCATTCAACAGCAAGGAGGTCATTGCTATTTTGCACCTTTAAACATTGTTGATCTCAAGAGGTCTGCTCCTTCATTCAGTGAAATGCCCTCTTCTTTAAGAAAGAGGCGTTTGGAATAAAATTTAAGTTTCTCTTAAATTTAAATATGAAGAATATACATAAGGACAGCAAAGTCCTGTACATTGACTTCACCTAAAAACATATTTTTGTGTGGTACGTACATAACGCATCGAAATGCTAGATCGTCTCGATTGCTGCGCTAGAGTGGCACACGTATGAACGGCTGCCGTTTTGGCGCGTGGAAATATAACTTCAGGACTAAAACCAATAAAAAAATCCTAAAGCGTTTAAACGTTGTATTTAGCCATGTGAAAACTGTCATATTTAGGTGAAAATTTGATATCAGTCCTATGATGTGTAAACGTAAAAGATTTCAAACTGGTACGTTATTTATCTTTGATTCGTGTGTGCAATGCATTATAAACTATCTATCTCATCCGTGGCAGGCTCACTTCAAGTACACACATTTCAATCACAAATGTTTCGCGATAAATAAAATTATTGTAATTAAATAAATCTGCATTTATGTAAGTAAAAACTTATCCATATATCTTATACATTAGTGCCGCACTGCAAACTCGGGAATTATTGTAACCATTTTGATACGCCAAAAATATGATTCCTTACTGTTACATTACTTTGGTCTCCTTCTGTCTATTCTCCATGAAATTATTATCAACTGATTTTTATGTGTATCAAAAGGAATTTTACTATTAGCAACGATTCTCCATTTGTGAATAGCTTTATCTTACCTTGCAGCTAATTAATTATATTTGTACAAAGATGTTGAGTTGATACAAAACAAAACTAGAAAGAGGACGATGCTTTTGTTTCAAGATAACTTTCAAGAATTTTTTCTCTGGAAAACTACAAACATATGATATGTAAAATTTTGTGAAAGTTTTTAAAGAAGAGAAAAATTCCTCTTTCCCTTTGTTTACGACTACGTCACTAAAATTTAACCAGACATCCGCAGTACTTTTTGTATTATCTTTAATAGTCTAGATATCTTTTGTATTCTTTTTCATAACGAAAATTAAGTTTGTCATCTTTGCGTGTTACTAGGACAGAATATTCTAGTCTAATCAAGTTAAAGGCTTTATATTCCATATAAAAGTGAATTCATTCATTTCTCTATCGACTCGTATCGCAATATTTCGGCGATTCGTTTTTTTAAATGTCAATACCAATAGCCTCCTTTATAAGTTCTGTTATTAATAATATTCGCTCCAAGAATAATTATTTGTTCGTACTGAAATATCAATGCGGGTAAAAAAGACATTCGTTAAATATAAATTAAATAATATAGCCGTATCTGTTACGATATTTATACGTAAACAACTTGTACATAATCTGGAAATAAAAATGGTGTGAGTCTTGCTTGGCAATAATTTATTTTTTATTATAACAAAATGATTTACTAGAGGATGGCTTAAGTTTTTCTAGTTTATTTCTTTATCTTATGTTAAAAACTTCTCATTATTAAAAAAATTCAAAACACTAGTTCATTTTAGTTGTTTCAAATAATTTTTTGGCCAGTGGAAAAGTGCGCAAAGCTTGTTTTGCTGCTAGTACGGTTGTTATAGCAGAGTTAATCGAAGACTTGTAAATAATATAACTTCTTCTTTAATTGTTTATACTCTCTCCCTTTTACGGGTTTGAGAGTCTTTACATACCATTGAATTCCTTTGCACACGCTCATCCAGAGTGCGAGGCGGTAATCGAAACCGCAAGCCGACGGTATGGGTCCAAAGCCTACGCTTTAGTCCCCACGACCATCGTCCCACCCTACTTGTAAATAATAACTTAAAATAAAATTGAGCAAAAAAAAATTTCAAACTCGCAATTTATGTGATATGGAAATGCAATAATAAAACATAATTTAAAACTTGAAAAATTCAATATGGTATAATATAAATCGAGTTGCTTTTAGCATTTAGAACTATTTTAAATATACAGTAAAGTAAACACTTAGAATCGAAAAAAATATCTTTCATCCAAAAGTCTCGTATATTATTCAATACACATTTAAGAAAGCGTACACAATTTGGAAGCCGTCAAATCGAGAAAAAACGGGTTGCGAAATAAAAATACATCTGAAATATGGATTTTGCATCTTCGAAGCATTTTTCCAATAGTACATATACTGCATGTAACTTTTAATTCAATGTCAGGTTATTCAGCTGTTTCTCTTCTCGATATTTTTTCATTCGGTTTTTTCTCTATATTTTGAGAAAATGAAGCTCCTTGATGGATCTTTTTTCATAGAGTTCGCTGTCTTCCTCAAATCTTTCGGTAACTATAATAATATTATTTATTTAGTGTTCCAGCTATATCTAGATTTTTAACAGTTAATACATTAGAATAAGCTGAAAGTATCATAAGCTATTTCCAGTTGTAAACCAATTAACAAGTTCCACAATATTTTCTTCTTAATATCGATCAATGACCCTATTTATATTTTTTACTTTGATAAAAATAGTATAATATCGTTTGAAAATAGCTGCTGTACTACATTTTCAGGGGTTGTCCGAAACCAGTTTCTTAAGAATGTCTCTAAATTGAACTGTGGAGCGCGCGAAATAGGTACGTATTTTAAACAACAAATTATGTATATGCTTCATATTTTAAAAATAATTTCATCATTTGATGTTCAACCCGTTGATCCTGCGATCAATTTTGTATACGTTTTGTTTCTTCATATTTTTCAAACTGCCAAGTCTGTTAGTTAATAATTTGGGAGTTAATAAGCATATTCTTGAATTCAATTCTAGCCTTACATTTATTAAATAGGAGACCTATATACAGGATGGGCAATTTTAATCTCTCCACCCTAAAATATTCGGAAATAAGCGGTATAAAAAAAAAATTGTTCAGACAAAAGTTGATCAGGACAATGGGGGTCATCTTTCTGCAAAATCGTTTTTGACCCTGGGATCAATTTTCAAGGTTATTTGAAGGTCACATTGATTTTCTGAAACGGGAGCCCCTATTTTTGACATTAGATTCTGAAAGAGGGGGAAATTTTACGTCCGAAATGATAATTATAGTCGATTTTCCCAAAGTCAAATAAACTTTATATCGAGGTCAAATTTTAAAAACCATGCAGAACATGTTTTTTTTTGTTTTATTCTTTTAACGCGTTTGGGCAAAACAAAACTAGGGTGAATTTGAGACCATCGAACTTGATTAATTTGAGCTTGAGGCCAACTTGGAATTTCTTTTGAAGGTCAAAGTGATTGTTTTCTTCAACTAATACATCCGAAACCTCATTTAGCGCTGTGTTTGATTAATGAAAAATCAAAAGTTTTTATGTATTAGATGCCACATACTACACAATTTTCGAAATTGATCTGAAGAAAACAAACAATCAAGCACCGTGCATCATCTTATATTGTAATATTCATTTTCCGCGTACTTTCGAAAAACATTTTGCAGCACTATAGGTATATCAAGACCATACAAATATTTTCTTTTTTTGATGCTGAGATATTCCAAATTTATTGATCATAAAAAAATTGCTTTATTAATATTTTTGATGAAGTTCTGACTATGTAAAGTTGCGAAAGGAAATTCCTAGAGTTTACTACAGGACAATAAGTTTAATTAAATTACAAATTTTGATGACTCCAGGCTAAAAATATCTGCAGGCATTTATTTCATTAATATAGATAATTGTAGCTAATAGTGCAATAAATAAGATGTACCTGCAAGCGACTTTCTTTAACCATTAATTCTGATTCAGTTTAAAAATTGTCGTTACTTTTTCTTTTATTATATGAAGCGAAAGGCAAATGAATTTATAAAATATAATTAAGAGCATTTAAAATGATATAAAATTTGTAGTTGTTTGTAGAATCTTGAACTATTTCGAAAGTAGGTTAAAGTACAAATTTAGAATTAAGGATAACATTTGTCGTTTTAACATCCCATATGCGAGAATTTTATCTTGCTTTGAATGTCAGGAATTTAGAGGTCTTTGAAACGCTTCCTGTCAACATGCAGATTATCATCAAGTAAACAGTAAATAACTTAGAATAATTTCCTTATGCTGTATTTTTTATTATGTGACCTAGTTCCTAATTTTGTATTAGAAACAGAGAGTCATTCCAGTCCTTCTAGCTTGTACTATGTGTACATATTTAATAAAACGTAGACAATTTGTATGCGTTCAAATCGAGAAAAACTGAGTTGCGAAATACAAATATCTCACAAATATGAGTTTCGCCTCTCTCAAGCATTTTTAAAATGTATATTTAATGCATGTAAATTGTACTTCAATCATAAGACTATTCAGAAGTTTTTTAACGGGATTCTTTTAAAATCAGTTTTCAATCTATTTCTTTAAAAAATGGAGTTTCTTGTTGGATCTTTGTTAATTTCGGTAGCGGCCTTTCTCAGCTTCATCGGTAAATATAATAATATAATTTTTTAAATATTTTAACTAGATCTAATTCTTTATCAGAGTTTT
>JAWWLR010000155.1:31816863-31827520 GCA_035041075.1 Acraspis erinacei | reverse complement strand
ATTACACGAAAGAGAATTAGGTTTTGTGTTTACTTTAGTTTGAAGTCATGAAAAAGTAGAAAAATGTTTATTTAGAAGCTCTTAGTCTGAGAAAATTGCACATCTAAGCTTACAGAAATCTGTTTTTTTCATCTGAACATGTTCATAACTCTGAAAATGGAATAAATTCTAATTTCAGGTTCTTGAAACTTGAGCCTTTGTAAATTTAACGTTGTATCATGAAAAATAGATCTGTCTCCAATAATTTATTTGACAAGCTATATCCACACGTATGATCAGTGCTGACAGTTCAAATTCTGATTTCGGAAAATCAGAGTTTTGTTGATCTAACGTTTTTTGTATCGAAAGCTTCAAATCTTTAAACGTGTCAATTATTATTCTTATACTTAGGTATATTTCAGATAGAAAAAACTCTATCTGAAATTGAGTTAATCGCACTATTTTATTAAAAAGAAATCGCAAAAAAAACAGAAATTCTACCAAAAACCTCTGCGATGCAAAAAATCTACTAGATACAAATAAATGAATTTATGAAAACAAATCTAGAGAAGTAATTTCCTCAATCATATTTTAATAAACATTTAAGTGTTTTTTTTTATTATATGTTTAGAACGGCAACAGGTTGCAGCTGCTTCGATAATCACAAGTCGCGCACCTTACCCATTTGAGCAGAGTAAGTTTTTTTTTTCATTAAATATCTCGCTTTTGTTACAATAATTACAAAAAAATCGTTATAGGTACGTAACTAAAATAATTAAGCTCCAATTCTTAAAAAAAAATTCTCTTGACCTACTTAAAATTATTCAGTTTTCAAAGCTTGAATTTGAAAATGCTAGTTGTAAAATCTATGAATCCTTAGTTGTTTAATTCAACAATTTAAAGTTAAATGTATTTCCTTAAATATTCTTCAGTCTAAAATTGGAGCGAGATTGAACACATCAAATATAATGCCGACAAATTTGAATAATTTTGGAAACAATAATTGAAAAGTGTATACAGTTTCCATTTGTTATAAAAATTGCTCCAGAAAACATTTTTTCCCAAAAATCTCACTGATTTAATTTAGTGAAATATGTTTAACTGTTGAAATGATTGAGATTGAGTTGCAAATCATTGAAGATTGGTACTTTTTTCCAAAATAATACGTCGTATATAAGTTTAATTCTAAAATATAATGATTGGAAACTTTTAATCTATGAAAGTGTTTCAAACCATAAATTTAATTTAATTTTTATCTGTTTAACGAATATCACATAAAAAAATTAAATTTTTGAAATTTAAGCGTTGCTGATTGAATAATAAAAAAGGAAGAAAATTTAAAAGAAACTTTTAAATAAAAGTATTGTTAAAAAATATGATTCTGAAAATAAGTCTTCAATGTAAATAACTTTCAAACTGTGCATCACGATTTTTTGAATTCAAACATTTTAATCTTGATTAGCAGGAAAGCAATTTTACGTTTAAGAAAATTTTTTGAAATGTCCAAATTTTGTATACTGATAAACTGTTTCATTGACATGATAGAATAAGTCACAAGGCAACAAAGTGAACATCGAATTTGCAAAGAAATTCCAGAAAGAAGTTTAAATAGTATTATTTCTAATTTTTGTAAACTCGAAACTAAATTGAATGTTCCTTCGTAAATACTTTTAGAATTCTAGAATTATATATTTTTATGACATAAAAAATATTTTATTATTAAAATTGATTAAGCGAATTTCGTTACGATCAGCAAATATATTACTCGACATTTTTACCGTTTTAATTATAAGTGTGTACATTTTAATCCTTTAAAAGTGAATTAATAAACACGAAACGTTCAAGATAAAAAGTAGCTACCAATGGGAAACATTAAGAGTGAAAAAAATGTGTACTGCAACACTTTGAATGTCAAGCTAATACAGAAATCCATTAAAAACTGAAAAAGGTATACACCATGAATTGTGATAGTTTAACTTTTGATTGCTCAGTAATCAGATTTTGGGAAATTTTAGTCTGTTTTGATTTAGAAAAATAAGTTTTGAGCTTTCATTTTTTAAATTGAGATTGAAATATTCATTATTTTGGAGAATTTTTAAATACAGGATAATTCAATTTTCAATGCATAGTCCCGAAACCTTTTAATTTTTAAGGCTTGAATTTTCCATGATTTAGAATTTACAGTCGAGGCATTCAATTCAAAATTAACTGTCAGGTCTTTCAATCTGATATTATACCAAATTTTGAAAAGCAGATAATGTTTTACATTTGTAACTGAAACCAAACAAGTCCGAAGGTTTATATCTAAATATCTTAAATTTAACGGTGACAATGTTTCGAAATTTTAATCTGTTTTAGAATTGCGCATTTAAAGCTAAAATAATAAATAGAAATTACTGAAACTTACAGATATGAAATATTTTATTGTTGAGCATTCTAAGAACTCCAAATTAATTAATTCAAACTTGAAGCTTTCAAAATTAAACCGTTTCAAACATCGTCTAAAAATTGAATGATTCGTAAATTAGAATCTTGAAACCAAGCCGTTTAAAATAATTAATTTTTAAATTGTGAATCATATAGTAGACAAATTCACGAGACAGAAAATACTCAAACAGTAAGCGGATACATAGGAGCCTTGATATATAGATAGAATAAATCAGTGCACAACGGCACCGCAAGTGCGAATCCTATAAGTAGTAATCACAATCATCTATACTTTCGATTATCCTATTTTGAAAATCTATTCACACGTCCGGATTCTGCAGATTCTCAATTTTAATTTACGTTTGTCGCGCTAAAATTTCTCTTAAATTTCTCTTTCTCCATCCCTCAAGTCAGTTTATTTATCCTTATCCTTATCCTTAATTATTTGTTCTCGGATCCCCAAAATTAGCTAGCACTCTTTGTTTACCCTGACGTTGAACACCAACTCATCCATTCACATATCCTAGTAGAATGATTCTTTCACTATGATTGCCAGTAATTATGGTTTCATGTAATGTGTCCCAGTAGGTTTTATTCTGATTCCTGCTTTCATTCTAATCCATAACATTCAAGGAGACAAAAATCTATTATGCTTCACATGCTGACTTGTTCTCTCATTAATAATCATCCAGACCTCTTGGCTATCATTTGATGTATTCTCCATTCGTGAAATAATTCGAGTCCGCCTTCCTAATCCTTCTTTATTATCTTTCTAACGTCATAACCCTTTTCCTTTAGTCAGGATAACATAAAATATTTACAGCTTTCTTATATAATTATTTACTAGTAATTTTCTTACCGTCAGTTAATTTATCCATCTAATATTCCAAACACTCAGTCTCCTTAGAAGGAGGATGAGGCAACCAGTAGCTCCCCGTTGAAGTGCTTGATCTCCCGTCTCGGTCTAAGAGTATCTCCTTAACTAAAAATTGCAAGGTCTCCTTTTTATGCAAATACTAGATTCCAGATGAAGGGTTTTATGTATGTCCCCCTTAATCGACGTTCCAAGGCCCCACTCTGAAGGCAAGTAATAGCATCTCGTTGAAGATATGCGGTGTGTCATTTGCGTCGATTGCTCCTCTGAAGGCAACCAGTACATTCCCGATGAAGGGTAAGATCTGTGCCTCCCTAATAGACTAAGTGGGGATCCCCTATGAAGGCAAAAAACAAAACTTCGATAATGGGTTCAGGGCAGATTTTAGGTCAATGAGTATCCACTGAACGAACAATTAGAAGGTCCGTTCTGAAGCAAATGGAGGAAATTACAGTAAAGAATTTGATGTGCGTAGGACACAATCGACAAACCAAGGGTTCCCTCTAAAGTCAACCAATAGAACCTTTGAGCAAGGGTGTAGCATTTTTTTTCTGTTTCAATAGGTATCCCCTTAACTCGATATACAAAGGTCCCATCTCGAGGCAACCTATGGGTTCCTGATGAAGGGTGTGATGTTCATAAGCCTTATCCGGCGAAATAAGGGTCCCATCTGAGGGCAACTAATAGAATTTCGAATAGGAGTGCCGGGACATTTGTACATATGATGTGTGTACGCCTTAATCGACCAACTAGGCCAACTAGGAGGACGCACTGAAGGCAACCAAGAGAACCTTGATTAAGAAAGGAGTGTCTATTATAATATAAAAATAAACAAATAAATAACACTAGGAGTGTAGGAATCCCCAAATTCATTTTTTTCGCTGGGCTAAGCTAGGCTGATCAATAGTCAGTTATGCGTATGCGGGTCAGCTGCGATTGGTTTCTGGACTCACCTGGACGCAAGAATCCCTCTGATAGCCGCGGTGTTGGGCGCTGCAGAAGAGTGTTTAATCGCCGATTGGTTACCGAATTAGTGTTAGCGTACCAATCAGATGCTGCTACAGGTGCCAGTCTTTAATTAACTGTGATTATGGTTCGAGGGAATTTTGTGATTTAAACTTACGGCTAGTGTATAGTATCAGGCACGTTTGTTGCAGCTCGAGGAGAAAACAGAAGGGAAAATAAGAAAACATAAAACTTACTAATTTTAAAAATTAGCGCATGCTTGCGGACGTCAAACGTCAATACCACCAAAACTTCGGTTAATGGAGGAGGAGCGTAGGTACTCAACTGGAACCTAGAGAGGCATAGATGATTGGCGCTTTATGCTACGAAGTTTACCAGAAAATTTGAAAACAACTCCTTAATAATCTTTTCTAATCTCTTAAAGTTTTTAAAAAGTACTCCACACACTCTCATCTTTTACCCACTCATGTTATTTACTAGGTCGAGAAACTTCTGCCTGTTGCATAACAAAAAACTCGCTCATCCTGATGGATATAATTCATTTTAAAAAGCTTTACTACTCGCACTTTTCTATGCGTGAGAACAGGATACGGCGCGTTTGCGAATTCAAGGGAAAGTCATTACTACTTATACGCTTTACACTTACGTAAGGTGTCGTTGCTCCTACCAAATAGGATGCAAGATTGTTTAATCATTAACAAAGATTAGCTTTTATAATAGTCAGAATGAACCTTTTTTTAGGGCAAAGTATACACTCGAGGTTATAAATCGCTCGTTTTGGAGTCATAAATGTGCGACACAAAACATAAATATATGTCTTTAAGACATAGAAACTCACGCATCTCGTGCTTTGCACTCGAATTTTTGGATTTTCCATTATTTTTTATGCCGTTGAAATTTGAATTTTCGATGTTTCAAGAAAATTCAAAAAGTTTCTATGATAATCTTGTAGGGCACTCAAAGAGTGTACAAAACGAAAATCTAATATACTAATTTTTTCATAAGTTATCGTAGAAACATACAGGCTTACAGACATACAGTCATACATACAGAAATACATGCAGACAGACAGCCAGGCATATTCATATAAACCTGTTTTTCGGATTCAGTGTGGCTCAAAACGTGGACATTTGACAAAAACCGGGGGGATTTTACACAAATCTAATACCTGCTCTGATGAGAATCTAAGAATCACAAGCTGAAAAAAGAGATTTTTTCGATGATGTCCTTATACTTTTGCACAGTAGTGTAAGTGAATCAAATAATAATATTTAAAACAATTACTACGCTTATCAAAACTCCCAAAAATAATAGCTTTTCATTAATTGTTAAATAAATAAAGTAAACAAAAATTACATGGACAATTAAGAAATATATTCAAACAAATATTATTCTTGGCCGAGATATAATTATAATTGGCAGAGAAAATCAAAATTTATTGAGAAGGGAAATTCAACAAAGTAGTCTAATTTTTGTTTAATCTTCTGCCTAGCATGCACATTTTATAAAGCAGATGTTCTGCATTTCTTGGGCAAATTCCGGGCACAGTGATTTGCCCTTTAGCAGAAACAAATTTTTTTAAATCCCCTTGTGAAACGCACTACCCACTCATTGAGAATACATACCACACAAAAAATATGCTAGGAATCGCAAATCTTAACAAAACCAGAAAGAGTCAAGGAGAATCTCAAGTTAATAAAACAGAAAATATCAGAAAATTGATGGGAAGTCATAGTTAAATGTAATTAATTGGACTATCAAGAAAACGAGTTCTTTTCTCTGGATTCACTTGCAAATAAAAAAAAATTAACAATGGTTTTTTAGTATTGCTGAAAATTTATGTAAAAAATATCCATACATGTGATTTTTTTTGTTACAAAATCAGCTTACCGTGCATTTCGAAATATACTTTCAAATCAAATTGAGATAGTAATGGCAGAAGACCACGTTTATATGGGAGAAATGAGTCCGCTGAAGGAAGGTGTTTTACCAAATTGGATGCAAACTGTGGATTTTGATTTTGGTCATTCGAAAGGAAGCGCCGCTTATATAATAATAACAGATAGGGATGAAGATAAGAAAAAATACATCGATTCTTTCGAGGTAATTCAACTTAGGTTTTCAGCCAAGCAGACTCATTATCCGCATTCCCCTACTCATAAAGTAGGTCCAATGTATGCTCAATTAAAGTTTGGAAAAGATCGACCTCATCGATTTTTCGCAGCTGAAGGTTTTAAGGTGTACGATCCCCTTAAGCATCATTTACGTACGCCGATTACTAGGCCACCCATCAACCACATTTTTATGGCAGCGCAAGGAGGTCCCGTCTATTTTTCACCTTTAATAATTGTCAACCTAAACCTCAATGATCCTGCACTCAAAGAAAGTCCCGCTTCTTTCAAAAAGAAGCGTGCTTACTAAAATGTAATGTCGTCCAAAATTTAAAGATGGAAAATAGACATAAGCAGACTAAAGTCCTACACACTGGCTTCACCAGAAACGAGATTTCTCTGTCGTATATACATAATCCATCGAAATGCTAGACCTTCTGGATCGCGGAGCTAGGGTGGCACAAGTATGCACGGCCGCCGTTTTGTGCCATGTAAACACAGTTATATGCATATTTCTTTAAATGACAGATATTTCGCTATAAATAAAATTATTTTAATTATATAAGTCTGCGTTTATTTCAATAAAAACTTATCTATATATTTAAATCACATGCATATCGCAGTGGTACATAATGTAAAATGAAAACATAGGCGGCTGCAATTTTAATACACGTGAGACACTAGCGCCCTACTGCATACTCGTAAATTATTGTAACCATTTTCATACGAGAAAATAGGCTTACTTTCGGTAACATTACTTTGTTCTCCTTTTTTATATATTTTGACAAATATATAATATGTTAACGTTTGTCAATGGCTATAGACTAACATGTTTAGATCATTCATACCAAATTTAAAATGGATAGGAATGATAATATATTATTTTCTAATGAAAAATTGTTCTTTCACTTTTGTTTACGACTATGATACTAAACTTTAACTCGACATCCGCAGTACTTGCTTTTGCCAGATTATTTGCGGAGTTTATAATAGTTTTATTTTTTCAATAAGTTGCAGTGCTTTTATTGAATTCAAAAGTTTTCATCGTATCACACGGAAAACGCAAAATTCGATTTAATTTTTTGTTTTATCTTTTTTTTATAATTTTTTGTAATTATTGTTTTTATTAGTTGTATTAGTAGTATTAATAGTATATAAGTATTAGGTTTTATTGGTTTCTTGAATTATCTTCAATAGTCTAGATGTTTTTCGTATACTTTATCATACCAAAAATTAAGTATGTCATCTTTACGTGTGACTAGAACAGAATATTCTAGTCTAATTAACGTAAAGGCTTTACTGCATGTTTTTGATTATATTCTATTGTGCTATTTGTGTATTCCACATAAAATTAAATTCATTAATTTCACAATCGACTCGTATCGCAATTTTTCAGCTATTCGTTTGTCAAAATTTCAATACCAATAGCCTCCTTTCTAAGTTCTGTTATTAATACTATTCACTCTGAAAATAATTATTTGTTCGTACTGAAATATCAGTAAGCGCAAACACTGCATTCGTTAAATAATAATTCAATAATATAGGCATATTTTATAAGATATTTATTTGTTAAAAAACTTGTACATATCTTGGAAATAAAAATAGTGTGAATGTTGCTAGACAATAATTTTTTAATTTTTTAATTTATTTGTTTCAATAATATTTTGTTCTTATATTTATTTCACATTATATGACTCATCTCACCTGCATTTCAGAGTTTTTCTGTTCAATATTTTCAAATTAAATTTGAACTTGCTGCGAACTTCTGAATACTGAAAATTCAGAAAATTAGTTCATTTGAGTTGTTTCATATAAATTATTTGGTCAGTAGAAAATTGCGCACAGCAAGACAAGAAAATTCAAACTTGAAAAAAATAAAGGTAAAAAATAAGGTAAAATACAATATGCAACATCGTCCTAAATGAATTTTAAATCATAGATTTTTCTTTATATATAACAGTCCACATAACTTAAAATAAAATTGAGGCAAAAAACATTTTCGACCTCAGAATTTCCGTAATATGAAAATGCAATAATAAAACATAATTTAAAAATTGAAAAAAATCAATATGCTATAAAATTAATCCAGTTGCTTTATCATTTAGAAATATTTATCTATTCTTATCTATATTATTATCTAATATTATCTATTATTTTTATTTTATCTTTATGGTAAAGAAGACATTTGGCATAGAAGAAAATATTTTTCGTCTGAAAATCTTGTATTTAATTTAATAAACATTTAAGAAAGCGCACACGATTTGGAAGGCGTCAAATCAAGAAAAACAGAACTGCGAAATACAAATAGATCTGAAATATGGATTTCGCATCTTCCAAGCATTTTTCAAAAAGTACGTATACTGCCTGTAAATTATAATTCAATGCCAGATTATTCAGCGTTTTTTCTTCTTGATATTTTTTTAAATCATTTTTTTCGCTATATTTTGAATATTGTCTTCTTCTTAAGTTCCATATGCCTGACATCGAACGGGATTTCCGATTTTTCTCCGATTGTCGAAGTTCTTTTCAAGTATTTTTTTATTAATAATTAAATTACGACGGAGGCCTTGGAGATATTTTTTCCTATTTTTAATTGTTTCAAGTGCGCTCATTATTTTTTTCAGCCAAAAACCATAATATCGTAGCAATTATTTTAAGTATTAAATTAGATAATATTTGTTTAAACATCAAATACGAAAAATCAATTCTGCACATTTTTAAAAAAGCCCACCTCTAGCGTTAATTTGAAACAAGGCTGTTCTTCTGCATTTGCAGGGGTTGTCAGGAGACAGTGCCTGAAGATTGTCAATAAATTTAACTACAGAGCGCGAGAAAAAGGTAGTATTTAAAACAAAAAAATTATAAGCATGCTAAATATTTTTAAAATAATATCCAAATTTGAGGTTCATCTCGAAAAATTGGTTAGAAAATTTATAATTTTTCAAAGTTAGTTTAAAATCATATTCTTACCTTAAATTTATTAAATCTGAGTCCTTAGCTTTTTATAAAAAATTACGGAATTAAAACTTTTTAGTTTTTACCATAGACTCCTTAAATAAAGGTTATTTATTATATGCAATCTGAAAAAACTCTATGTTATCAGGAAATCTTCTAAAGTAAATTTGTAAATTTGTTTGAGATAAATAATTTTTCATCCTGAATACTTTTTTTTCAGCTTCTCATATTTGTTTCGAATATGGAATGGCATATATTTTCTGGAAAATGTTATTTCTTACTTTTCCAAAAGCTTTACTCGACCAAACTATTTTTTCTTTTATTAATGAGCTTTATCTCAATAAATGCGAAAACTATATATGTATATTATCAAGCAATCTTATAAAGTAAATTTTGTAGATCTTGCAGACATAAATATTTGTTTCATCTTAACATTTTTGTCCTATTTCGCACAGTTTTTCTGGAAAATAGAATTCTTTATTTTTTAATGGATTATCATGATTGAAACGAAAGCTATACACTTTATTAACAAATGGTCTGGTTATGCTAAAAAATTCATTTTTTTACATTAAAAAAACTTTTTCTAGAGACAAAATCGAATCTGTTGCTGAAAAATAACTGCTTAAAAAGCTTCTAATTTTTTTTTTAAATTAAAAATAGTACTCATATATATTTAATGAAATTGATAATAATAATTTAAAATATTTAAAATTTCAATTTAAATGACAAGCAATTTACTTTTAGTTTTTGATACTTCTAAATTGATTATGAATTTACTATTTTATCATATTTTTACAAGACTATTTTGATTTAGGCCTTCTAAATATTTAATTTTATTGAATTATTTGTCAAATTTTAGTATTAAAGAAATAAAATTTCATTTGATAAAATTTAAATTTTATAATTTATTGATATTTAAAGCTTTATTTATTTTTATTATATTAAATAATCCTATCTCAACAGCCTTTTAAATTTTAATGTGTCTCAAAACTTGAAGATTTGGTGAATAACTGCCGAGTCCAATTTTACAAAAAACTAATATCCAACCCTAATTCAAGATTAGAGAGTTAAATACTTAACTAAATAATATACTAAATTAGTACAAGATTCTGTAACTTTCTCAACTTTCTGGAAGTAATAAGAATAAAATCCTTTAAACATGGAAACATCCTACGTCTCCTCCAACAACATAACAAATTCACAAGTCAATACTTTATTATTACACCATTAAGCCGTTTCCCTTTCGGGGTAGGCGTGACTCACTCGGTGGGGAGGGGAGTAGTGTGAGGAAGGGGTTATAGAATTTTTAGATTGATCTGGAACTATCGTATTACTTATTTAAGTA
>JAWWLR010000155.1:31800476-31816763 GCA_035041075.1 Acraspis erinacei | reverse complement strand
GTTTTGTGATTCATGTAGTGGAAAACCTCCAGAACAGTATCCAAAACATCGATTTTTTGAAAAAAATATCAATTTATAACATTTATTGTCCACTTACGCCGACTGAGCAGGATTCTCATGTATTTAATAATTACTTAGAGCAGAAAACAAACCCGGTGACAAACGAAGTGTAAAAATTAAACCAAGGTCAGCCGGAAAATTGTGAAAAAGAACTGAAAGGGATAATATGCCAAACTACAAGGAGGAAGAATGGATACGACACCTCGGTTAGATGATAGATGATTTGAAGAACAAGAAATTAACAATAATACGACTTTACTTTGCTGACCCTATGTTTGCACCTATGGAAAGAGAATAATAAGAAGAAATGATCGACTATTTGTCCAACTACTACGCAGACTCCAGTTTTCACTTGTGTTTCAATAAAACTCGCGAGCTAAATAAACAAGAAAATTGAAACGTCAGGAGAGAAGTTCATGTTGATCACTTAGGATACAACAATACGGTTAGAAAAGCAAGCGTCAACTAGAGAAAAATTCAAGGAAAAACATAGCACACGCCATCACTTTGATGATTTTTATGATTTTTGAAACACAAAATTCCAAACCCTGAGAAAAATGCTGGTGTGTTCCTATCCACCATCCCCCACCATGAATATATCATCCATTATCACGAATCCGATGTACTAATAGACAAAGTTACTATAGACTAATGTAAAATTATTAGTGAATACCTTACTTGCAAACGAAACTAGTGGGTCACGTGTCCAGATTCCTACATTACAGAAACTTTGATTTATTGCCTAACTAATTTTCGTATGAAGCGCCACATGGAGTTGAAAATTTGGCATAAGAAATAAGAAGCATTAAGAAGGGTGTATCTGGTCCAACATTTTATTAATTATGAAAAAAGCACCAAAACATTATATAAAAAAAGACCTTTTCGCAATTACAAAAATCTAGGATCAAACCCGCCTGTATTAGTGCTTCTTATTTGAATGGAATGGAATGCAAGCTTCTAATGTGTCCCCTAAGGGTTCACATGTTTCTTGCACTTTCTGCTCTATTCCTTTACACACTCACCACACACTTACTTGATGGTTGGACGGGGACCTACAGTTTAAGATTCTCTAGAGGTATCGATGCCATGACTCCCCGGAGATGAACAACTCCCTTACTAGGGTAGCGTTCACCGCATGGGCCACCGAAGATCTTCCAGAGTGCGAGGCGGGAATCGAACCCGCAAACCGACGGAATGGATTAAAAGCCTACGCGTTAGCCCCCACGATCATCGTCCCACTTATCTTCCATATTTCTTAAGAAATGTTAATCCTATTATTCCAGATTTTGGTTAGGGGGAATTCCACAGGAATAATATGAAAAACGTGGGTTCTTCCGATGTACGGAATGTATGCGGCTTCTACTGTGTAATGAGGGCTTTTTTCCATACAAAAACTTTTTTACATTTGATTTTGTCATTTTTGGCTGGAATGCTGTCCTCTTATATTAGGTTGATAAAGGCTCTTCAATCCACTAGTAGGCTGCATATTGTTCCGTCTCGTAGTTTTCTTTGTATATATAGGACTTTTTTGTCCAAAGTGCACGATAAACGCGACTGCCGTCCCTGTACATACGGTGCAAAGTGTATGAAGGCCGCCCGAAGATGGTGACGCATGCGTATTTCGAGAGTGGCCGTATCAACCTGTATCAGCGGGTGGGAATACGCTTGCCGACTGCTTACGAGGCTTGGGCTACCCTCCTGTTCAGCCCTGGACCGTTATAATCTTCATTGCTGAAAATGCTCAAAACAGACATTTGTACTCGTTTAAAGTCTTTTTTATCGTGCTCGTTCCTTGTGGTCCTCTTGCTCCTCTATTTCTTTCTGGGGCATTTGTTTTTGGTCTAAATAATGTGTGTCTTCTCCCTGAATGTTTCTTACTGGATTCGGTGTTTTCTTTGGAGATGCCCATGATGAAAATTTTGCTTCGCATAACACTGATTGGCAAAATTTCACATTTTTATACACTTGTCACATTTTGCGTCCATTCTGTTGGCTGCTGGTATCGATTGGTTTGCAGCTTTCGGTGTTGTATTTTTTTGCAATCTGGACATAAACTATATGTCACGAGGCTTTTCTGTCCTCGCGTACCTGTCTGTCTTGCTTCACGCCGAAGCATTGTTCTCATGCAAGCTATTGTATTTCTATGGCTTCTTATATCTCTTAGAATTAATGTTTCATCCCCATATTCGAACCATTCTCCAATTTCACTAGAATTACCCAAGCTAGGGGAAACAGAAGACAAAAGAGAATTTCTATTACAAAATTAAGTCTCTAAAAGTCGTTGCACTTAAGAATATAACATCGATATGTCTATTTTCGCGTTCACTGGTATTATCAAAATATCGTGAAAATTATCCCTAGGTTCTTCCTTATTTGCTGCATCTATCAGGAAACTGATACGTGTATGAGAAATACTGAGGCCAGATTTGATTTCAGCAGCTTAAAATTCAGAAGGAAAACCTAGTCATTTGTCTCGTGTATCAAATTTTTTTGTATGGCCTGTAGGACCAGAAATCCATAGGCTTTTTCCCACTTTGATTCACCGGCCCGAGATCCATAATGGTAGCCTAGTCACTTATCTCGTGCAGACAAATTTTTTATATGGCCTGTGGGGCCAGAAATCCATAGGCTTTTTCCTATTTTTTGCATCTAGGGGAAAACTGAGACGTGTAGGAGGAATTCTGAGGCCAGATTCGAATTCAGCGGCTCAAAATCCATGAGGGTAGCTACTGTTTTAACCATCTAAGAGGGTATCTCTTATATGGTTTTTCCTATATATCCTGTTCCATGTCGCGGTTGTGATATCCTACAGCTTCATCTCCGAATAAACCCATAAAAGAGTCTGTACGATATAGCATTTCACGCTTGCTATTTCTCCTGCTAACTAATTCTGTACTTAGGCCCACCTTCACATTTTTCAACATGCATTTATAAAAGAGCAAGATCACACACTTCAGTCGCACTCTTAACCATGAGAGTCCGGTTCTTCGGCGATGTGCCTCTTATACATTCATTGCATATGAGGGTCTTTCAAGATGCCTCATCTATGCATTAGATTATCCTGTTTCGAAAATCTATTCGCACATCCGACTTCTGTAGATTCTCAATCTTAATTCGCGTTTTCCTTGTGTTTTTTTTTCGTATTTTATTCTTCACCCCGGATGACGATTTATTTAGGAGACTAGAGGGCATAAATTAGTATTGGATTCGAAAACCCTCATGATCCTTGTATCTTTTACCAGCTCTCTTAATCTTGCATCCGCAACAAGGAAGACAGTTATACTGTGACTATCTCCTCTACACCAGGTGCGCATGTGGATTAGTTTATGCATAAACCAAGAATTTGCAATAAATAAGCTCTTCTCTAGACGTAGGCTCATTAACCTTTCTTCATAATTATTTTTTCTGGGATCCCCCAAATTACCTAGAACTCTTTGTTTAACTGGCCATTGAACGCCAATCGATTCATTCATATATCCTAGTAAGTAAGACGGTATAATAAATAGCCTTCAAAATCCTACTTTCATTCTAATCCATAACAATCTAGGAGACAAAAAGTTATTAATTATCCGTGAGATGCTAACTTGCTCTCTCATTCATAATTATACAGACCACTTGAATACGATATGATTTACCATCTACTTGTGAGAAAAATTCGAGTCCGCCTTTCAAATCCTTATTTTTTATCATTGTAAAGTCGCAATTCTTTTTCTTTGTTTCAGTTGCACATAAAATATATATAGTTTTCTGCTGCGCGTATTTACTCGTACTTTTCTTACCTTAAGTTTTATTACTCTTCTAGAATTCCAAACACTCAGACTCCTTAGAAAGACTGTTTTGAGCTGATTGATATTGAGAATAATGTTTCCGGGTGTGAAGGTTCCTCCGTGTTCAATTCACTCTGCTATTTATGATGCGGTTCGGTAGGGTCTGCACTTGACGCATGGATGACTATTGATTGGATCCGGGAACTCCGCTACTGCTGAAGTCCGGTGGAATCTGGAGCGAGGCGGACCTTGGATGAATTTCCCGTCTCTGAGGTCTACCTGAATCCACGTTATGGGTCTGCCAGCTGCGTCGCATATTCTAAACCTCGTCTCCGAACTCCCTTTTCACTTGAAAGAATCTGATTAGAGATGCACTGGTAGTAAGGACATCCTCTGAATCCGGTTCTTCGCGGTTTTGTTCAGACTAGATGTCTCTGTAGGTGTGGTCGTTCAGCCCGGTATATTTTAAATCGTAAGCGACCACGGGAAAGAAACGATGCCTGTCGCGGTTCAGCTGCAGGGGGTTCGAGTTCTATCCCCGAGTTTAGACCTGCTGGATCACTCAAGACTGGCTCGTATAAGCTCATGTTGCTAATGGATGGATCTAGTTCGGTGTCGGCGTATTCGCTTCCCGACTTTGCGGCGGTAGGACTGAAATCTGTGAACAATGCATTTTCGGGGAAGGAAGTCTCAGTCCCAGTGGGATACTTGTTATGTAATTGAGGGGAGCACCCACACCCATAGGGGATCGTCCTGCAAAGCTCCTCTGCCTGTCCGTAGATGACGTGTCATCGCCTGGAGTTAAAACTGTTCTACATTTCACTCATGGCTTCCTCCGTGGGGCACTCTCTGAGGGCGAATTTCATGGAATTAAGCTCAGAGATATGAGGAGCAAAAGTTTACTTCACGAGTCCCCTAAAATTGGGCATTTGTAGATATTGGGGGCCTAGGATTCCTCTGTTGCCTGTTTTAACTTATGGATATCCGGCCATGTTTGTAGTGTAAAGCATGTGTTACGCATACCCTTGTGAATTGATATTAGGGTACCCAGCGTAGCCAACCGTTAGAAGCCCGCTGACGTGTGTGGCGTTGCGTCTCGGTCTAAGGGCGTACCCCTAACCGGAAATCTAAGCGTTCCTTATCTATGCAAATAATTAACTCTAGGTGAAGGGTTTGATGTTTTTCCCCGTTAATGGACTAACTAAGGGCCCTCTCGGAAGTCTAATAATAGAATCTCGATGAAGGTCACGGTATCTCATTTGCCTCGATGGGTGCTCCCTTAATGGCCGATTCACAGGTCTCCTCTGAAGGCCACCAAAGAATTCCCTATGAAAAGTTCAATGTATATCCCCCTTAATCAACGAACTAAGGTTGTCTTTATCGAAGGATAGTCATTTAACCGAAAGCGCGAGGCCCATCTGGAGACAACCAATGGATTCCCGACGAAGGGTAAGATCTGTGTCAAGCTAATCTGCAAAGTAAGGATCACATATAAAGACAACAAACATAAGCTCGATGAAGGTTTCGGCGAAGATTTTGTGTCAATAAGTATATACTAAAACAACAATCCGAAGATCCCCTCTTATGACAAACAATGGATTCTTGATGAAGGGTGTGATTTGCATAGCCCTTATGCGGCGAACTAAGGCTCCCCGCTGAGGGCAACCAATAGAACCCCGAAGAAGGGTGTAGTTTCCTTTTTTGCCATTGGGTCTACGGGTCTGCTCTGAAGGAAACCAATAGAATCTCGAAGAAGGGTGCAATATCTTTTTGTGTCAATTTGTATTCCCTTAGCGGAGAATGTATAGGATCCTTTCATGTATATCGCTGTGCAAGGAACCCCCAACTGAATTATTTTTATTCGCAGTAAACATATTTGAAGACATTCAGAATCACAAACAAAACAAAAAGACAACAAATGGAATAAGGGAGGGGTGGTTTTTACAAATCAAAACAGCTTTACTTGATTCTTCTTTAAACGAAAAGGTTTCAAAGGATAGAGAATCGAGACTAGAATCGTTGAAACGAAGGCTTTCAGGGCTATTCGTAACGTATATTGTCATGGATCTAGGTATCAGTAAGTCCGCTGTTTTCTGTTAGGCTAGGAAACAGTCGAGTCTGCGTATGCATGTCAGCTGAGATTGTTTGCTGGGTTCATGCGGATGCACAAATTCACATGACAGCCGCGGTAGCGGGAGCTGCAGAATAGAAGTTAACGGCCGATTGGTTACCGAATTAGAATTAGCGTACCACCCAGATGCTGCTACAAATGCCAGCCTTTGATTGTCTGTGATTGTTGTTTGAGGGAAATTTCTACACTAGAACTCTGCCTTTGCCGTGTCGTACCTGTTCCCGACCCATGCCCTTTAGTAAATTTAATATAGATTGTACATGTGAATTAGACTTACGACTAGTAAATAGTTTCAGGCGCTTGGTTTACTGGTGATTGGATAGGTATATGTAAGTATAAGCTATGAATGAAAGACTTATTGATAAATAAATACATTCCAAATTTAGTTTAAGCTTGTTTCTAGTTCTAACGTACGGCTTCAATCGAGGCACTCCGAACGTGAACAGGCAGAGTGTATGCAAAATATACAGTCGATTTTCCTGCATAGTAAAAAGCAGCTTGAAGTTTCTTCTAATACGATGACAAAAGTAAACTAAATATTTAACGGAAATGAAAATTGTAGATTAAAAAAATTTTAATATCTTTATGCACTTTAAGATTATTATTATTTGTTGTAATCTTGTTTATTCATTATTAAAACGTGTGTGCTTCCCGAATCGAAATGAACTGACGCAATACCTTGATGCAGTTGACCAATTAAGCCATAAGGGCACAGTGTTATATAGATTCGCTACTAAAAGCAAATTTTCCCCTTTAGGTCCCGTGGCTCATCTAACCCGGAACCTCGGAAATCTTCAATCAAGATGGTTAAAATTGAATTTCTACTGTATTTAAAAAAATGAAATTTGTTTTTGTCTTATTTTGAGATGTTTCACATTAAAGGGTTTGATTCTTAAAATAAAACAATCTAACGTCTTAAGAGGATAAAAGCCTATTTGCTAAAAACATAACCCCACTAAATCAGAGCACACTAACAAATGTAGTGTTTCATGTCAAAATTTCAAAAAAGATGACTTCAGCCCTGCATTTTCATACTTTGCATCCTTGTTGTTCTTCCCATTTGTATCTTAAGGCAGGAACTAGCAGCGATGCGTCGCCCGCTCTTTTCTCTTCTCGAGACGAAGAGAATAAATCAGGTCAGTGTCTTCTCCCCGCGGTCTTCGAGTAGAGTGAGTTAACTTTCATAAATGTCATTGAGGGGTGAATAGAAATTATCTCGGTGGGTCTCCTTTCGGAATAGTACAGGCATTTGTGACCAGCTGTTGTGGTCGTCTCTACTTGCGCGATGAAAGGGAAACAGCGTGAACGTTGAGGCCTTGCAATGCGCCATGCGCAACTCTCAGGAATAAACGTCGGAATGGTTGAATTCAATATTGTAGGAAAGACGCGCTCCTACGCTGCCGAGAAAACTCGCAGCGAGACTGCACGCAACTCGAATCCTCTGCATTGAAGAGCAGTTTTTCACTCCTCGCGAGCTCTTCGGTAGCTCCTTAACGAAAAAATGGGAATGCATATATATAGTGAATTTTGTGTTGAGTATCTATTTCTATTGGTTTACCAGTGATATTCCAGAGAAATAAATTGAAATATTATGAAAAATATGATTGTCATAGGCGAATGGCATGAAGAAATATCGCTATTTGTGCAATTTTTTATTAATTGATGTACGGCTAGATCAATTTCAATGTAGAAAATGTACTGGACGAATTATATACATTCATGGATGAATTTAAAATTTATTTTTATTTCTGTTTTAATTGTTAATTCTTCAAACTTTTTTATTCATTTCTACAATTATTTTTTTATCCCAACAGTTCAATTTTAAGCTAAAACAATCTAGTTTCCACCCAAAACAGAATAGATCAGTTTGCACTACAAGACTTCATTTTTATCCGACAAAAGCGAATTTTGCTACAAAACAGTTACATTTACAAGCAAAGTGATGAATCTTTAAGTATTACAAATGATTTTCAAATAGGTTCTTGAACTTTGAATGACTAGGTTGTATTTTGAGTAAAGAAGATTTATTTTACAGAAAAAAGATATTGACAAAACAATACATGAGCTTTTAAAAGAAATTAGTTTAATTTTTAATGTGCTTAAAGTTACAAACGTTCATATAAACGAAATGAAAAAGCAAAATTTCAATTTTTGTTTGCTTAAATCAATTAGAAGGGCACAAAATAATATTCTGTCTGAAAGAAATGTCGATCTAAAATGTTTTTAAGGAGTTACTTACCCTTACACATCTCCTGCGAATTATAGTGTGGGTCAGAGTGTTTGGCAAGGCCCATAAAAAACCACCCTTACTATATCCACAACTAAAATGTTAAAAATGACAATTTTGATTGTCGATATTTAAAAATTGAAAAACGTCAAAAAGCCTGTTTTTTACCCCACGAATTATGGAGTCTGTAAAAAAGATCGGCAGCGTAACCACGTACCACCCTTATGGTGTGGGTTTTAGGGGTCCTGACGAACTTTTTCACCGAATATATAATTCGTAAGATAAAAAATAGAATTCATTTTTTAATATAATTCAAAATAGTTAATTTTGTAATGAAATCAGTGTATTTTGACCTGAAATCATTAAGTGTCCAATAACGAAATTAATGTTTAACTGAATAGTCCAATGAGCCGAAAAGTCACGTAGTTTTGAAGTCGGCTCTTTATTTGTGATTCTTTTTCATGCTCATTTAGCATATAATCATTCATGAAAAATATATTTCTTTTCAGTCTTAAATGAAAACTAATTACATTTCGAACCGTAGAGATGAACTTTTGACTGGGTAAATTTATGAATCAGCTACACATATTGTGAGCGGTTCAGACATCGAATACGTATTTATGATACGAGTAGGTTTCTTGCTAGTGATGAACTTGAAATGCTTTCTGCCTTTAGTCGTGATTTTCTGGCAATACCGCTTTCACGCGTTCACAAAGACCGGTCACCTCTGGCAATGCCGAGTTTTCCGGTAGAGTCGACCACTAAGTCTCGGTTTTCCCCTCAAATTTCCACTGGGCGGAGCTCGCATAGAGGAGTCACACTCGTAACGCTGAGAAAATATAAACGGTGGAGAGCTAGCGAGGAGCGGACTTCCCTCTCTTCACGCATTTTGCTCTCAGTCCCTGATTTAAGGCCATGTGACGAGTGGGTCACGTGACCAGATTGCTGCCTTACCGAAATTTTGACTATTTCCTAACTAATTTTGGGACAAAGCGCCACATTTAGTTGAAAATTTGACATGATAAATAAGAAGCACTAAGAAGGGCGGGTCCTGTCCTAAATTTTAATAATTATGAAAAATGGCACAAAACATTATTTAAAAGAACACTTTTTCACAATCATAAAAATATAGGACCAAACCAACCTGTGTTAGTGCTTTTTATTAATTTCCCAAATTTTCAACTCGATGCGGTGTATCGTGTGAAAATAAGTTAGGAAATAAAAAATGAGTGTCGTTAAGGACCTGACAGTTCATTCAGAAATATAATCCATTTTAATTAAAGGAACCAAAAAAATGAAAAATTTATGATGGCGGCATTTTTATAACTATCTCTATACGAATTTTCTGTATTCTATAGATACCAAGTTAGCATGTTCACATCAGGAAAGAATTCCCGATTATGGCTCCATTAAAGGTGGAAAAGATTCTCGCATTTTTAATCTCTTAACAGTATCGAATACATTTTTTAAATAATTATTATGTTCTTTAACAATTTTCTGCAATATAGTGTAAATACGCATGTATTTATACTATATTGCAGAAAATTGTTTAAATTGTTTAAATTACTAAGTTCATTAAAACTACCAAAAATGCGAGATTTCCATATGCTATTAAAAATAAAGTAAATAAAAATTGCATGAACAATTAAAAAATATACTTAAACAAATCTTATTCTCAACATTCATTTTCTGCTAAATTATTTCTAAAAAATACTGAATTTTTATAATTGATAGGGAAAATCAAAATTGATTGAAAAATACCAATTTTCTAAATAATCTATTATTTATTATAAAATACTTGCAAAGCTGTCATTCGTAAAATTCAACTAATGCAGTCTAAATTTTTTTTAATTCTCCTCTCTAGCATGTACTTAAAATATAGCATTTCTTGGGCATTTTCGAGACACAGTATATTAGGTGAATGTATTGAGAATACATTCCACACAGAAAATATGTTATGAATCGCAAATCTTAACAAAAACATAAAGAGTCAAGGAGACTCTCAAGTGAAATATAAAAAAGAAAATAGCACAAAAGTGATGGAAACTGGTAGTTTAATGGAATTAATCACAATATCAGAGAAAATAGTTATTTTCTCTTAACTCACTTACAAATAAAAAAATTAACCATCCTTTTTTAGTATTGCTAAACATTTTTGTACCAAATATCCATACATGTGAATTTTTTTTCCAAAATCAGGTACCCGTGGATTTCAAGAGTTCGTGCCAAACCATATTGAAGTAGTAATGCCGAAAGGTCGAATTTGTGTCGGAAAAATGACAACGCTGAAGGAGGGTGTTTTACCAGAGTGGATGAAAACTGTGGGTTTTAATTTTGGTAATCCAGGTTGGATCGCCGCTTATATAATAATAACTGATAGGGATGAAAATAATAATAAATACACTATTTCTGTCGAGGTGATTAGATTTAAGAGTTCAAACAAGAAGAATAATTATCCGCATTCCCCTAATCATGCTAAAGTTCCAGCGTACGCTCAATTAGCGTTTGGAAGGGATCAAACTCATCCATTTTTAGCAGCAGAAGGTTTTAGTATGTACGATTCCCTGAAATATCATTTAAGTAGCCCGAATAGTAGGCCACCCATCAACCACATTTTTATAGTACAGCAAGGTGGTCCCATCTATTTTGCACCTTTACAAATTGTCGACTTAAAGATCCATTTTTACTAAAATTTAAGATCCTCGTAAATTTAAATATGGAGAATATACATAAGCAGAACAAAGTCATGTACACTGACTTCACCAAAAAACATATTTTTCTGTGGTATGCATATAACACATCGAAATGCTAGATCTTCTCGATTGCTGCGCTAGAGTGGCACACGTGTGAACGGCCGACGTTTTGACGCGTGTAAATATAACCTTAAAGTTCAAACAAGAATAAAAAATTCCTAAAGCGCTTAAACATTGTATTCAGCCGTGTAAAACCCGTTATATATAAGTGAAAATTTGATACCAGTTCTGTGATTAGTAATTGTACAAGATTTCAAACTGATACGTTATTTCGTTTTGATTCGTTTGGGCAATAAATTATAAACTACCCCCATCGTCCGTTGCATGTTCACTTCAAGCACACACACACATGTCAATCACAAATATTTCGCGGTATATAAAATTATTATAATTATATAAATCTGAATGTACGTAAATAAAAATGTATCCATCTATCTAAATCCCATTCATACAACCGTGGCAAGTAATATAAATAAAATCATAGGCTGCTGCCATTTTAATACTTGTCACACACTAGCGCCAGACTGAAAACTCGGGAATTATTGTAAGCATTTTCATTCGACAAAAATATGCTTACTTGCGGTTACAGTACTTTGCTCTCCTTACGTCTATTCTCCATGACATTATTATTGGGATGATTTTCATTTAGCGCAAAAAGAATTTGACGGTAGCAAAGAGTCTCCATTTGCGACAAACTTTATCTTATCTTTCAGCTCATTAATTATGTATGTACAAAAATTTTGAGTCTGTTAAAAAAGGCAAAAGGTCGATGCTTTTGTTTTAAGATAACTGTCAAGGATTTTTTTTCTAGAAAACTACAAACATCTGATATGTTACATTTGTCAATGGCTATAGACTAACCTGTTCAAATGATGGACACCACATTTAAACTGGATATGCACGCCATTATTTTCTAGTGCAATTTTTCAGAAATTTACTTTACCTTCAGCAGGTAAAAATTTGTTAAGATTTTTACTGAAGAGAATAGTTGCTGTTTCACTCTGTTTACGACTATGTCACTAATCTTTAACTCGAAATCCGCCGTACTTGTTGTGTTGCAATATTTGAGGTATGCATGATAGTTTCATTTGTTAAATAAATTGAAGTGCTTTTACTTAATTCAAAAGTTTTCATCTTACCACACGGAAAACGCAAAAGTTATTGATTTTTTAGATTTATTTTAATTTTATAATTTTCTGTAATTACTTGTTTTATTAGTAGTATTAATAGTTTTAATAGTATATTAGTCTTAGGTTTTATTTGCTTTTTGTATTATCTTTAATAGTCTAGATATTATTTTTGGTATACTTTAACATACCAAAAATTAAGTTTCTCATCTTTGCATGTGACCAGAACAGAATTTTCTAGTCTAATGAACGTAAAGGTTTTACTGCATGTGTGTGATTATATTATATTGTTCTATTTTTATATTTCACATAAAATTAAATCCATTAATTTCACTATCGACTCGTATAGAAATTTTTCGGACATTAGTTTTCAAAATTTCAATACCAATAGCTTCCTTTCTAAGTTCTTTTCTTAATAATATTCAGTCAGAAAATAATTATTTGTTCGTACTGGAATATCAGTACGCGTAAACACGGCATTCATTAAATAATATTTGAAAAATATAGCCGTATCTAATAAGATGTTTATTTGTAAAAATCGTCTACATAATTTGGAAATAAAAATGGTCTGAGTGTTGTTTGGCAATGATTTTTTTCTGTAAACAAAATGATTTAATAAAGAATGGCTTAAGTGTATCCAAGTTCATGTATGTGAAATCTTCATCCCCAATCATAATTTATCTGTTTTAATGCACACTGGGTGTCTGAAACTTAATGGGCTTACCGATATTTCTCCAAGTTTCTACGTTTTTATCAATAATTAAATTATCATGGAGGCTTTGGAGAGATTTCTTTCCTATTTTCAATTGTTTCAACTCAGATAATTATTTTGTTTTCAGCCAAAAATTTCTGAAGGTGTATTTGGAAGTGTGCCGTTTGAGAGATGATAATGTTGTTTTAAGTAATATATACAGCCCTGAATGAAAAAATACATTTTTACTCAGGAATGAGTTGGTTTTCAACCATAGAAGAAATAATTTTCGACTAATCTTGTGTGGCTCACATTTTTCTAACTGTCATTAGTAGAATTACCCAATTGATGCAATTTGAAAATTTAGGTTAATAGAGATTCGTCCTGTCAAATCAAAACTTTATCAAAATTATATAACAACCCTCAAAGTCTAAGCATCATCAAAAGCAGCAATGATTCTGAAAATCCTTAGATAAAGATAGCGATATTATGACGTTTTTTAAACATTGACCAAACTTATATTTTTCACTTTGATAAGAATGGTATTAAAAATTATGTATATACTAAATAATTTCACAATTTGATATTCAACTCGTTGATCTCACGATAACTTTTCTATACGTTATTTTGCATATTTTTCAAACTGCCAACTCTGGTCGCAGAGAATTTACCATTTTTATTTTGTATCGTACATTCCTTAAATAAAGGTTATTTATTATATATAATATACAAAAACTCTATATTATCAGGAAAGCGTCTAAAATAAATTTTGTAATCTGCTTGAGATATATAATTTTTCATCCTGAAATTTTTTTCGGTTTCTCATATTTTTTTTCAAATATGAAATGGCATATATTTTTTAGAAAATATAATTGGTTACTTTTTCAAAAGATTTATTCGACTATATTATTTTTTCTTTTATAATGAGCTTTATCTCGATAGACACAAAAAATATATGAAGGGCGGAAAAACTAAAGGCGATAAGCTCCACTTTTTTCGAAAATGAGTTTTTTTGCATTTTTTAATAGTCTAAGCATGGGCCCTCACTACTGCGTAGCAGGAATTTAAAAATTGTGGATATTTTTTTTTAATTGATTTCTGAAATCGCCCTTGGGGGTAGCTCCATGGGCGCAAAAATTCTATTTGAGATAACTCCTTACAGCGACTTATGGGAATTTCTTGTTTTTAAATGGATCGAGTGGGCAGATTCGAAATCTACGGGAATGCGGTGCCATATAATGGGCGCACATGTTAACTAAGTGCTCGAGGGTCATCCTAATGGAAAGATTTAATCTTTTTTACTTTTTGTGAACGTGCTTAGAAGTAAAAAAGCTGTCAAACTCGAGTGCGCATGTGACTTTTCCGTTGAGTACTTATTTCTCGTTTAATTCAGAAACAGAGTGCATCCAAAACCTTGTTCTACATACTTTTGCGAATAAATGAAACTATAATTCATTGGGTTTTCTTTATTAGTGGCGTAGTATGGGGAATAAAAGGGATATGATTGCCTGATTAAGATATTTTTGAATAACGTGTTTGTCACTAAGTTGTATTATTTCTTTTAACATTTTTGTTTTGCAATATTTTATTAATATTTCAAAATTGGAAAGGACCCCGCACCAAAAATACAGAAAATGGTTTTTTGTGAAAAATTCTAAATCTAATTTTTATTGTATATTCGAACCTGCAAAGCAATAATCCGAAAGAAAAAAGTAAGAAAAATGGACACTTAGAAAAAATTAAAATAGAAAAATGCTTATTTTAGTGAAAGGTTTTTTTTAATCATAATATCTTTGTTAGATTTTGCTAAAAGTTTCTCATTTTGACTATCAGTCTTGCCGTAACAAAAAGTTCATATCAAAGACCTAGAAAGCTTCACGGTTTTTTGGGTATACAGCATGTCATGGGGGTGTTCTTTAAACAACAAAGTATGGATATTATCATTTCTTAGTAACTAAAGTCAATAGAGAATTTTTATTTAACTGCTAGGGTATGAAATCACTTTCAGATAACTAGATGAAGCATGCATAGAACGGATATTATATCTCTGCATTTACTTCAAGGGTTGTTTTATTTACATACATATAGGTAGTGTCATTTAGGAGGACTTGCATTATAATTTATTCTCAGGGTAGTTTAATCATCCCTTAATTATTTAAACAAAGAAATCAATATTTTAAACGGTATAAAGCGCCAAAGATTTTTTTATCAATACATTGATCAATAAAATCACTTTAAAACATATACAGGTAGCGATTTTCAGCAGGATTTGCGTTTATTGTCAACGGCGTCTAATCATCCTCTAATTATTGAACCAAAGAAATCGATATTTTATACGGGATAAAGCACCAGAGTTTCTTGTATTAATACATTGATGAACAAAATCACTGTAAAATATATACAGGAAAATTCATCTTTTAAATGGGACAAAGCACCAGAGATTTTTCATTAATTCATTATTGATTACAATAGTTAAAATAGTTAAAACGCTACCTGTATACGTTTTAAAGTGATTTTGTTAATCAATATACTAATAAAAAAATCTCTGGTGCTTTGATCCGTATAAAATATAGATTTCCTTGTTTCAATAATTAGGGGATGATTAGACGTCCCTGAAAATAAATTCTAATGAAAATCCTGCTAAAAATGCTACCTGTATATGTTTTAAAGTGATTTTGTTGATCAATGTATTAATAAAAAAATCTTTGGTGCTTTACACGGTTTAAAATATCGATTTCTTTGTTTAAATAATTAAGGGATGATTAAACTACCCTGAAAAAAATTATAATGCAAATCCTCCTAAAGGACACTTCCCATATGTATGTTTTGAAGTGATATTGTGGGCCTGATCTTTGGTGATTTATTCCTTATTAAAAGTTAATTTCTCTGCTTCTCTTAATGAGGGATGATTAAACAACCCTTTAGAAAAACTAAACGACATCCTAGTCGTATGCACCTTCCCTATTTAATTTAATATGATTCCAATCCTCATAGATTAATCAGAAAACTTTTTGTAATTTTATTCATTAAGAAATGTCGATATCCGTGCTATGCACGCTTCCTCTACTTATTTGAAAGTGATTTCATAGCCTAGCAGATGGTCTTGTCACCTCTCTTTCTCTGCTCCCGTTTTGATCCGGCTCTGGTAGAGTAGGCGCTCCGCTTACATAGGCCTTTTTTGGAGTACTTCGGCATGGTTTCGCAGACGTTGATGCAAAAAGTGCGTTAGCTCTGGGTGTTTCTCGCACTACAGAGCATGCAGTCGTGCCATGTAATTCTCTCGTTTAGGGGTGAAACTTGCATCGTAGCATTCTAGTAAAACGTGATTTTGTCGCTCCGTCCACCTAAAAGCTCCAGGATTCCGCCGATTCATCGTACTGACTCAATCTTAATTTGCTCCCCCAGTTCTAGAGTGGTCGGCATTGTTGGCCGACCCATTGTCGGAAGCCCTGCGCGTTCTATTGCTTTGAACCGAACTTAATACAACTATTTTTGGTGTTATCATTGTTGTTCCCACGAGAAGCTAGCGAA
>JAWWLR010000155.1:31786849-31798279 GCA_035041075.1 Acraspis erinacei | reverse complement strand
ACCGTTCGTTTTGGAGTCATAAATATGGGGCTCAAGACATAAATTGAAGTCTGGCTCCGTCTCAAAACTGAGACATGGTGAAGTCGACCTTTTCGACTTCAGTATGTCTTGATTGGGGGCAATTCAAGTCAAAACCAAGTCGAAGGATTTTTACTCGGGTATGTATACTTCTTTTATCAGTAATTCTTATTCAGTTCAAAAACTGTCGTTACCGTTGCTTTCATTATATCAAGCAAAATGCAAATGAAATTTTAAGATATAATTAAGAACTTTAAACATTCAAACCGTTGTAAAATTTTTAGTTTATTATAGACTTTTGAATTATTTCCAAACTAGGGTTAAGTACAAATTTAGAATGAAGGAAAAAGTTGGTCGTTTTAACATATATCACTATACCACTATGCACATATCATCAAGTAAAAAGAAATAAAATAGAATCGTTTCCTTATGCTATATTCTTTAGTGTGTGACCTAGTTTCTAATTTCGTATTAGAAACAGAGTCATTCCAATCCTAATAGCTTGTACCATGTGTACATATTTAATAAAACGTACACAATTTTTAAGTCTTCCAATCGAGAAAAACAGAGTTGCAAAATACAAAAACATCAGAAATATGAGTTTCACCTCTCCCAAGTATTTTTCAAATAACTTATATATAACTCATGTAGACTGTAGATTTTCTTTTGAAATCCGTTTTTTGTCTATTTAAAAAAAAATGAAGCTTCTTGCCGGCTCTTTATTACTCTTGTTAGCGGTCTTTCTCAGTTTCATCGGTAAATATAATAATTTTGTAAATATTTTAACTATATCAAATCTTTATCGAAGTGTTTATTGATATGAAACGCCCTGCAAGTATCGCAACCTTCTTCTAGTTGTAAATAATTTACATTTTTTTTCAAAACTTTATGTTTTTATACGCTTGATTTTATACTTTTGCTCGTTCTTATTATACATGAAGGTACTATGAGATTTAAAATGCATGTTATTAATAAGTATCGATTTCCCTGCTTACTTACTAGTTATAATATCTATAACTTAGGGTTGATTAAACTACCTTGGCCATAAATTCTAATTCAAATCCTGCTAAAAGACGCTTCCTGTTTATGCTTTAAAGTGATTTTATTGTTCTGACTAACAAGACACGAATTATTCGTGATTTATCCCCCAAGAAACGTTTATTTTCTCTTTCCCTAATTATGGGATGATTAAACAACCCTTTACATAAATGCATAGATATATCCTTGTCATCTACAACTTTAATACGTAACTTTAAAATGATTTTCTTCCCCGATTGATTATTCAGAAAACCTTGTGTGATTTTAGTTATTAAGAAACGTCGATATTCCAGATTTAATGATCACGGAAGAGTGAAACAAATCCTGAAATAAATTCAGAGATTCAAATTCAAATTCTGAGATCGGAATTCAAATTCAGATTCTTTAAGGAATGCCATTTTCCTTGTTTCCATGTTTAAGGGATGTTAAAATATCGCTTAAAATTAATTTCAAGACATGTTCTTTCTGTGCACGCTTCCTTTACTTATTTTAAAGTGCTTTGGTACTGTACAAGTTCAAGAAAAAATCTCCAGAGATTTTACTTATTAAGAAATTATGATTTACATAATTGGACGTTTAAGGCGCGAAAACCTCCCCAGAAAATGATTTACAGCCAAAAAATTGTTAATCTTTTTAAGTCATGGGTATGAGCCTTTTTCAGGAAGTCTGATCGTCAAAATGTAAAACTCTTCGCCAAATCTACCAAATAGGTTTTGAGAGAAAAAAAAAACGTTTCACTAAAGTAAGCATTTTTCTATTAAAATACATGTCAATTTGAAACTCTAAAGAGAGTTTAACTAACAAATGTTTATTTTTCAAAGTTTTTTCTTTCGAATTTTTTCTCTGCAGGTACGAAAATATAAAAACAATTACATTTAGAATTTTTAATAAAAATCCATTTACTGTAAATTTTTCTCAAGGTCCTTTTTCATCGATGTAAAGTTTTTTACATAAAATTGCAATAAAATATTTAAAGAAGTAATTAGTTTTAAGTTTTTTAAACTAAATTAGAACAAGGTTGTGTAACGTTCTCCACATTATCGATAAAATAATATGACAATATTCTAAAGCTTGGAAACATGCTAAGTCACTTCAGCCAACATTAAAAATTCACAAGTGACTACATGGAAATGAAAAAAAATATCTAGAAATTAAACTTATTTATTTTGGCATTATGAACGTTATTAATAATCCCCATAACGAGATCCTTTGAAAAAAAAAGTTTAAATATCAATTCCGAAATTTGATATGTAGGATTACTGACAAAAAGTTTACCACTTAAAGTCTCAGTCATTTCTAACCTTTACTTTGAATGATTTATTTTCTCTGAAATAATTATATTAGTAAACTAATTATGATAAAGAACATTTAAATTTTTTTTTTTAATTTTAGGCGAATTCTATTAGATATTAAATAATATAATTAAAATAATACTAAAGCCCTTTTTATTATTTAGGGTTCGCAGATCAAACTTAGATTGCCTTCAGAAAGATAAAAATCAAAAGCAGGTTTAAATATTTTAGAATTTTTCATTGAGCAGACAGAAAAATGAAATTACAATTAAATTAATTTAACGAAATTTATTTACAGTAAAGTTTTTAATCACGTAATCCCACTGGAAACATCTGAGAAGTAAAAATTCTACCCTGACTTGCCTGAATTTCTGAAAAAAATTTGGCTAACTACTCGGAAGAAAATTAACTCATGTATGGGACATTATTTCTTACCTTCCTCAAATTATATTATGAATTATCAGGATGTAAATTTATTGAAATGATACATTTTTTAGCATAGCTAAGAATAAAATGTAATGCAAAATAAAAAACAAACATTAAAGAGATCATGGTAAATAAAATTTGTACCTTATTTTGAAATATCTGAATAAACAATCCCAGGTCGAGTTACATAAATAAATCGATGTTAAAATAAGAAAAAGATAAATACTTGAAAATTTCGGGAAAAAGCTGCCACGCTGTTTCATTTGGGAAAGACAATATTACCAAAAATAGTAGCAAATTGTCTAAACAATTACTATGGGTAATTTCAGTTAATTATTACTTTACTCTAATTAAAAAGTAAACAAATAATTAAAAATTTTAAAAAACTGAAAATATTATTTAAGAATATAGAAACTGATTGTTATGAAAAGCAATAATTTGTTTAAACAATCACTTCTGCTAATTTGAATTAAATATTAACTAACTCAAAGTAAAGAGAGAAAAAAATTGAAAATTTTAGAAAAACCGAAATTTCTGCCATTCTCCAAAGAGAATCTTGTCACCAATATTAATAAATTGTTTGAGCTATTAGACTTAGCACACTTAGTATTACCGTCCTGAATTACCTATAATTATTGTCACGGTCGCATGATTTACAGTTTGATAGACCTGCGCACTAACTACCCTTCTCAGTGTATTAGGAATAACAAATGGATCTACTGCTATATATTCTTACAGATTTAAGTTCGCAGGGCAACACGCCTTCTTTCCAGAAGCCGCCACAGTCCCCAAATCAAGAAGCTTATTCGAGCCAACCAGCACAAACAGCCCACGAAATAGAGTTGGGTAAGTTACATTTTCTTGAAGTATCTTTTTATCCTTACACTAGTCAGGAAGCCTCTTTTCAGTAGAAGATTTAAAAATTAAATCAACTAGAATTGAAAGCCCAACAAATTACAAAGTTATTTGACGAGTGAGAATTAAATTTAGTCTTTATTTTTAATTCAAAGTCATAAAAAGTAGAACCATGCTTATTTAGACGGTTTTATTCTAAAAAATTTCACTCCTAAGCATATAGAAACCTGATTATTTTTTCATCTGAAAATGCTCACAACTATAAAAATGGAATAAATTTTAATTTAAAGATTTTGAAACCTGAGCCTTTGTAGATATAACGTTGTATCGTGAAGGATAGATTGGTGCCCCCTAATCTATTTGACAAGCTGTATCAGCATTTATTGAAATCAGAGTTTTGTTGATCTAACGTTATCTGTGTCGAAAGCTTCAAATTCTTGAACGTGTCAATTATTATTTTCTATAATTGGTTAGATTTGTTAATCATATAGAAAAAAATGCATCTCAAATTAAATTAATCGCACGTATTTCATTTTCAAAAAATTTCAACAACAAAAAACAAGAAATCCGACTAAAAAACTTTACGATACAAAAAATCTACCAGATACAATTAAATGAATTTGTGAAAACAAAGTTGGACTAGTAACTTTGAAAGTAATTTTCACAATCATATTCTAATAAACTTTTAAGCGTTGCGCTTATTATATGTTTAGAACGCCAACAGGTTGCAGCTGCTTCGATACTAACAAGACGCGCACCATCCGCAATTGAGCAGAGTAAGTTTCTTTTTCTTTAAGTATCTGGCTTTGGTTACAATCGCTAGAAGTATTTTGAATTATTCAGTTTTAAAAGCTTGAATTCGAAAATGCTAGTTTTAAAATTTAGCAATCTTTCATTGTTTCACTCAAAATTTTTAAGTTAAATCTATTTTCCCTAAATATTCTTGAGTCTAAAATTGGAAAATTTCAGAATTGAACACATCAAACATAATACCCCCAAATTTGAACAATTTAGGAAAAAAATATTAAAAAGTATATACAATTTCCACTAGTTATAATAATTCATCTAAAAAACATTTTTTTCCTGTAATCTTACTCAATTAATTTAGTGACACATTTGTAACGGTTGGTATCATTAGGATTGATTTGCGAATCATTGAAGGCTGTTTAATTTTTTAATTAATAGTCATACATCTTATATCCGTTTAAAAAAAAGACTTCAAATTTCGAAACTATTGTCAAATAGTCTGCGTGGGTGTACTCGTTCAGTCCAGTGTACTATAGATCATAAACGTACACAAGCTTGGGTCACTGGACCCTATGTTGCGTCAGGGGATTGCCGGTTTGTGGCCGTGAGGAGATGCGGGTTTGTGTGTAAACTGTATATCCTCTGAAGGGGATCGGCAAATGTTTTCAAGAATGTTGACCGCGAGCACCTCGAAAGAATCGAGGCCTGTCGTGGTTCAGCTGCAGGAGGGGAGGGTCGAGTTCTGTCCTCGAGGTTAGGTTAGCTGGTTGACTAAAGACTGGCTCGTATAAGCTCATATTGCTACTGGATGGATCTAGTTCACAGTTGGCGTATTCACTTCCTGATTTTTTGGCGATGGGACTGAAATCCGTGAAAGATGCATTTTCGGAGAAGGTGGCCTCAGTCCGAGAGCACTGGTGATACAGCTGCTTAATACATCTGCGTTTGTTAGGGCGGTTTCTTAGGTTGCGAGTGGGTCCTGGCGGATTCATGGACCCTTTTTCGACCGAAGGTACAATCGAAAACTCTCCTGCAATGGGGCACTATATGACTTTGTAGAATAAAAAGCAGGAAACGCTCGACGAGGGGGGCGCTCCTTGAAGTGAACGGGGGCTGTAGCTAGGGCAGAAGATTACTTTACAATACGAGTATCTCGTAGAGATTCGCCCCACGAAAAGATGAGCCGTATCCCGGGTTCGAAAATTAAGGGTTGCTGTTGATATACCAAAAGAACTTTTTGGGCTATGTCTAAGCTCCTCATGAGGAGCCGTATTCATAGTCCGAGCTTAATATCTTAATATCTTAAGACAAGATATAGTCATAGTCAGGAAATAAGATCGTCTTGTGCAGGATATTATTAGTAAGCACGTGCTTCACGAAGAAAATGGTTGAGGCGTTCTTACTTCGTATTCCACGTTCCGCAGAGTATGCCCAATTTTTCCGCCAATCAGAATGCTTGTTTTTAGGTCGAAAATGTGAGTGGTTGAATTTTAAAATAAACCTAAGAAATTGCTCGTGAAGTAGTTGACATGGCTGCAAATAACCAGGGACAAGGTTAGTGAATACATTGATAACAAGAAATGTCCATTGTATATACAAGTGTAACCTATATTATTCTGTCGTTTTTTTTAAATTTCAGTGCAAAACTCAAACAGTAAAAATAACCAACATAAAATACATCACTACATTCAATCACTACGCAATATATACATATTGTTGAATGCAAAAAGAGCATTTCCGAAAATTTGAAAAAAAATTATGCCCGGGAATTAATTACTAATGAGTATAATGCAATAGTTATTCATATATACACTTCTGAAATATTTACATATAAAAAGTTATGCACGATGATATGTTATTTTTTACAGCGTTCTACTGCTCAGTTGAAAAAATTGTGGTCAAATATAAATCATTCACAAGGGGATGCTCTCACTAAAGAGAAACCATCCACCATGGCAACAAGAGGTGGGCCACCAACTCCAGCAGCAGTAGAACCCTATGCAGAATCTATCCTGCAGTCACTGATCTTATGCCAAATTTGTTAAAGCTTGTAACACCGATGTGTTCGTCAATTATGTCTGAAGACGCTATTGAAGGTAACAGATCCCAAGAATTTGGTGGATCACTTCGAGACGATTTAGAAGATTACTCACTGGACAGTGCATTTTCTGGTATCAATAAATCAGTTTTACAAGAGAGTGATATACCACTTATGATAATTAATTCATGTGGCTCTTCAACCTTACCTGTTGATACGTTTACAACACCGATTGGAGGTTCTATTTGATTCTAGATGATTTGGTTCTAGATGATTCTATTACAGTTTCACCACTTATTATGTGTGCAATAAATACAATAACAACATCCGCGATTACAAGTGGAAGCTTGAACAAAGTTCTATGTACACCTTCCATTAACCCAAAAATATGGAAATGCCCTCGTGCAAGTACTCGCTTTGAAATGGCTGAAGAAACATCGCGCAAGCTGCAAAGATTACAGTGCGTAATGGATGCAGAAAAAATATTATTTGACTTGAAGGAGAAAAATGAAGTGGAATTGCATACATTGGGTAGAGTCAAACTTGAATAAGAGATTCGAGCTGAGAAAGCTGCAGCAGAACTCAATGAATTATTGATGAAAAAAGGGAATCAAAAAATTGATTTCGTGATGAAGAAAACTCATATTTATGTTCGCATTAAAATTTAGTGTTTAACACATACATCCATTAGAAAAATTGATGAATTTTTTTGTACAGAAATTGTTTATTAAGATCATAATATGTATAACAAATTGTTACCGTATAATAAATTACATTATAATAGATATTAATACTTTTAATTAACAGGGTGAGTGATGTTGATACATTTATTTGATAAACTAAAATTTTTATTTAACTAAAGTTTTGACTGTATGTACAATTCAGAACTTCATGAACAGATCAACAATTACCAACATGTTAATCAAAATTTTCATTACTTAAGGGGATACATATACCATTAAGTCTGCAAAGATTTATAATATTTTATATTATCTAGTAGAATCAACAATTTATATGTAACAACATGAGAAACATTTGACTTGTTTCTTCATGTATTGGCCCAAATTTTCACCAGCTTTGGTCTCCAAAGGTTTACATTTATGCCCCATAGTATCCGGAAGCATGTGTATACTCATCGAAGCTTATCGGCTGAAATGAAATTTTTTCTTATCACAAGGTCCAGATCCTTCGATAAGTTCAGCATCAATCCCCAAGAGGTTCACATCGTAGTGGTCTCACCCATCTTCATTACGAAAAGCTTCGGGACCCGGATAGATTTTCCCTGCAAATGTTAAAAAATATAGTAAATTTTGTCATTTTTTGGCTTTTTAACACATTTTCCATGGAAAAATATACTGAATATGTCTGTAGAAATGGATTTTGACAAAACTTTCAGTAGCGAAGGTAGATGGTACCATTATAAAGTGAAAAACCTCTTGAGAATAGATTTTGGACTAATCGGAGGGTTTGGACCTTACAATAAGTGAAATCTCATTGCAGCGGACAAGCTTAGATGTTTATACGTATGCCTCGGTGTTATTTAGGGCAAAATTATAAACCTCTATGGACTAAACCTGATAAAAAAGTCGGAAAAATACAAGAAAGAAAATAGTCAAATCTTAACCATGTTGTTACATAAAAATTGATGATATTACCAAATAATATAAATTATTTGTATGTAACTTAATCATTTTCAATTAAACATCCGAGCGATCAAAGCTTCTCGAACACCAAATCCATTGAGTGGTTGCCAGTGAGGTTCCGCTTGAGGTAAGGCTTCTTCTTCCAACAGAAACTCGTCTTCCGGTAATACATCGTCGTATATCAAAGACATATTATGTAGCACAGTACAAGCAATAATAATGCTTTTCGAAAAAAATAGTTTCGTCTTAAGTCCTCTGGAGAGACAAGGCAATCTTGGTTTTTAAACTCCTTATGCTTTTTCGAATATCGACCTGGTGCGACTTTGTATAGCGTTATACATAATTTCCTCATCCGTTCTAGGATTTGCTACAGGTGGAATTAAAAATGGCAAACACGGGTTATCCAGCATCACCAAGTAAGAAACCAGTGAAATGACCTTCTGTATATCGCATAAATAGCCTAGAATTTTCAAATATCCGGCTATCATGTGTACTTCCAGGCCATTCAGCAACGATTTCCAAAAAATCCAACAGTCTGTACGTTTAATGACAAATAGCCTTTTATATTCCTGAAATTCTCATCAAGGTTACGGAATCTAGTATGTTGCAAGCGTATGCGAGTGTAATCGATGGCTCCATCCACACTAGAAATACCAATTGCTCCTCGTCCAAAACCAATTGGTACAAAAAGTTGTTGATTCTCAGCCCGAGCATTTTCAGTTTTTGGCATCCTTATGTTCAAATTAAATAAACTTGAAATCAGTTGAGTAGCATGGTAAACAACTCTTGATACTGCTGATTGGGAGATTACTAATAAATCAGCACTCACCAGCTGCAACGCAATACATACAATTATATTTGTATTTATTACTACTCAAGAGAAGAAAAAATTCAATTTTTTATAGGTTAGTTGGTAACTAGGTGTTGCATAGAATCGTAAGCAGATCAGCAATTGGAAAATAGGTGGAATTGGCAAACCTCTTCTGTTTATTTCCGTTAATACTGCTTCAATTTGCGGCAAAATTCCATATATCACACTTTCTTTACCAATTCTGTACATCTTTTTAAGTTTCTTTCATTGTAATACTCAAACGGATTTTGAAAATCGCACACATACCGTTTAGGCACTCGTATTATCACTTCATCAATATTTTCGTCGGTATCAATAGTGTCCCCAATGAAATCCATTTTTGTCGTCTTTTCATTCAGGTTACTACTCATAGTCTCAATACGACTATGAATACAAGAGCAACCTAGACGATCTCAAGCACGGTCTAGAATGATGACTGTCTTGTTCACGTTAAAATTTGGGAAAACACTTGAGACCATCTAGAGGCGCGACTGTGAACTACTGCGCGAACTTAAGGCGGGGCTTAAGGTGATCTTGTCGACCGATGGGATAATTGTTACCTAAATGAGGATGGCATCTACACCCATAGGGTCCCCCGCCCTGCAAAGCTCTTCTGCCTGCCTTTTGAGGACGCGACGTCGCCTGGAATTAAAACTGTTCTTCCTTCAACTCGATGTGGTCGGTACCTCCATGGGGCACACTTTAAAGCCAGATTTCCTGGAATGATGCTAAGAGATTCGATGTGCGAAAAATGTACCTAAAGTGTCCCCTCAAGTCAGGGGCATGTGGATATTGGGAGCTCGGTATTCCCCTATAGCCAGTTGTAACTCCTAGATAACCGGCCACGTGTTTGGAGTAGCGCATGTTTTGTGAAATCCCCTTGACGATTGATATAAGGTTCCCCTCCGTGGCCAACCGCTAGAACCCCGCTGAGATGTGTGGCGCCGCGTCTCAGTCTAAGGGCATCGCCCTAACGGAAAATACATAGGTTCCCTCTGTATGTAAATAATGAATTACCTTTTAACCGTTCAATGTATATCCCTCTAAATCGCCGAACTAAGAGGCCCTTCTGTAGGTAACCAATAGAACTTCAATGAAGGATTCAGTATCGTATTATGTATCGAAGGAAAGTTACTCAACCAAAACCCCGAAGACCCCTCTGAAGGCAACCAAGGCAATTCCGATAAAGGGTTTGGTGTGCGACGCCCTTAATCGACGAGCCCAAGGTTTCATTTGAAGTCAACCAATAAAACCTTGAAGAAGGGTTTGGTGTTGGTTTCTGTCTGAGTGGGTATCCCCTTAACTAAATATCCAAAGGTCCGCTCTAAAGGCCACCAATGGATTTCTGATGAAGGGTGTGATGTGTGTAGCCCTTTTTCGACGAAACAAGGGTCCCCTCTGAGAGCAACCAATAGAGTTTGGAAGACGTGTAGTATCCTTTTGTGTCAACTTGTATTCCCTTAACGGACAATCTCAGGTTTCCGCTTTAGACAAACAAAAGATTTCATTCGATTATGGACGCAGTTTCCTTTCCTGTATATCACTGTGTGTTAAGAAATTTAAAAAAATAAACAAATGAATAACATTAGGAGTACAGGGAACCCCCAAATGAATTATTTTCATTCGTAGCAAACATGTTTGATAACATTCAGAAGCAAAAATAAAATAAAAAATATTACAAATGGAATAATTCCCACATGAGAGTAGCTTTATTTGTTTCTTCTTTAACCTGAAATGTTTCGACGGATCGATAAATGAGACAAGAGTCGTCGAATGGAAGGCTTTCAGGTATATTCATAACGGATAGTGTCATAGAGTTAGGTATCAGTGAATCCGTTTCTTTGTGCTAGGCTGGGTAGCAGTCGAGTCTGCATTTGCAGGTAAAAGGTGCGATTGCTTGCTGGATGCATGGGGACGCACAAATCCCGATGATAGCCGAGGTAACGGGAGCTGCAGAAGAGGGAGGTGCTAGCTTCTGATTAGCGGCGATCGTGGTTTCATCGAAATTTCTACACTAGAGGTCTGCCTTTTCCGTGTCGTATCTGTTCCCGACCCGTCTCCTTTATTAAATTTTGTATAGAACGTAAATTATTTAGAGTTACGATTGGTGAATAGTTTTAGGCGCGTTCGTTGCAGTATATAAGTGAAATCACTGGTAACTTGGTGGAAAACTAAAAACTTCTCTAGCTCAAAATGGTCTTACATTTAGTAGTATTTCCAAATCAAAACTTAGCAATGAAAGAACGAGAATCCATGCCGTCGGGACATAACCCAATATCAGACTAGCCCTAGCAAGTCACACAATCGGCCCCAGGATAATTTCACCAGCCTTCTGTAAAAAGACTGGATGTATACCATCCGGGCCGGGAGAATTGTAAGGGCTCAATGACTTCATGGCCCACCTGACCCTGGCTGGGGAAACAATCTCGTTGGCTAACCGGAAAGACCCGGAAAGTGTGCCTTGATCAGATAAGCCAATGTATCCCCGTCTGATTCCGAGTATCCCCCACCGGGCAGTTTCAG
>JAWWLR010000155.1:31616578-31626740 GCA_035041075.1 Acraspis erinacei | reverse complement strand
TTTAGTTTTTTGAAATTTTGAAATTAAATTATGATTTAAATTAGTTACCTCGAATTTGCTTAAACTTTGTTCAATGTATGTTGGAAATAAAGCATTAATTCTACATCTGATTAAGAAAGTACGCTGTTCCTTAAGAATAACTAATTTTCTATTGGTATGAATCCAATCTCAGATTGTTTATATTCACACGGAGACAAATGAATGATTAAATGCAAAAGTTTAAAGGGTAAGATTGTAGCACCTAACATGCAGATACTCATGCCAAACTACTATCTTTTTGAGAAGTTAGGCGTAAAAACACTTAGATGTTAAAACCGTCCGAGCGCATGCGCATCGCGAATTGAAATTTCACGACTATATTCGACGGATATATATTTTCAATATTATAATTATGGAATATTGCAATTTTTGAACATTACAAAAGATTCATAATTGAATATAGTTAAATAAGATTATATAACGACTTTTTTAATCTAAAGAAGGTAACAATGATCTTACGTTTCTGGTTTATTGACATAAGATATTTGACAAAGCGTTTATAAATTTAAAAAAAATTGAGTCTAAGTAACTTAAAATAGATAGAATTTTAAATTAAGATTGCAGATCATTCTTTCTCCGATTATTTACCCCCGTTTTTATTTTAAATTAAGAATATTTAACATATAACCACAACTTGACTGAATGTATCATCTGATCGAACTTTCATACCCTTTATCTGTTTTTCGTTCGTATCCGATCATTATAAAGTTTAATTTAAAACTCACAAATAATTGATCAGTCCATTCCTTAAATGACCATAAATCAGGAAACTCCGCACACATATTTGCAGGCGTTATTTGACATAACCATGCATGTAATATCTCGAATATTTCAGTTGAAAATTTTTGATGTTAGAGAGTAACATCTCACTTTTGAAGATCTACAGATGCTAACTTTGAACATCTATATTTTTCTCCTATAGTTAAACATAAAATATGTTTACCCTGAACGTTTAGGATATGTGACTTCAGGGCATGTAAAAAACATCATAATTTGCCCTTTTATTACGTTGGCAAACTACGAAGGGCCCACATCGTTTCAATATGCTCACCTTCAAAGGCCCCATGTTGGCTGCCCACGAAGGGCCAATAAAGTGGCCCTCTATAGAGCCTAGTTAAGCTACCTGTAAGGCCTACATATACCCTACAGTAGTTTTCCCCTTTATTGCTCTGCTAGAACATTTAAAAATTTTTTTAAATTGAGATTAATTTAAAGTCATTAGCGGTGATACAAAATTAACATTTTGTACACAGAACGCCTTTTGCCAAAAGTAATAAGTTCAATAAAACAGCCCCGTGTCATAAATGTGAAATTATGTGCTTTTTTCATTATAAAAACGGGCTTTTTCAAAACTTTTTGCTTTATGAACAAGCTTTGAGTTTTTTTAGACTGAAAATTTATCAAGCTTTTTTTTGTGATGAACAGGGATAATGGGGTATAATTGTGTTTTTTAAATCTGTTTTTTGATCTGGCAAAGAGCTATTTTGGGAGCTAATTTTGAATGAAGGTATGTAATTTGTGCAAGGATTTTGTCTGTGTGGATATTCTCCTATTGGAATTGTATTTTTTTAACGCAAATTATTGGTAACACGACTTTTTAATAATATTAATGAAATAATTCATTATAGGTGTTATAAAAAATATTGGAAAATTTTTTAATTCTTTACAATTGTTTTTGAAGATTGCAATATTTTTTTTCACTTTGAAATTAATTACAAAATAAGTCTTATAATATAAAAAAGTTTTAATTTAAAGGAGGCATAACGAGTAAAATATGCAATTAAACAAATACAATTAATCAAATAAATTGAAAACAGTTTAAAGTCATTACAATTGTTTTTAAAGATCGCAATATGTTTTGTTCACTTTGATAATAATTGACATAAAATGTTGCACTATAAGATAAATTTTTAATCTCAACGAGATAATGAGTAAAAATATGCATTAAAAAATTTTTAACGCAAATTATCAGTAACACAAATTTTCAATAATATTAATAAAATAATTAATTATAGCAGTTATCAAAAATACTTGAAAAGTTTCTTAATTCTTTACAATTGTTTTTGGGTATTGCAATTTTTTTTGTTCACTTTGAAAATAATTAACAAATAAGTCTTATAATATAAGAAATTCTAATCAAAACGAGGGATAATGACTAAAATATAAACTTAAACTGTTTTTAAATATAAAGTATTGGTAACATTAATTTTCAATAATATTAATGAAAATAATGTTTAAAGTTGTAATCAAAAAATTCGAAAACAGTTCAAATTCATTAGAATTGTTTTTGAAGATTGTAATATTTTTGGTTCACTTTGAAAACAATTAACATAAAATGGTGCACTATGAGAAAATTTTAAAATTTCAACGACATAATGAGTAAAAATATGCAATTAAAAATTTTGTTAACTAAAATTATTTGTAACAGAAATTTTCAATAATATTAATAAAATATTTCATTATAAGTGTTTTTTGTTCACGTTAACTGTTTTTAAAACACAAATTAGTGTTAAAATGAATTTTCAATAATATTAATAAAATAATGTATTAAAGTTTTAATCAAAAAAATTTGAAAACAGTTTAAATTCTTTGCAATTGTTTTTAAAGATCTCAATCTTTATTGTTTAGTTTGTAAATAAGTTACAAGAACCGTTGCACTATAAGAAAAATTAAAAGTTTTACCGACATATATAGAGTGAAAATATTACCGAAACTATGCTATCGAACATGTTTTTAACTCAAATTATTAGTAACATGAATTTTCAATTAGTATCAGTAAAATAATTTATTAAAGTTATCGTAAAAAAATTGGAACAAAATTTTAATTCATTACAATTTTTTTAAAGATTGCAATATTTTTGTTCACTCTGAAAATAATGGTCGAGAAAGTGTTGCACTACAAGAAAAATTTCAAATTTCAGCGAGATATATAGCATTAAAATGTCATCGAAAATATACAATGAAACTTTTTTTAACGCTTATTATTAGTAACATGAATTTTCAACTGAGATTAAAAAAATAATTTAAAAAATTTGTTATCCAAAAAGTGGGAAAAAGTATTTAATAAGTTACAATTGTTTTTAAATATCGCAATCTTTTCTTTTTACTTTGAAAATAATTAATAAATAAGCCTTGCACTAAAAAAATATATTGAAACGAGAGGTAAGGAGTAAAATATGCAATTAAACAAAAGTGATTAAAAATTGTTTCCTAATTGTTTTAATTTTAAACTGGTTTAGTGCCTTAACTAAAATCAAATTTATAAAATTGCTTTATTTCGACCATAAAAAACTTATGTGGACCAAACAGATGTTTATTAATAATATCACTATTTGGTTGCGAATTTAATAATTTTGTTTAAAAGTCATAATTTTTTGTTAAAAATTCTACATCTTGATAGAAAAAGAATTTTTCGTTATAAACTCATATTTTTGTGTAAACATTGAAATGAAATCTATTTTGGTTTGACAATTCATCTATTTCTTTAAAAAATCATCTTTTTGCTTTAAAAATTCATCTGTTTTAGCAGAATGTATTCTTTTTCGGACATAACTGCAACTCTTTGGTTGAAAATTAGTTATATCCTGTTGAAGATTCAACTTTTTTTTTAAAGTACGTTTTTTTGCTTGATAAAAATTAATTTGTTCTTAAAAATTCACAGCTTTGATTTAAAATAAAATATTTGGTGTTAAAAATTCATCTTTTTGGTTCAAAAAATAATATTTGCGGTTTGAAAATACAGGTGTTCTATAGAAAATTCATCTTTTAATTTAAAATGATGTATATTTTGTTGAAAATTGGACTATTTTCTTGAATTTTTAAATAAAAACTTTTTTTCTAAAAATGTAACTTTTTTATTTTTGTTTACAAATTTTCCTTTTTTAGTTGAAAGGTCATGTATTTTAAAAAGTTATATTTTTTGTCGAAAATTCTACTCTTTTGTTGAATATTCGTTACTTTGGACAAAAAACTTGACTTTTTGGACTGAAAATTCATATTCTTTGTTAAAAATTCAAATATTTTACTTAAAGCTTTTTTTTAAAATTCAACTATTTGGTTGAAAAATCATCTTTTCAAGTTAAAATTGTTTTATTCCGTTTATAAAAGATTCTATATTAAAAATTTAGGAGAAATTCAGACTAATGTCAGAGAATTTTAGAAATAAGTTATGCGGTCACCCTGATTTAATAAATTTCAAAGGAAGCCAAGTTTAATATCAAGCCTATAGTCAATCACAGAGATGGAAAATGAGTATGCGGAAAATTCTTGGCCAAGTACGTGCCCTCTCATCGGAAGCGGAGACGCTATCATGAAGTGGCCACTTCCGTTTGGTAAGAATCGAGTTGACGTTTGCAAAAAAGCTCTGGCCTTATTGAAAAATGTACCAATAATTCGTACAAATATCTGTCGATAGAAAAGTACTTGTTCACCTGGGTGGTTGAAAATAAAAAAAACTTGAAAAGTTTTTCATTAATTTTTTAGCTTGAATGTTTAGTTTTTACGTTTAAATTGATTAATAATTGAAGATTATTGAATATATTTCTAGACATACAAATTTAATTAGCTTGAAAATATTTTTATTTGGCCAAAATAACCGATTTACAAGCCCGACAAAAAGCGTAAAACTATTAGATGTGATCAGTTAACAGGGTTTTATTATCAAGTGAAGCATATTTTTAAGATGACTTTATGAAGAAAATATGAATGAAAATGTGTAATTCTTCTTTTACGACATTTGATCAAATCGTTAATCCATAGAAAAATATTCTTTAGAACGTTAAAACTTTAATTGCTTAACCTAATGTTATAATGTTTTTCAGTTCTAAAATAATTTCTGAAAATATGAAATAATTGACTAATTTTTAAAATTAATCTATAAACTTAACTGTTCCCGGTCCAGATTTGGCATAGTCTATAAATCATATCGTCATATCTTGACAGCCTAGTCTAGGCCAGATCTGGCACTGGTCAGTCTCCCATAACATAACAATTTTTAAGTGTCGATCAGCCACATCTTTTCAAGTCTTTCGCAAAAATTTTTTAGGTGTGTAAAATTATACAAAATAATAAATTAACACTATTAAGATACTCTTTTTATCATCTTAGAGTCTAGTAAATTCAGGTCTAGATCTGGCACTGATACGAATTCTATAAAATAAAAAATTCTAAATCTCAATGATCCAGATTTTCTCAGTGCATGGAAGAAAAACGTACAGGATATTTAAGGCGATAAAAAAATGCATATTCTCCAAGCAATTACTTTTTCACTTTTATCAAATACTTAGATTTTTTGTAATATTAATTTGAAAATTTGTTTTTTGCAATAAAAAAATTAACAGAATAATAATTCTTTTGATTCAAACACATGTTATTAGCATAAAAATTGAAAATAAATTTTATGATTCGGTAGTCAGTTAGTAGCGTGCGCGGTTTGTATACTTAGGCAGTTAGAGTTCGATTCTCGGTGCTTGTGAACTTTTTTCTAGCCTTATACTTAATATATAATTTTGGGATATTTCGAGAACTATTAATTCAATCATTAATTATTATCCTTTAATTTACTTTTTTTTAATCAAATTTTCCGTGTAGTTTGAAATACAATTTTTGTTTCAGTACTGTACAAGGACAAAAATGGTTTAGTAATTCACTTATTATAATAAGGGAAATACTGAATAATTTTACAACAATTGAACAATAAGAAATAGTAAATACTATATAAATATCAAATAATTATTTACTATTTATATATTATTTAATATTTATTATATATATATATATATATATTTCTGCTATTTATTTATTTATTATTTATTTATTTACCTCTGACAGGAGTGTCTAAATAGCGACTGACCAGGCACTAACTAGCACCTGGCTAAAGGGTATAGCCGTAGACTTCACAAAAGTATTATTGCTGATCAGGCCCAGACTAGAACATTTGATTTGCACCAGATTAGAGTCTAGAGGTCTAGTTGGAGGCTAGTCAGCACTAGAAGATTTTTCCGCACGGGACAATCGTTCCGTATATTGTCAAATTTTTTAATATTCTTTAAAAGCGCATAATATTTTTAAATCCCTTCATATGATTAAAATCTTTAAAAATCCTTGATATTGTTTAAATCTCTTGAAAATGCCTTGTAACTTTTCAAATACCCTAAAACATTTCAAATATTTTAAGATTTGGTGAATTCCTTTAAATTGTTGCAAAGGTCTTAAGAAATGCCTCGAGATCTTGAAAACACCTTAAAATCTTTTAAAAAATACCTTAAAAAATTTATTTAAGCTTTTTAAAAATGCATAGGAATATTTTAAACATAAAATATTTTAAATCCTTCGAAATCTTTTGAAACCCCTTCGAATAAATTAGTAAAAACGATTGAAAACTCTTTGGAATCCCTTAGTGATTTTAAATATCTTAAAATCTAGAGTTCAAAATTTAATCTTCGTTAATACCTTGAAATATTGTAAAATCTCTAATACTTTTCACACAGAAAAATGTATTTAAAAAATTATAAAAAAAATTTTTTTCGACTAGATCTATAAATTATATACACTTTTCACCTGGGCTTCTAGAATTGTTTGGCATTTATAGAAATATTATTAAATGTTTAGACATTTTTTCTAATTCCTTGAAATTATTAAAAATAACGTGAACTTTTTAAATCCTATCCAAATTTTAAAACCCTTGTAAGGTTTGTAAAATTCTTTGAAGATCCATTTCCATTTTTATTTAATTTCTTGAAATTCCCTAAAATTTTTGAAATTATATTGAAGCCCAGTCCACTTCTCTAAACATTATTTACAACATGAGGTCGCGAAAAAAATAATAAAATAAAACTTTTATTCTGGCAGTTATTTGTCCAATTAATTGTATTATGAAGAATAATAATAATGAATTTTTTAAATATTTTAATCCTCGAGACGCAGATCTAAATTTTATTTTGACTTTAAATTATCTTAACTGGTACATATCAAAATATTCTCATCAAATGCAAAAAATTATAATGCGAAAATCAGAGCTAATTTTCTAATTTCACGAATCATTACTTTCCCGCTTATTCTAATTAATATGGTTGGAAAAACGAGGTTTCAGGTTGATGAGAAATCCATTTCTTCCATTCAATTAAAATTGGAATAATTCCAGTTTTTTATTTTCACCTATACTTGCTTTTTCAAATAACTTCTAGATAAATTGATATTTTTATTGTCTGTAGCATAATCCAGATATCAATCAGGATTTCAATTTATAGAATACATACGAGGATATAGAAATAGTTCTGGGTAAATAGAATTCAAAGTTGTCTCATTTCCAACATTAAACTGCTTTTGATTTCCATCGCTCGACATAAGGAAATTGTTCTGAGAATTTAAGTGGAATGGGAATAGCAATAGGAATAGGATCCTATTTTCTGGATGTTGCCATGTCTGACTGATAGAGAGAATTGTCCTCGGTGCAGAATTCCCATTTACATACGTAGACAAAACGACACTGATAAACCAGTTTCACAATGGAACAAATGTCCCGGAGAAAAGAGATACAAAATCAACTGCATATATAAAACTATCTGATACCTTATTAGAAGACTTATTTTTCAGAAGACTTGAAGGAATTTTAGGGAATTTAACAAGATTTAAGGAATTGTACAAGATCTTCAATTGTTTGAAAGGATTTATGGGATTTTAATGGGCTTAAGCTATGTTAAAAGATTTTGAAGAATATCAAGGGATTTTAAAGAACTTCGTAAAATTTTCAACCATTTTAGTTCTATTTTAAGGGATTTCTTAATAACTTTAAAAATATTTTTTAGGGAACTTTAAAGAATGACTATATTTAAGTTTATATTCAAGGAATTTCAAATTATTTCTACTTATTGTATCGGATTTTTTCGATTTCAAGGTATGTATAGAAAATTTAGGAAAATAAATGAAATTAGATCAAGTTAAACTAAATGCAAATCAATCATTTCGATGTGGTTAAACGGTATTTGTACATTCTTATCATAACTCTGGACGTGCAAACTTTTATCTTAAAATTTTTTCTCATTTGTCTTTGTTTTCAAGAAAAAGTATAAAATTCGATTGTGAAAAAACCAATTCTCCTGTCTACAAAATTTATTTAACAAGCATCAAACTTACAATAAATCTTCATTACCAAAGTACAAGTCCAAACAAAAATTGACGAAAAAATTCAAGGTTGGTTTACTGAGAAAATCAATTTGTTTTTTTTTCAGAAAAAAGCTGTCCTCTTTATTTTTTTGGAAGTCGGAAAAAGAAGTCTCGCCTAATTTTCTTTAAAAAACAACATATTTCGTCCCCAAGAGATTCTGCGCTTTCAAGTGTAGGCCCCTGTCTCATTTAAAATTGATTCGGTCAAAGTTGAATTTACAGAAAATATAATATGAATTTTCTACCAAAATAATTGAACTTTTGTTTTAAAAAACTAGTTTTTAAAATGATAAGTGAATGTTTAACTAAGAATGATCAATTATCTAGTAAAAATGAAAAAGCTACATTTTTAGCAGAAAAATTAGTTTAAAACAAAAAGACGTATTTTCACCAAAACTTTTAAATTTTTAACCCAAGAAATGAACTTTTAACTCAAATAAATCATCTTTTTTCTACCAAAAAATACAAATTTTCAACAAAACAGATGAATTTTAAAACTAAAAAAGATCAATTTTCAACTAAAAATAGAATTGGTCAATTTTAATTTTATGTTACATTTCCAGCCAAACAGATACATTTTTAAACAAAAAGATTAATCAAGTGTAACAAAAATGTTGAAAAAAAAGTTGGTAACATTTTTAATTAAATGATTAGTTTTCAATAAAAAAACTAGTTTTCAACCAAGAAGGTACATTTTTCATCAAGAGGGTTAATTTTCTTTAACAAAAAGAATCATTTTTAACAAAATAGATGAATTTAACAAAAAATACAATAGTTTAGATTTCAGTTAGAACAATAAGATATTAAGAATTTTTAACCAAATCTTTTCATTTTTAATTGGAATTTTCAATATAATAGTTGCATTTTCAACTATGATTATAATTAAAATAATTATAATATAATTATATAATATAATAATAATATAATATAATTATAATTATAATTAAAATTATCATTAAAATGAATTAGTCAACCAGAAGATGATTATTCTACTAAAAAAGACAATGTCGAAACAAAATACAGAAATGTTCAAAAAAATAGTTGAATTGTCTACTTAAAAACATTGATGCTCAACCAAACATTAAATGTATATTTTCAGTTAAAAAATTAATTTTCAATACAAAAAAAGATTTAACAAAATACAGAAATTTTGAAGCAAAAACAAAAATTTATAAGCAAAAAGTTAAATTTTTAAACTTAAGAGGGTGGATGTTTCCCAAACATGAAATGCAGTCAAAGAAATGAATTTTGAACCAAAAAGATTAATTTTGCACCAAAAAATACTACGTTTCAACAAAATATATTCATTTTCAACCAAAAAGTCGAATTAGTTAGTCAGAAGATTAATTCTCCACTCTCTAAATTTGAATTAGTAAAATATAACTGATTATCAGTTAAATTCTACTAATTCCCATAGCTGTTACTGACCTACTGATTATTAGTAGAAATTTACTGATTCCATTAGTTAAATAAAAAAGATTAATTCATTCATTTATCCGAAAGAATAGAGCCCGGCCGCTGAACTACTGATTGAACAGTAAGAGTACAATCGATGAAATCAGATGTTAATTTTAAAAGTTTATATTATTTAATTAGTTTATATTAGTTAATATTATGAAATAACTGATTCGTCAGTTAAAATTCAATAAACTGATTAATTAGTAAAATGTTTACTATTGACATTAACAAATATTATAAAATAATTGATTCATTAGTCAAAAGTTAATAAACTGATTTAATTAGGAAATTTTTACTAATTTAAAGTAAGAGAGTATCACAAAAAAAATTTCAAGAAAATACAGAAATAAGCAAATAGTTGCATTTTCAACTGAAGAAGAAAAATTTTTAACTAAGCATGGATTAGTTCAATTTTTAGTGTACACATTTTTACATTCTCATCAGAGAAGGTATTAGATTTGTGTAAAATTTGGGGGGGGGGGGGGGGGGGGGGGGGGGGGGG
>JAWWLR010000155.1:31580906-31591474 GCA_035041075.1 Acraspis erinacei | reverse complement strand
ATAACCTTAAAAATTACAAAGTTTCAGCTAAATCCACCGAAAGCCATTTTCCCATACATTTAGTGCGGGGTCCTTTGCAACTTGATCTGTGAGTATGCGTTTAGTTGTAGAAAAAATGTGAATTTAGTGATCCAGTAAATTATTTTGTTTTAAACACTTAAAACTTAAAAATGATTTCTTGAAATTTACAAACTACAAATATACATTTATGTGTAATTCTACTGCAATTTCTAATGTGTCTAATTATTTCGAAAAGAAATATTTGAAACTAAAAATATCCAATTGAATTTGTTTTAAATAAATTATTTTCAAATTCAAACATATAAAATTGTATATACAAAATGCAAGGGATTTACGAAATTGTTTTTGTATAAGATTTTTCAAGTTAAATAGATTTGAAGTGCACAATTTACGTTTAATGTTTTGTTTTATTTCATTTTTTGATACTTCTTTTAAATGATTTAATGTTGAGTGCTCCTAACTAAAAATTTTTATTGAAAATAAAGTTTTTTCAATTTGATTACTTCCAATTAAATCTATTCCTTATTAGCAAAATGAATCATTTCAAAAGCTTCGAATCTTAATTTATTTAAGTCGTACGTAATATTTACCACCGGAGTTTTTTTTTCTAGATTTCTTTAGGGATCATATAAACAGTACATACAGTTCCACATAAATAGTGAAAGTTTAAAACGTGATTAATTTTCCATCATAAAATGAATTTCTAACAAATTATATGAATTTTCAAAGGAACAGTTTAAACTTTAAACTAAAAAAGACCAACTTTCAATAAAAAATTGAAGAGTTGATTTATTAGTTAAAAAAATTGATTTTCAAAAACGAAAAAAAAATAATTTAAAAAAAGTTAACTCTTCAACCAAAAAAAAAAATTTTTACTAAAAGGATTATTCTTAAGTAATAAAATGAATTTTTTTATCGAAGTGCCTAAATTTCAATTAAGCAATTGAATTTTTCACCAAATCATTGCATATTCGAGTTTAAAATACGAATTTCCTACAGAAAAGTTCAATTTTTGAACCAAAATTGTGATTTGTTTATTAAAAAATTAATTTTCAAGTAGACAATTCCATTTTACCGAAAAATGATTACATTTCTATACATTAAGATAAACTTTCAAACCAGAAGAGAAGAAGAAATTCAATAAAATTGATTAATTTTTAAGCTAAAGTGGTGGATTTTCAACAAATAACTGGAAATTATGTTTTCACATGTATTCAATTAATAGAGTTTGTAATTTATGTATGTCACATAGAAAAATCGCTGGACCCCCCCCCCCAGATTTACGTGTTTATGTGCAGCCAGTAAAGAGTTACTATCCAATATTGAAAAATACATACACATGTGGATTTTTATAATGAAACAAATTCTTTTTTTTCGATTTGGATATATACAAGAATTTAACATTCGTCTCTTTAGGACTCGGTTTATAGCTTTCAGGAGCGGAAACTTCCCTCCTCTACAAGTCTACAGTGTCCAGTGAAATCATCTACTTCTAATAATCTAAAGTATCTATAAATACACCGCCGATTTCCATACTTTTACCATATTCAGCCTTTTTCTGGTAGAACTGAAAATAAAATATTAAAATTAAATACTCTTATCTTTATTGAAATAAAAAATTGAACCAAATTGAACGTGAAGACTTAATAAACATTTGCATAGGCAATCATTTTCTTCCCATGGTAGACATATGGCACTTGCTGTTCCTTGTCCCACGAAGTCGTCCATTTTCGATTCTTCACCAATCGAAAAGTATAGTTATAGCTGAAATCTAGTCAAGGAGATTTTGGATCTTTAACAACTAGTGCGTATCTTACCAACTTTGTTTGGATTGGCTAAAGAATAGTATATTGCGTGAAAAGTAGTTCCCAGTACTAACTTGTTTCGTGACGGATGTTGCGAAAGCATGAAGAGCATGGGCCTCAAAATTAACGTAAATAAAACGAAAAATATGGTGTTCGAAGGGAAGAGTAAGAAAACAATATGCAACATTGTATTAAATGGTCAGAGAATTGAGCAAGCGGATAAATTCGTATGCCTTGGTAGCTTATGTACTATGGACGGGAAGATAGATGAGGAGCTAGATAGACGAATGAACGAAGGTAAGAAGGTTATTGGTAGAGCAAGCCCCCTTATCAGAAGTAAAAATAGATCAAATAAGGCTAAAATGGCAATTCATAATTCTATATTTGTACAGACTGTACTATACGGAAGTGAGACATGGACCTATCAAGAGAAAGATAAGAATAAACTTAACGCGATTGACACGAGACTCTTGCGCATATTATGCGGGAAAACTCTGATGGACAAAGTGAGCAACGAGATAATCCTTAAAGAATGTGGTGCGTAAGAGACGCTAGTTGAAACATGGGAAAGAAATCGTTTAGGATGGTTCGGGCATGTTGAGAGAATGAAGGATGATCGACTAACGAAACAAGTGTATCAAGGTAAAGTAAATGGAAGCGTTCCCAGCGGCAGACTGCGGAAAGAATGGTTGGAATGTGTGAATTAGAACCTAGTTAGAAGAGACATAAGAAACCATAGAAACACGAGAGCCTGCATGAAAAAATGCATGGACGTTAAAGAAGATAGAAAAGTATGCCATTAAAGAAAAATATGGCGGCGAATAGTTAATAAAAAGAGTGTGAGTAGAGTGAATGATGCCTGAAACAAAAGACCTTGGATACTAATGGACCTAAGAGGGGAACCTCACATCACGACTTTGTGAGGATCTTCACTTGGGGTGGTTACTAGAGAGAAGTATCAGCAAGCTGGGTCGGAGCAGTGTTGCGGAATGAATGTGTTGTTTGCATAAATAACATGAGAATTCTAGATCAATCTAAAAACTCTATAATCCCTTCCTCACATTACTCCCTTCCCCACCGAGTGAGTCATGATTAGTTGAGAAGAAAATTGAAGGTCTGAAATCGAAAAGAAAAGAATTTTTCTGGCCTTAAGATGCCCCAATAATGCATTTGTTTTAAAAAAATCGTAAAGTTATCAGAAAATTATTAATGTTCCTGAATTTATCCTGAACTTCCTAATTAAAAAAGATTACATAGAAAAAAAGTTCTGGAGACAAATGCGATTTCTAACAAAGTTTTCGAGGCATATTTAAAAAAAAAGTGATTTCATTTTTTTATTTAACAATGAAAATTCATTAAAATTTTTGTTTCGATAATGTCATTTTGTGGCAATTTATCCAATTTATTCCAAAGTACACAGAATTAGTGGGGAAACTTGTCTTGAATGATTTCAGGCAGTGTCAGATATTTAAAAAAATTTTTAACATTTTTATAAACAAATTAATCAACAAAATCTAGATTTTTAGTGAAAAATGATACATAGCTATTTCAGATGTGTGATTTAAGTGGAAATCTGAGAGAAAAAAGTTTCGATATGACTCATAAAAAAATAAAGAGTATTTGTTAATTATTTAAACAAATGCATGTATTCGTCATTTTCAAATAGATTGTTTTGAAGAGAAAGGACAATAAATATCTTGCTAATAGCTTTTTTTTGCGATTCTTTGATTACATACAATTAGTGTTATTTGTTTAAACAAAATTAATTAACAAATGCGCGATATTGTCATTTTCAGTACAAGGAATTCTTTTTTTAAATCAACTTCAGATATGTTAAACATACCTCTTAATATGATACATAGTTATAAAAAAAAAATTGCGATATTTTTTAACAAATTAGTTGTTTTGCCATTTTTCAACATATAGATTTCGTTTTTTTAGAGAAATAAATTCCTAATGTCTTTCTAATAGTTCTCTATAGGTAGTTTTTATTATTACTAAACAATTAGTAATTTTTGTTACAAAATTTAATAAACAAATGCATGATTTGGGCATGTTTTAGTAGATAAATTTAGTTTCTTTAACACAATCAATTGAATGCGTATAACCAATGGCCCTTCACTGTGATATTTTGCTCTTAGATAACAATTCATAATTTTTAGACAATAAACAAATTACTCTGAGACCGTTTTTTAATGGAAACACCATATTCTTTCTTATGAAATGGACGAAAATTTGTAATCAAGGTCTCTCTGTTATGATACTGTATTATCCGGCAGGACATGTTTATTCTTTTTGCATTATTTACAAAAATCAGTCAAAAATATGACCAATGTATAAAATTTGTTTAAAAATTATGAATTATTCTCTAACAGAAAAATAGTACAGTAAAGGTCCATTGGTTATACACATTTAATTGATTGTGTTAAAGAAACCAAATTTATCTATTAAAATATGACCAAATTATGCATTTGTTTATTACATTTTTTACCATCAATTAATAATTGTTTAGTATTAATAAAAAATAAATATAGAGAGCTACTAGCAAGACATTCTGAATTTATTTCTCTGAAAAAAACGAAATCTATATGCTGGAAATCTCTTGTTAATTAATTTGTTTATAAAAATTGTAAGCAATTTTTTAAATATCTGATACTGCAAGACAATTTTCCTTTGTAATTCTATGTACTTTCGCATAAATTGGAAAAATTCCCACAAAATTACACCTTTGAATTTTTAAAATGAATTTTCATTGTTAAATAAAAAAAATAGACAACTTTTCTTAAAACATGCCTCGACATGAATGCCCAACTATGAACCGGCTCTTGCACTGTTGGAAATTTCTTTAGAAATTTTCAGAGGCGCGTCACTAAAGCTTTATTCAAAAACCGTTTCTATAGAAGATTCAATCATTAGAAATTAAGAAATTTAAAATCATATTTAACGTGCAAAAATCAATTTAATGTATAGAATTCCTGAAAATAAAACCAAGAATCCAACGACCAAACTTGGATAACGACCATAAAATGGTCCTATATTGTAATTTAAAAAAATAAACAAAAAAGAATAAAGAAAAGTGAGACAGCAGCCAATCAGGTTCCCTTTCTTCCCTTTTTTATGTCCTTCGTATTTTTTATTTTTTTATTATCAAAACACAATAAAAAAACATGATATAAATATTCACCAATGTTTCTGTACTCATACAACACCTTTCTTAAGGCAAGAAAAGCTTGAGCAGGTAGAAACAGCAACGAAACCACGATATTCTCTCCCTGATAACTGAGAATTAAAAATATATATATAATCATAGTGGTTTAAAAGTTTTTATTTTTGTATGCACATCTGCATTCGAAAAGCTTCAATTTAGGCAAAATTGAAAAAAGCGGACAATTTTTAGGGTATAGTAAACCCTGTACAAAAAATTGCTCTCACTGTTGATAAATATGATGCTATCAGAATAGAGAATTAATTTTTATAGTTTTTGAAATTTTCTTCGCTGAGACGATTAAAGAAATTATCTTTTTTCCAGTACCACGTATTAAGTGCGAATTGAGTGAAATTTATCCAACTTTGAAAATCGTCTCCATTAAAGTTGGTGGTGTAGAGTAGAGGGAACGTAAAAAGCTATTTGTTTGACGTAGAAAAAACAAGCAGAGGGAATGGATGGTCTTGTAAAAACAATATTACACGAGCGAGGGTAGGAGCGCATTGAAATTCCATTCTTGTGGAACCTCCCTTTACTCGCGTAACTTTGAAGAAAGAAGAGAAAGAGTGCATGGACGAGAGACAAGAGAAGAAAAACTGTGAGTTATAAAGTGCGATCTGGGATGCAAACTCAGCGAACATGTGTAGGTAAGTTTGCAAATATACGGTGGGTAGGTAAAGACTGTGACTTAAGAGACGAGATCAAGTGACGGCGTCTGCATCCTTAATCAGAAACATGCACTTACATCCTATTCTCCCACCTACCATTTTTCCCTTCCTTTTCTATCACGCTTATAGATTTTAACCAATTCCTCAACTTTCTACGGAAAAATTTGTCCTATAAAAAAAGTGTAGAACTCAGTCCGGGAATCTTGGATGGGTACCAAAGTGTTTGAAAAATTGAAAGCCTCCGTCTTTGAATATTTACAATATATTTTAATACTAAGATCAAGAAAGAACCACATAAAGTCATGGACTGTCTAGAAAGTTTTGATGAAGCAAAAACAATTTGGAGACTCACTTGTCTGAGACAGTAAGGAAAAAAGTGCAGAGGCAGCCAATATAATTTCCAGGCCAGTCTGGGAAAATATAAGGGGTTCTAAAGAATGTAACACAGTCGTACTGCGAAGCAGAACAACAAATTTGTAGTATTTTGCTTACATTAATTGTATAAGATCGCTCAGGACTACTCTACACAACCCAATACCCTAACGCATAATATCGCACGCTTGGTATATCGATCGAACTTGTCCTTATACAATAACCAGAAAAATGATCACCGCTTGTGAGAAACGACCAGTGTCGGGCCAAAAATTGGTGGTTCCCCAAGTGATATTTCATTTTGTTACTTCAGCGTCAAATATTTTTTTGATATGTTTCATTTAAATGTTATATTATAACTATCTCATTTGATTATTTTTAATGTTACGAATATTTTGTTTTATTTACTGTGAATTGACTTTAATTTTAGCACTGTATATTCGCGTCGAAAGTTCAGTACACATTTATTTTTTGTAATTTTTATTAAACCTTTAAGTTCTTTCAATTCGATCAGAAATTTTTTTCCATATATGGTCGTGAGCAGTTATGATACGGTGAAAAAATAGCTTAAAAATGAGCACAAGGACCTTGACAAATGTGGATGATTTCGGAAGTTATTGAATATTTAAGAAAACATTCTACTTTGCACTATTTTTGCAATATCTACTTTAAAAATAGACAAATTTGCTTTATCAAGAGATTATGTTATACAGAATTTTGAGAGAAATCAACTGTTTAAAGAAGACATTTTTTAGCTCTTGCTTGATTAAAATTAAGAGAATTTTATCAGTCACAAAAAAAGAAGTGTGCAAAAACTTTTGTTCACACCTGTATATTTCAAGTTATTTTATAGAAACATATTTATCTTACTTATATTATCAATCTTCCAGCACTTAATAAACTCATAAAAAGTAAATGTGTAGTGAACTTTCGATGCGAATATACTGTACTAGACTATTATCGAGAATTGCGAGACTCGTTTGCATTTAGTATTGAGAGCTTTAAAATATTTTATCAAAAGTAATGCCTGGGGCATGGTGTCAATTGTTTTTTTGTGTGCATAAAATTACTTTCTTTGTTTGGAAAAATAGTGATGTGATGATATTTTTGTTTTAAAATACGTGTCAGAAGATTTATTATGAACAAAAAGTTTTCAAGGAAGTAGAGAGAAAAGTGTTTTGCAGAAATTAATAACTTACATCATATTTTGAAAAACTTGAAGCATGAAAATATTAGATTATAATAGATGAAGTATTTCTTTAAACTTCTGGTATCATAGACTGTTTTCATAAACGTTCTAAGTATATTAAAATTACTAAAATAAAAAAAATAAAAATAAATAATACAATACTTGAACGTTTATAAATATAAATCTCCATCTATTTTCCTTAATCACTTAATCTTTTCCAGCCTGGAGAATTTATGTTTCGTCTATTTATTTAAAAAACGCTTCTTTGAACAGAATTCTCCACTTATTTTTTTTTGTATACTCTCTTTTAAATCCCAGCAGTCTATAACTGCTTCCACACTTCAATCTTTTTCTGTATCTTTCAAATTAAAGGCAGTCTATCTTTTTTTTTATCATCTATTTAAGTCCATCTTTTTTATCTCTTTATCGTTTTGAAACCTCTTTTCTATAACAACTAAAAATTTTTTATAGGTGCTTATATTTTCTGTACTTTGCTTCAGAGTAAACACAGTTGCCCTATTTTTTCAATCCTCTTTTATGTAACTCAGTATACGTTTTTTATCCCTTTATCAATATAAATATCCGCATTCACCTTCCTGAGCCCCTTTCTTCTTTTCTAGCTCGCATACTATATTTTACGCAAATATATTCCTACTAAATCATTGTCTTTTTCAAATTAATAATTGATCCATTTTCACATAGAAATAATTCTTAACAAAATAGTTTTCAACTTTTAACAAAGCAGTTGCACTTTCAACCAAAGACGATAAATTATCAACAGAAATGTAATAGGGTAATGGAATCAATCACCAAAGGGGATCCTATTGTCTGAGGTCACAGAAAAAATCCTTATGATATTGAGGATTAAAACAGAAGAGTACCTGCAAAATAGTCGAAATATTATTTTCACAATTATTTTTTATTTATTCTTTACTTATTTAATTTTTATAATATTATTTTCACTATTGTGCACGTATGCTTACTGTTTTCATTCAGGAGCTTAATGGAGATTGATTTCATCATTTCTACTAAGACAATAACGTATTTAAGTTGTAGGTTAGAAGAAATCATCTGCTTCTTCGACAAATGATTCGTTTCAGATTTTGAATTAATTTTGAAATGTTTTCCAAACTTCTAAATATCTTTCAAAATTATTTGAAATTTTCCCAAAATTGTTTTAAAATCTTTTCAAATGAATAAAATTGCCTTAAAAACTTTCAAATTTTATTAGACCTTTTTAGAAATCTTATATAATTTTCATTAAAAATTACTTTTTCAAAATATATATTACTTGACATTTTCACAGGAATCTTCAGAAAAGTTTGTATTCTCTTGAAGCCTTTCAAAATTCTTAAAAATCTTTTTTATCCAAAATCTTCAGATATCCATATTTTACATTTTTAAGTTTTTAATTGGTTAGCAGCTTTTAAATATTCAAATTATTTTAAAATGTTTTCCAAACTTCTAAATATCTTTCAAAATGGTTTGAATGTTTCATAAAATTTCTTTACAAATTTTGTAAAAGTACCTTTAAATCTTCCACATATTTTTCTAAATGTTTTGATATCTGTTGAAATTTTTTGAAATTGCATTAGATTTTTTTTCAAATTAGTTTTTCAAAATAAAAAAATTATTAGAAATTTTTTCAGGAATCTTAAGAAAGTTTTTTATTTTATTTAATTTTTTCAAAATTCCCAAAGAGTTTCTTTTTCCAGATTCTTTTCGAATTATTTTTAAATCTTCAAAACGTAAAAATAATCTTTTAAAATAAAATATAAATCATATTTTTTTTAGAAATTTCGTTGTCGTTAATGGTCATTTTTGGTTTCCAATTATTCGCGCAGAATAGCAATCAATCTTGTTTTCTATACAATGTGAGTTCTCGTGACTACAGCTTTTTAGGAAAAGGATTAGAGAAATCATTTTTATGAAAAAAGTTTAAATAAAGGTTTTTTTCAAATGAAATTTCGTTACTATTTGTATTTTTTATTATCCTAAATTGTATTTCATTAAAAATTATGAAAATAATTATTAAATAATCACTCCCTTCGTCCAATAAAGAATAATAAATAAGGAGCCGTATTTAAATTAGGTAACACATTTTGTTATAGGATCTTTTATAAACGGGATAAAACAATACTTCAGATACAAAATTAAAATTTTTAAATTCATTTACTTATTTTATTTAAAAAATGACTTTTTTCTCATAAAAGATAAATTTTAAAAAATACTTGAATTTTCTACAAAATATTTAAATTGTCATAAAACTATGGAATTTTCATGAATTTTCGTTACAAACATTTAATTTTCAACTATGAATTATGAATTTCCAACAAAAAATTAACTTCAAAGAAAATAGTTAGATTTTCAACTAAAGATTTCAATAAATATTTAAACTTCCAACGACATTTTCAAACCTAGTAGTTGAATCCATAAACAAAGAAGATTAATTTTTAAACAGTTAATTGAATTCTTATCCAATAAAGATGCAATTTCTACTAAGGCAGCTCAATTTTTTAACTAAAAATACAAATTTTCAACAGCAACAAAATAGTTGAATTTTCATCAAAAAAAGATATCAGAAGACTTTTCAAAACCAAAATATAAATTTCAGAGAAGTAAATTTTCTACAAAATAGTTAGTTTTTTCAACTACAGGATGACTTTTTAACAAAATTGTTGAATTTTTAACCGAACAGTTGCAGTTTTATCTGAGAAAGATACAGTTTCTGTTAAAATAGATGATAGAAAGATAACAAGTTTTCATAAAAACAGTTGAATTCTCATCCAAGAAAGATTTTAGTTACCAAGAATCTTTTATAAACGGAATAAACAAGTTTCAAATTAAAATTGAAAAATGACAACTTTATTCAGCTTGACAGTTATTGAAAGTCATAGAATTTCTCTGACTTTTCAAGATTCTCTGTAAGTCCCTGACTTTTCACTGAACAATAAAATTCCCTGCTTTTCAAAATTGTTATTGGCTAGGTTTGTTTTTCACTCAACAAGTTTCTTTGACGCGTAAAGTTAAATTCTTAATACATTTCTGTAGAACTAGTTTAAGTTATTTTTTCATTTACGAATTTCCAAAAATTACATACAAGAATGAAGGTCGCCCCCCCCCTTCCGTACAAAATCTTAACAAAATCTTTTAACCCCTCCCTGCCCATAGAACTGTTAAGTAACTTAAGTACGGTCCCTTATTTGTTTCATTTGAGATTTACCAAACATAACATACATTCATGAAGGACTCCACCCCCCTCTCCGCCAGCTCCAATCCACCTTCCTCTTTCGTTTTGTTTATTGCGA
>JAWWLR010000155.1:31497948-31513740 GCA_035041075.1 Acraspis erinacei | reverse complement strand
ATCCGCCTCTTATTCCCCATTGAAGGTACGAAATTTTTAATATTATGTGTTATACTAAATAAACATATTTTATTATCCTGCTCTGCTACAAATTGAATGTTCTAACCATGTGTATAACTTCACGTGAAGTAAATTTCGCAACACCTCTTTTGATTTCCCAGGCAATTAAAGCAGCGTTAGAGAAGAGAATCGATGGGCTGCAACTTGTTGAAGTTATCCCGAGATTTAAAGATTGCTACTTCAAAAATAATATTTTAATCGTCATGTATTCGGGCGAAGTGTCCCAAACTTGACTCATTGAAGGTATTGGCGAATTAAAACCTTGGGAATTAAAACTCAACTAGGAAAACGGAAGGATGGAAGGACAACGGATACTAGATGTGCACCTACCAGTCTGTTTTTTATCCAGAGAAACCTTAACCACTCTAAGGAAGCATCTGCTATGTTAAGCAGCCGTTTGACAGCAGAACAAACGGTTTTTGCCTTAATAGAAGAACCTTGAGTTTACGAGGCGAAAGTTAGAGGATTAAGTAACAAGAGCGGATCTGTCATTTACGATAGTTCCGTAAAAAATCCTAGGGCAGTACTTTCCATCAGCGTCAATAATTAGTTTATTGGATTACGAAGGTTTTTTTCTAGAGACTTGGTAGCGATAAAGATTGAACACAATTTAGGTGGCAGGCATCAACTTATGGTGATTTGATCAGCGTAGCTGTCATTGGACTCCCAGGATCCTCTATCTGCGTAATGACGAAATCTGGTGGACAACTATTGCTTTAAAGGATGGCCATTGCTGATCGGATGTGATGCTAATGCATATCGTTTCACTTGGGGTATTAATGACATCAACCGCAGGGGTGAGTCTTTATTATAATACCTCTTAACTTTTAACTTTATTGAATCAGGGCATTGCACCTACATTCTGGATATCTATATGTCTCGAGGTAATTGTCTTGACTTTATGTTGAATAAGCATTAGCCAAGTTTTCAAAGGATGACATGTATCCTCAGATAAATTCCAACCAGATCATGGAAAGACATGCCTCCCCTCTGGAGCTGTTAGACGTGAGGTTCAAAGGTATAGAAAACTTAAAACAACTACCTGGGCTACTTATAGAGATGATATCAACAGTTAGCTGGGCACTACACTGGTCAGACTAAGGTCTATCACACAAATAGAATTTCCTGTCGAAATCCTAAAAAAATGCATGAAAGAAGCGAAAAAGGACAATTGTCTTCTTCGTATTAAAAACAGGCAGGCATACACCCTTGTGTAATCTTAGACTTGAGGATCTGAGAAAAGATACTTGACGCTTTTTTAACAGGGGTAAGGAGAATGGGAATGGGGATTTATATAGGTCAACCTTAGCAAGATATAATAATGAGATACAAAATGCCGGAAGGGACTCATGGAGAGGATATTGTCAAAGAATCGAGAATTGACCTAACACCGCTAGTCTTCGGTTGAAATGGCTGAGACGACTAATTAAATTATTGAACAACTAATGAGGATACACTTCCCGGGCATTGAGTTGGATGATACGAATTGGGGTGCGGTCCACGAACCACACCGCCAACGAAAGACCAACTTTTAAATCAAGAATGGAAGATTGTAAAATAGACAGTCGTATTGTTTATCGTTCAAAAATTAGACGGGTATTTAAACAATTCAAACTCTTCAAAGCTGAGGAGATGATAACATATTCCCTGCATTAATTCAAGAAGTATTTCAGTCCTTGGTGGCGGTAGCTTGAAGAAAGGCTAAGTCAATTTTCATTCTCATACGATTCTGCTGAAACACAAGGAGTTAGTGACATAGTTAACAGGTGAATCCCATTAATCTTAAAAAGCAGAGCGGTACATACTTGGGCACATGGTAATAAGGCGAAGGTCAAAGTATTCAGAGGATGCCCTCAAAGAGAAGTTCTTTCATCCACCCAGTGGGCTCTTGTCCATTAACCCAGACAAGATGGACTCATGCATTTCACCAGAAGAAGGAAGCTTCCTGATCATAAAAATCTTAAGTTCTACGGTATTGAAGTAGAATTTTCCAGCTCATCTAAGTACTTAGGAGTAATATTTTACCTATATTAACCTGAAAAGTCCATCTTGACGCAATGTTACATACAATCTGAGATGGCTTTTCGGGCCTGTAGATGCGCAATAGGGAAAACCACGGGCGTAAGTGCCAAAATTACTTACTGCTTATGTACAATGATAATCACACCTATGATAGCATATGCGTCAACGATCTAGTTGCCTGGGGCTGAATTAATCAGTACTATTAGGCAACTGGAAAGCCTCCAAAGGTTTTTCTTATTGGAGCTCACTGGTGCTATAAAAACACCAACAGCAGCTCTTGAGGTGATTTTGAATATCACGCCGTTGCACCTTTTCTTAAGAAAGATTGCGGCAGCGTAATTCTTCAAAGTCATATTCCCCAAAAGGAAAAATGGCATGGTTAAGTGTGTAGGGAAGAATTATTCACACCATGAGGTCTAGTTTAGTACACAGACGACTCTAAAGACTCCTTGGAAAGAAGGTCTAGAATCTATGGAAAGAAACCCAGGTCGGAGATAACAACAGCACTGGGAACATTTCCCCCCAATTTCCAGGCCAAAATAATAGCTATTAGAGCTTGCCTGGAAGAAATTTGCAAGCGGATTTATGAAGGCCAGCACATTTATATTTGTTCCGACAGCCAAGCAGCACGTACGGCTCTAACATCTGAAGAAGTTACTTCCAGACTATTCTGGAGTTGCCTGCAAGGTCTTCTTAAGGTTGCCGATTAAACGTAGTTTAGCCTGATCTGGATTCCCGGCCATTAAGATGTTGAATGTAATGAGAAAGCAGATGCACTGGTTAAAATTGGAGCCTCAAACCCCTGATTGGCCCGGAAAGCCGCGTGCAGACTATTAAAAAATTTCTGAAAATTGTTTCCGCTCCCAATTAAATTTATATTAATAATTAAAGTGGATGAAAAAAGAAGTAACATAAATTTCTGATTAAAATTGAGTAAACTCAATTTCGAAGGGGACATACTATAACTAAAAATTTTAGATTGTGTTAGTATTTTCCACCTGAAATTAGCACATTAAAACTAAAGTTAATACCGTCAACATCAACCTTTCTAATTTTCAACAATTTTTGGTTAAGTTAGTGTTCTATGCCAAAAATGGGTTTGTTTATTAAAAAATGATTGAATTTCAAAGGCAAAAGTTTTCCAACAATTTAAGTTTTCGGTTTCGTTAGAACTATTATGAAAAATTCACATTTAAAAAAAAAATCTTAGGATTTCAGCGGTTCAGAATTTTTCGGCTTTTTTAGGTTACGGGTAGCCTTGAGGCAACATCTTTTTATTTAAAACAAAAATCATTACAGTTGGAACCAGATACAATAATTTTAAACAGTTTCAAATTATAATAACGTTATTCAAAGGAAATCGGCTATTTTATTAAAAAACATTAACTTTTAACAAATTCATTACTATTTTTAAATCAATATTTTTTTACGTTAAGTATTTTTGAACCAAAATCCTTCATTTAAGACAGTGTTTTAAAGGCATTGTTTTAAAGGCAGTGGTTTAAGGCAGTATTTTAAATTCTTTTCATTCAAAATTGAAATTTGTATTAAAAATCATTAGATTCCGAAGATAATTCATAATTTTTTACAATTTTAGGTTACGTTAGCGTTTTCATCGAAAATTTGTATTTTCAAACAAGAATCAATATAATTTCAACAAGAATTAGAATCTTTTAACAATTCTCCATTCCGGGAGTGTTTTGCTGTCGAAATTGAAATTTTCAATGAAAATTCATTCATTTCAATGAAGATTGATCATTTTTCAACAATTTTATGTTTTTATTGGGCATTTACCCCGAAAATCGTTCTTTTTTAACAAAAAACCAATATTTTTTCTTTAAAATAATAAAATTTAGGAGCTTAAATAATTTCGGATCGCGTCAGTGTTCTTTACCCAAAATTGAAATTTTTATTGGAAAATCATTATATTTCAAAGAATGTTCTTAATTTGCTTACAATTTTAGATTACGTTGGTGTTTCATATAGAAAATTGGTATTTTCAAATAAAAACCATATATATTTCAACAAGATTTATAATCTTTGAACAATTTTGTAATTTGTAAAAGTTTGTCGTCGAAAATGTACATTTTTTAAACAAATGAGTAGATTTCAATGAAGATTCATAATTTTTAAAACAATTTTAGGTTACATTGGCGTTTACAATTTAAAATTGGTGTTTTTACAAATAAAAATCATTATAATTTTAACATGATTTAGAATATATGAACTATTTTTGAAGATGATATGGGTTCTCGTCGAAAATTTGTATTTAAAAAAATTATATTTTAAAGAAAATTGAAAGTTTTTAACAATTTGAGTTTATTACGTCATGCTTATGAACGGCAATATCTACCTAGATTTCATACAAAATGTACAATTTTTGAACAAATTAAGGCTATTTAAAAGTTTGTCATCGAAATTTTTTATTATATTATTTATTTATAATTTATTTATTTATTATATTTTATATATATTATATTTTATTATATTTTTTATTTATTTATTTAATTTATTTATAATTTATTTTAAATATTTTGGCATTTTCTATACACTTACCGAAAAAAACCGACTATTCGAAATGAAATTTCGGAAAAAACCCCCTTTTCCAGCTCCCCCTATTCGTACCGAAAAAATCTAGCTATTTGTATGGACATTTCGGTACACGTAGTCACGGTCACGTATTTTAAGGAAAATTCACCATTTTTGCAAATACTTTATTCGAAGAATATTAACAATATTTAAACATTAATACGGCATGTTAGAATTGTTAGCGGGAAATCAATTATTATAAACATAATTCATTTAACTTAAAGCATTAAAATTAAAATTTTGAACAACTTTAGCTTATATCAGTGTTTTTCCTCGAAAATTGTTATTTTTTAAACAAAAATATAACATCTTCATTGCCTGTATAAGGATTTTATATATTTCGTAATTCAGAAGTTAAAATATAAAGTTTAATAAATTATTAATATGGATTTAAATTATAGATTATAATTTAAACATCAAGGTAGACAACAAAATAATAATAATGATCTCGCGCACAGCGTGTATGTTTTTTTTTAGTAAATAAAAAAAATCTTAAATGGTAAAATCACACTTATCGTAAAAATGATAAGACATGGAAAGACGCTCAGTTTTATTAAATTAACGAAGTACCAATATAATCCAGTATCGATTGTCGCAGAAAATCAAACGAACATATAATAGATTTTACGACCCACAAATGGAAGTACTTAGGTTCTAAATTGTATAGTGCTGCAATCTAAGCAAATATACACTTTTAAAACCTAATGTGTGGGAATACGATAGAAGATACAAATTAAATCGTAATATTTATTTTCACGTGTGCAAATAAAACTAAAAATGGATTCTAATGCCGTTAAACAATAAGGACCTCTAATAATTTCTCTCTGATCTAATAATACCTTATTTTCGTCAAATTTATAGATACATTATTACCATATATTATTCCTGTTCTACTATAATATTATTTTATATTATAATATATTTATTTTTCAAGGTAATTTTTAAACAAATAAGCCTATCTAATGATTTAATTTTAAAGTCCAGCAAGTTCAACCACTGAATTTGTTCGTTTCAGGGAGTATTTTTCGAAAAAACATTCAACATGCATCTATGTCAAGACCAATAAAAGGCCGTTATCAAAGTTATCCAAAAATTCCATAAATTTCAGTTAAAAGATTTGCTAATGCATACTCTTCAAGGTGTAGTTCTTTCATTGACCAAATTCATACAAATAGGTCGCAATTTTAATTTGTGACCTATTTTTTTTTAAATTATAATTTAAAAACTGGCACGCACAAGAAAGTTGTATTTTTACGAAATACGAAATTTATCTGTAGAATATTTTTATATAAAAGAAATATTTTTCAAAATGAATCATGAACCGTAAAAATAATATATATTAAAATGACCAGAAAGGCCTCTGGGTCTTTTATTTTACATTTTACACGGTTGGCTGTTTGAATTTACATAATAGTATTCACATATACAGTTTGGACAACAAGAAGTGAATCGATGTGAAAATAGTAAAGGTGAAAAGTAGCATTTCTAGCCTTTCAAATATTATTGTCAAAGAAAACCGAAGGCTTCACTCAAATTATTTCCATGAAATTTTTATCTAGATAAACTTGAAAATTAAAAAATTGGCATCTATTTGAACTTTACTGTAATTTGGTGAATTTATAAACAATTTTAAGATTTTGTTTGTTTGTTTTTGATATGCGGGTATGGTAAATATTTTTACGAAAACTACTGTATAAAACGAGTAAATTCTACCATTAAACTTAAAAATCGTTTATTAATTGTCATTTTTATCCAGGTTTGAAAAAATAAAAATTTAAGATAAAATGAAATTTTAAAAAATCCACATAAATTACTGTTTTGAAAAATCTAATAATTCCTCGTTAGAGAGTCTTGGGCAACTAATATGAGGAAGGAAAATTGATAGCTAAATCGCTGGCAAGGTCGCGTAACGGATGTGATCGATGTTTAGAGACTTTTGGAATTTACCACGTATGTTTTCTATTTGATGACACCTAAAAAAATTCATGTGGCTTATGACAATAATAGTGTTACCTAAAAAGTAGCAGCAATCTGTAAAAAGAGATTAAGTTACAGCATGGCCGAAATGAAAAAAGTTGCTTTGATTTTAAAGCCTATTGTGCCACTTCCCAAGACTAAACTAAGCTTGAACATTAAATAAATTGTTTTATTTTTGCTAAAAAGTCTTAAGATGACTTTAGAAAAGTGAGATCATACGAAGATATTAAAAAACACACCTGTTCTTATGTACAAAACATAAGGTTTGGAACTCACCTTATTCAGAACATTGTAGATATAAAACAATATTCAAAAAAGCTCATTTTGGTTTAAATGAGACCCCTATAAATCGTTTTTCATGAATTCTTCCTTAGTTTTAAAAATCAGATATTAATTATGTATATAATGGTTTTCGAAAACACTAGAAAATTTTATGCAGATAAAGACGCTGAGCGTCTTGTGTGATTCTATTAACCCAATAATCCATTTCTCCTTATAAGAATATACGTAGATGGAATCTCTTCTTAAAATATATAACTGTTTCATTACTTCTCTGTATTTACTAATAGGTTATTGGCCCAGAGATCGTGAGTGATATGATATGCTACATAGGCCAATAAGCCAATATTTTTTGCAACGAGGAGGAAAAGCAGGGCCTAAAAATGTAAAATACATGTTTGAATCACCAGACGAATTCGTCCAAGGTTGCTTAGGAGTGGCTAACGAGGTCAATTTAGGAAATTGATCACTATGTTATGAGATAGCGAAGAAGACAGTCGGTGATTCTTATATTATTAAATAAAATTCGAATAAAAATCAGTACAAAAAAATTAATAAACCTGGCCTTAGACAAAGCTGTAAGGTCAGAAGATGCTGAAGCCTGAGAAGCCACTTCAGAAGATGAACGCTTAGCTCAACTGGTGATTGTGAATTCTTTTTTTTTAAAGCTCCTTTGGCTTTAAATAAAACGTTCTCTTCACGTTTCTCGGGATTTGGAGTTGAATTTGTCCTGAATGTGAACTTTTCTACATTTTATTCAACACTTTTATATCAAATGAATTTTCTTCTCATTGTTTTTCGTTTCTCATGTCTTTTCGCCAAAAATGTAATTTTTTATTTTTAAACTTATTCTTTACGAATAAACGAAAACCAACTGATCCTATCTTTTATATTAAAACAAAAACTACGTGTCCTATCAAAAAAAATTAAATTACAAATTTGTAGCTCTTTTTTGAATGAGCTACTTTTGTTTGATTATTTTGTCATACCTTCTGTCCTTTATCCAAAAATTTAATTTTTATATTTTTAATTTTATTTTTTACGATTAAAAACAAAACTACGCGTCGAATGAAAACATGATAAATAAAAATTTGTATCTCTTTTTTGGATGAACAACTTTCGTAATATTTTTTTCGTAAGTTGCGTCGTTAGTCCGACACTTAAATTTTTTCAATTTTAATGTAATTTTTTACGAATAAAACAAAAACTACATGTAATATAAAAAAGTGATGAATAAAAATTTCCAGATCTTCCTTAGGTGAATAGTTTTTGTGAATGCACATTTGTTCATATCTTGCATATTGTGACGGTACAATGGAATTTTTTATTATTTTTTTACGATCAAAATTTGAATTTCCGCTTTTTAACAAAAAATCAAAAAGATGTTACGATAATCTTCTAGGGCATTCAAAATGCAACGTTGTTGTTTTCTTGACTTTTTTCATATCGTGCGTTTTCTGGCTTCAAATGTTCACTTTCTTTGGGAGCGGGGGGTGGGGTGGGGGGTGGGGTAAAATAACTCTGTTAATTTTATTTTTATCAGAAAAAAGTCGTAAATTGTTCGAAAATTCACTTTATTCAAATAAACGTGTTTTTGTAAATTTATTAACCGTCTTTTTAACTATATATTTATATAATTTATCATTTTTCTACCTTTTTTAACATCTGCTTTCAATTTTTAAAAAAATTGTAAAAATTTACCCCCTTATTCTAACAAATTGAAGCCAATTCTGGAAAAGTAGAGTGAAACCTAAATCCGCCGAGAAAATACGAGGCTGTTTCAAATTATTAATTAAAACTTCACTCAGTGTGATGGATTCTCTTTTGGAACTGTGTTTTACAATTCTTTGAAGTTTATTTGGAATGTTTAGAAAGTATACAGGATGGAGAGTTATATATTCTGTCACATTGTTGAAAATTCCAATCTGACTGCATCAACTTCTAGTTTTATAAATATGGCTAAATAGTGAAAAGGCTGTTTTAGTCCCTATAAGGATAAAAATATAATTACAATATTTGTTTTGCAAGATTTAAAAAATATTTTGGTATCAATGTTTGCCTTCTCTTGAACGTTACAAATTAAATTTATATATTTTTTGAGAGGTCAGATTCCAAATACCTAAGGCTTGAATTAAAGAATATAAAATTCTAAAAATTTCGATTTCTGAAAAACAAGATGCTTTACAATTGTATGCTTTTAGAAAGAAATTTTTTTAACTGTTCGGTCTAAATTTCTGAAAATCTAATTATTCGATTCATCATTATCACTCAATGCTTAAATTTAAGAAAAATGAAATTAGTACAATGCTCACAAAGCTTCGCCGACATATAACATTATATATCCTGCAGAAATCAATCTTAATCTAAGCAATATTCTAGTAAGAATTCAAGCTTTCTTTTAAGATCTCAAAAAATATATGCACTATTTTTCAAAATCTTTAACATTTATCTTCTGCACAGTTTCTTATACGAAAAATATAGTTTTGCAGAAAAATGGAATTTTCAGTTCAATTCTATTTCAGTCTTCTTCATTTTATTTGGATTTACATGAAATTGGATTCTGCGACATATTTTCATCAAAGGAAAAATTTCATCAGATTTCGTCAACCATGCACTTCAAAACTCACTAGTCTAACTCTTTTCTACTTTCAAAAATGCAAGTAAAGAAATATTATACACAGTAAATCTCGGGATATAAAAACTGTTTCCCATAATTTTGATTACGAAAATTCACATGGAAATGATCCACTTTTTAGAATCCAAAATTAATGTTTACACAACTTCATTCTTATCTGTCGAGAGACAATTATTAAACATCTTGCTGAAAGGCATAGGTTTGTCATGGCCGACATAATACATATTTATTAAACAAGGCATGTTTTAGGAAAATTTTAAACTTTAAATTCCTATTTTTCGCTATTGGGCTACAGATCAATCTTTATGGCTCTGGAAATCAATTTTCGTCTTTCTAAAAGTGTTTCTCTAGATTACTTCCTCGGAATAACAGAAAAATTCTTAGAGAACGTTGAATTTTCACGAAAATACATGAATTTTCAACTAAGAAAAATCAATTTTCAACCAAATAGTTTAATCTGCAAACAAAAAAGATCAATATTCAACAATTCTCAAAAAAAGTTGAAGTTTCGAGAAAAAATATCAATTTTCAACAAAAATAGATAACATTTCATTTAAAGAAAAATAATTTAGAACACAAATTTCTTCAACAATTTACAAAAATAATTGGACATTCAACCAAAACTATAATAGCTAAGTATTTACCTAAAAATGTTGATTTTCAACTAAAAACACGAACTTTGACAAAATAGTTAAAAGCGTAAAATGAAATTTCAACAAAGGAATTGAACCAATTAATTAAATTTTCAAACATGACGATGATTTTTTAATTAGAAAAATTAATTTTCTACGAAAAAAAGACGAACTTGCAACAAAATACATGAATTTCCAACCAAATATTCGAATTTTCAAGTAAAAGAAATCAATTCTTAATCAAAAATGAAATTAAATTTTTGCCATCAAAAAAAAATTTCGCCTGGAAATATAATACTTGATATTTCAAGTAAAATATTTTTTATCCTAAATCAAAAACAGTTGAGTTTAACCAAAAAGTTTGATTTTAAACGAAAGAGTCGAATTTTCAGCAAAGCAAGGTTTTTCAGTTGAGAAAAAGAATCAACCAAATTGTTGAACTTTAAACGAAAAAGATGAAATTTCAATCGAGAAGATTATCTTTCTAGCAGAAAATATGAATTTTTCAACAAAATATTTAAATTTTTAACCTAAAGATGAATTTTTAACGAAAAAAGTTATTGGATTTCTGCTTCTAATACTAGAATATATTTCATCATAGTATCTGCAGTATCGACTTCAAGATAGATATTTTTTTTAACTAATTATTTAAAATTCGGTTGTCAAAAGCAGTGAAATTCATCTTAGACACATAAAGGAAAAAAAAGAAATGGAAAAAGGAGTTTTGAACAAAAGAGTTTAAATTTCAATCAAAGGCTTTCAATTTTTATACAAAAAATGAATTTTCAACATTAATTTTGAACAAAATAGTTTGAATTTTAATTCAGAAAGATAAATTTTCAAGCGAAAATGAAATATTTCAATTTACAGAAAAAAATTAATTTTCGACAGACAAACATTTTTTTTTAAATAGTTCAATTATGAACAAAAAAAATTCTTTTAACCAAAGATTTTAACTTTTAATCAAGCAGTTAAATTCTCAACCAAATATTTTAATCATTATTCGAACCAAAAAGACAAATTTTCAACAAAAGATTTAAATATTTATCTAAGAAAAGATTTTTGTTTAAATTGCAGCCAAAGTGTTAAATTTTCAACCCGTAAATATAAAATTTTACAAAAAAAGAGGATCTTCAAAAAAATAATTAAATTTTTTCGACAATCGTTGAATTTTCAATCCAAAAAGACGAATAAAAAACATTTAAATTTTAAACAAATAAATCCAATTTGCTACCAAATAATTGAATTTTGAACCACACAATATAAATTCTCACGAACCAAATATGTAATGGTAAATTGTTCTACCGAAAACAATTGAATGTAAACCAAAAGTAGTTGGCTTTTCATTGAAAAGAAATTATGAATATTTAACTTGAAAATGTAACTTTTCATTCAAAGAATAATTTCAAACAAAACGAATATATAACACGGGAAATTATTTTTTTCCAAGTGTTTCTATAGATTAACCTAGTTCCGACTTTGGAAAGATCTGAAACTTCCTAGGACTAGCAACAAATGATTTATAAACTTTCGAATTTGCGGGTAGCCTTAGAAAAAAAATTTGTATCATTTCTTGATTGACAAACATTTTTCCAAGTCATAAAAATAAAAAAAATTAACTTCCCTGCATGAAAAAAGGTTCATTTAAATATTGAATACTCAACTGCAACATTCAAGCATGAATCAAACTTTTTGCGAAATTAGGCTTCTTTCTTCTTGTCCAAAAAAAACCTTAGGACATTTCCTTTAAATATCTTTAGGTTACAAAAAATGGAGATATTATTATTTATTCGTCAAAATTAGCATTCAGAAGCGGACAGGGATTCACCCCCAGGCGCTTCAAACGAGTCTCGGTTTCGCTTGATCCAGTATACGTCTAGAAGAATGAATTGTTGAACGGAATATTTTTATCACATAATCTAAAGTCCGCTTTGGACGGAGAGCTTTTTTCAGAAAATATTGTTTTTTTTTGCAATTGAAAAGTTTTTTTTGCATCTGAACCCGGCATCACTCTATTATGTATGCTGGACTGCGCGTTTCAAGCGCAATAAAACCGTTTTCAATTACGAAAAAAATATAATATTTTCCAGAGAAGCCTCTCTGTACAAATAATATAATTGCCTTTAACTTCTGTATTAGAAATTTAAATTCAATAATTCATCTTTTAAACGTATAGTGGATCAAACGGAACTAACTCGTTTGAAGCGCTTTAAGAGTTTTCTGAAAGAGTACAAAAGATTTAAAAGATTAGATAGATTTACAAGTATTTAAAAGGATTGTAACAGATTTGAAAGGAGCTTATAGAATTTCCGTGGATTTTAATTATTTTAAGGAACGTTCAAAGCTTTTAAAAGTTTTAAGGAATTTTACCAAATATTATGGTACTTGAAGGGATTGCGCATGGGTTATTCAATTAGTTTGCAGACATGTTCAAACAAATGAAGAAATTTTATAGGTTTCTTTAATATTTAAAGATAAGTTTTAAAGAATTCCCGTAAATTTAGAAATATTTGAAAGGATTTCAAAGGATTTATAAGATTTTAGGGTATTGAAAAAGATTCTAAGGGATTTAAGAGAATTTTCAATATTGATAAATATTTCAAAGCAATTGATATATATGTAGGTCTTCAAATATTTCAAATGATTTTTAAAAAAGTAAGACAGGTTTCATGCAATGTCAGTGAATTTCAACGGATTTACAAATATTTTATTGGATTTCAAAGAATTCATTCCCAAAAATTAATGCATTTCCAAATATTTGAAATAATTTATAAATATTTTCAATAGATTTTAAGAATTTAAAGAGATTTCAAAGGATTTTAAAAAGTTCAGGATATTTGAAAAAATGCAGGTATTTTCAAGCTTTAACAAAATTTCAAAATATTTTAAAACATATCAAAATATTTTTTTATGTTTTAGGGTATTTGCAAGGAATTAATAGAATGATTAGAATTTGTTATGCGATTATGAAGAATTTCATAGAATTTCGACAAAATTGTATAGGGCCTATAAGCTCTTAAGACATTTTAAAAGATTCCCATGACTTATTTGGTTTTTAATTATTTTTTAATTTAAGGGGCCAAATTTTTTTATAAATATTAAATATTATCTGAAATAAATAACATTTTGTAATGTTCTTATAGACTAGACGGCCGTGACACAGAATAATGGAATTCTCTTATTCACCGTCATATTAATAGAATTAGTTATTTCAATCGAGTAAGAAAGGTGCATGATATTACAGAGATCGCTCAGCGGGATATAGATGTACAAAATAATAACAAACCTGTAATTTTGCAATGTATCCTTGTAAAATCTTATTCACTGAGAAACTCGTTTGATAGTTAGTTTGAAGTAAGTTAATCATAAAAAAACGTTTATTACACTTGAAAAGAAAGGCAACTGATTCTCACAGTGTAAAAAAATTTAATATTTTACTGGGGTGGTGTCAATTTGTATTCACTTCAAAAATTTATATAGAAGGACAGTTTGAACCATAAATGATACGAAAAAATCTGATGGCTTGAACGTGAACTAAACGAGTTCTTACACTGCTTTAAAAGTTAAAATTGAGAGCGTACATGACGATCTTGCTGCAGTGCACGCGGAGTAATTATTATTTAATTTTAGTATATAAATCGGGTTAAGCACATGCAAATACGGTACAAATAAGTGTACAATATGGATGTACACCCAACGCTCGCTTTCAGTCCCCCCGTTTTCGATATTCGTAGAACTGCTGGCGGACGCAGTTTATCAGGAGAGTATAGGGCGAGAGTGGTTGCGGCAGTCATCTTAGAAGGCCCGTAGTGCGCGAGTACTCATTCAAGTATATTGGCAGCCCTGACTGTTTACGTTTCGCTCTACACGAATTCAGTGCCAAGCTATTTGAGGGCAACCCCCGACACTGGCCTGAAAGCGAGAGTTTGGTGTATGAATCTATTTTTAATTGTAAATATAAACATTCTTTAAGCTATTTAAACAAGAAAATATAGATTTTTTACCATTAACTTAAAAAAAAGTATATATATATATATATATTTAAAGACTGACTCACAAGGAGCAGTAGTCGAACGCGACTTTGACCCTGGGAGCAGTTGTCGAACAGGCAGAGACCCAGTAGTCGAACAGTGCGATCCGAAGTGGAAACAGGTTAGAGATGATAAGTACTTATTTACAAGAAATAAATGGAGTACTTATAAACAAGTGAATAAACATGATGTGTGACATACGTTCGAAATAATTGTGGTTTATTTAAATAAATATCATCCATCTAACCTGGCGGACCGAATGAACAGAAAGGATACGCTACAGCGTACCCTTATAGTATGCATATAGTATCCCTTTCGTATAATGCGACAAAACCTCAAAATACAGTAAGATGAACATTTAATTTATTGCAATTTGGATGCTACGTTAAATGTTTCATGAGAAGGTCACGGAATAATTGCAATAGTAATAACGTATAAAACTCAGCTAATTAGAATTAAACAACAAAAATCAATCATTTAAGAAAAATCAACATTTTATACCATTTTCACAATCAAATTATTTAAAAACTCTTCAAAATTTCTAGTTAACATAAAATTTAATCTGTCTGAGTTTTATTTAAAGGTTTTTTTTGTAGTACTAAGTGAGTTTTTAAATTTCTTTTCTTATACTAATAGATTTGCTTTTTCTTTAGAATTATTTTTTATAACTAACGAAATTAATGAAAATCCATAAGTTTTCGGGTTTTAAACTATCTACTGTAAAACGAGACGGTATACCCACACCCCCAAGAAACTAAAAAAACAAAGAAAATGTTGAATTACCTTTTTTTCCTTAACCATATTGATCGTAAACTTACATCTAAACTGCTTTTTTTACTCAACAAAAGCGTGCATTTCAAAGAAAATCACGACAAACTGCGAGGCAATAATACCTGTTTTCTCGAGTTACCACGAACTTTTTTCTAAACGATGGTGCAACTTGCTTTTTTTATATTTCAAATAGATACATAAAATATTAAAGTTTTTTATAAAATTTTGTGCGAAAACGATAAAAATGTATATCAACTACCTTATATACTAAAATTAAATAATAATTACCATGCGCGCACTGCAGCAAGAGCGTCGTATACGCTCTCAATATTCTCTTTCAAAGCAGTGTTAGAACTTTTTTAGTCCGCTTTCAAGCCATAAGAATTTATTTTTTGTATCATTTATAGTTCAAACTTTCCTCGTATGTAAAGTTTAAAGTGAGTAAAATTTGACATCAGCCTCGTAAAATATTACATTTTTCACAAGCTGTAATAAAAAGTTTGTCTGGCTTGTCAGGTGTAAGAAACGCTTTTTTCATTATTTATTTTCTGAAAACTAACTAGCAAAAGAATTTCTCGGTGAATAAGATTTGACAAAAATTTTGTTTCATGGGCTCCCGGTCTATTATGCTTATTTTAAAAAAATTTCCACAGTATCGCAACCAATCATGAGTATAAATCTCAAACATTATCCTATCGTAGTACAAGAACCCAAAAACATCTTATCTGTAACCAAATCAGAATAAAATTCAAATACAGACACCGGAACCTGGAATAATATCCAGTTTCCAGCATGA
>JAWWLR010000155.1:31416272-31428378 GCA_035041075.1 Acraspis erinacei | reverse complement strand
ATCATTCAATGCGAGGAAGTAACGAGGAACTTCGTTCCCAATGCGTGTCCCGCGACACGTTCTTAGTTTTTTTTTTCCCCTTTTGTGCCATTGTCCCTTGTATAAGAAATAATGCTCTAAACTTGACTGTTCTTAAATGTAACCGAAAATCCTTACGTTTTTACATTTTTCAGTCTGCAAATCACAACAAATTTTTTACATAAACGCCTTCAAGCTCATTTACGTAGAACATTTTCAGCTTTCATATGCCTATTTTTGTATTTCGCTAGCATTTTTTTTCGCTGAGTTGTTAAGCTTCAAAGGCAGATGCCTATCATTTTCTCGCCGATAGTAATTGTGGAGCGCGGAACGTGAGTTTCGCATTAAGAATTTTATCTTCAAAGCCACAGGTGCTTAAGAATCGCCTTTAAAAACAAATGGATTCACAGTTTCAGTTACTGTTTTAAAGCAAATGTTCTATTTAAGTTACAATATTTTAAAAAATGCAGTCGAAATGCACACATTAAGGGCCCAGACTTGCTCGAGCGTCTACGATGACGCTCACATCAATGTGCTAACATAGGACGGAGCTATGTTCGGTCCTATGTTAGCACATGGGTGAAGCGTGAGCGTGCGGCGTCCGAACATGTCTAGCTATTTTGTTTATTTTGTACTTTATTTATTTATAAATAATATATAGAAATTCTTCAATATTATACAGATGTATTTTATTATTTTCATATTTCATATTACTGATTAAATATTGAATTTAAATTTGAAAATTTTACATTAATAAGAATAGATAATTCTGTAATATAAAAAAATCAAACTTTTACTACACGCAGTAGCCTATTTTAGGTTCGAATAGGAAATAACTGTGCCCCCTGTAATAAAATACAAAATAATAATCCTTAATGTGGCTATTTAAATCTCAGAAAAGAAACGTTCATGCATATTTTAAAATGTATGTACTCAAATTAGCAGTTTTTCAATTAGAAATGATTCCATTTTAAAAGCTTTAAATTAAAAATTAGTAAACAATAACAACTTCAAACTTAAAGAAAATCAAATCTTTACAAAAAAATTTTGTGCTCTAATTTTGAAGCAGAAATAAAATTGTTGAATTTAGAGGAAATCAATTCATATGTGTTTAATCTCGAATCCTATTAATTAAAACTTGTCTGATTTAGGAAGTTTTAAATATTGTAATTATGATCACTTTCAATTTGAAGTTGCTCATTTTTAAAACTGATAAATAAAAACACGAAGGAAAAATTGAATGCTTCATTTAAATTAATCAATTATACGCCTTAAGTTTTCAATTTAAAAAACATGAACTTATTTGCACTTGCCAAAAATTCGATAAAATTAAAATGCTATCAATTTTAAAGCATTTTAAACTAAAAATGCTTAAAATTCTAAAATTTATCAAATGATACCTATAGGCTAGTAACTCTCAACCCTGAATACTAGCACCTTTAATAAATATTTTTCAATTTTAATACTAACTGCATTTTACTATCGTTTAAGGAGTTATGTTATCAAATTTAATAATAATTTAAGCATGAATTACAATTTCAAAGTTCAAATTTTAGAAAAACATTTCTTTTCGAAATCGAGGTGTAGTATAAGAATTTTTTTATTAATTTTTTTCGTCATTGCTAACTATTTTTTTATTAAATTTGATATTATAATATTTCATTTTATTTACAAATTCTTCCGGCATTGTTCAAACACTTCGACGTTTTAACAAATGAATAAACACTTTACTGACAACTTACACAGTCTTGCATTTTTTTTCGCCAAGGCAACACATGCTTTATCACGCGGACAACAATTCCCTCGCGGTAGCAGACCACAACTGGAAGTGCGCCGGTGATAATAACACATTTTATTAAGCCCTAACCTTCGCTTCATACAAAGAGGAGAATAAACTTAGAGAAAAAAATCTTATTTTTGTTAGAGACACGCACAAAATTTCAAAAGTATGAATATTTTTCAATGTTTTTTGTTCTGAGGAATTCTATTAAACGAAATGAAGAAAACTGTGAATTGTTACTAACAAACTATTTAACAATAAGAATTATACTTCAATATTATCTAAACAGGTTAGTCACGTAGTTTTTTCTTTTTATGAAAATTTTCTTTTTTTGCTATGATTACTTTTAGAGATCTTAGACCTTGTATATTAACTTATAATTTCAGAATCTTCATTTTTCTGAAGATGATATTTTTAATATATAATTTTCTATATTTTGCAACAAAAAAATTATAAGATCGGTTTATATTCAAAGCGAGTTTTATTGGCTCGTTGACCTTATTCAAGCCAAAGGTGGTGGAGTAAACCCGTATCTACTACTACTGTATACTATTACAAGCAAATGCTTGCAAACTAAACGGAATTAACAATACGAAGAACAGTTTTATTTTGCACTTACAGGATGCCCGAAATACTTCATTTTCAAAGTTTCCTAACTTTTCACCGATTTTTGAGTGTCCAATTTTCCATTTACCCTGGCCAACATTTAATTCTTGTAACTTTTTTAACATAGAATCTTTTATGAACGGAACAAAGAAAGCAAATTTCAAATTTAAATTTAAAATTAAGCTATTTATTTCTTTCAACAAACAAAAAAAGAATTTCCAATCCAAAAGGACAAATTTTTAACAAAATTAATTAATTTTCAAATAAGAAAAAAAATTTTAAAAGGGAAACCAAAAAATTAATTTTTAACTAAAATGATGAATCTTCTACCAAAATAATTATTTTCGACCCAAATAGTTGATTTTTAACACATTTTTTAGACACATTTTCAACCAAAAACAGAATAGTTAACTTTTCAGTTAAAAAAAACTAAATTTTAAACCAAAAAACAAACGAATTTTCAAAAAAATAGTTGAATTTTTAACTAAACAAAAAATGTAATAGTTGATACTTCAAACAAAAGGATAAAATTGACCAAAAGAGAAGAATTTTTAAATAAAAAGGACTAATTTTTAACTAAAAAGATTAATTTTCTACCAAAAAAGAAGAATATTCAACAAAATACATGAACTGTCAGACAAATAATTGAATTTTGTAGTAAAAACGATTAATTTGCATTTTTTAAAAATGGAAAAGTTAAATTTGCAATTTACTCTTAAGCCAAAGGATAAATTTTCTGTAAAACAGCTGAATTTTCAACACATACGTATGAATTTTCAAGAAAAAAGGAAAAGTCAGATTTTCAGCTTAAACAGTAATTCAATCAATTTTCATCAAAAAATGGAGAAGTTTTATATGAAATACGCTTTTAGTGCAAAAGATGAATTTTCTACAGAACAGTTGAATTTTCAAACCAAAAATATGTATTTTCAGTAAAAAATGGAGATGTTAGATTTTATATTGACAAAAAGTAATGTTCAACTGTAAAAAACGAAGTTTCAACCAAAGCGATAAATTTTTAACTAAAATTATGAATCTTCATTAAAAATATGCATTTTTTAAAAAAGTGGTTCAAACTTCAAACAAATCATTCAATTTTTCATAAAAAACCTACCCGCTGCGCGGCCACATTCTCATCGATTATGTCCAAAATGTGAACTTTTCTACATTATATTCAACAGTTTTTGTTTCATTTTTTTTTTCGAAAAAATTAATTAGTTTATTTTTCATGTCTTTTTTGTGTTAAACCAAAACTACGCATCCTATCAAAAAATTATTCATTACAATATCGTAGCTCTTTTTTGCATGTGCAACTTTGGTCAATTCGTTTTTTTAAAAGCTTGTGTCGCTTGTGAAGAAATTGAATTTTTTTCATTTTTAACTTAATCTTTTACGATTAAAACCGAAAATACGCATTTAATAAGAAAATGAATAAGAATTTTGTGGCCCTTTTTGGAGTGAACAACTTTCGTTTATGTTTATTTTTCGTAGCTTGTTTCGTTCGTCCAAAAATTCCACTTCTTCATTTTTAATGTTTTTTTACAAATAAAAGAACAAACTACGTGTCCTATAAGAAAGTGATCCAGAAGAAATTTGCAGGTATTTTTTGGATGCATAATTTTTTTTAATTTGTCTTTTTTTGTATTTTTTTGTATTTTCTTTTTATCAACAAAAGTAAGTTAGTATCAATTGTTCAAGTTTCCGTGACTACGAATAGCCGTACATATAATTTGTTAATCTTGAAAAAAGTGATTTCAAAAACTTTGTAATCGCTTTAACTTTTGAATTTTTATCCAAAAGAGCTGACTAACAAACTTGACTTTCATTTTTCGATGAACATAACAACATGCATACGGGCATACAAACTTCAAAACGTGAAGATTCAACTAAACCGTGGGGGGGGGGGCAATTTTACACAAATCGAATAATTTCTCTGATGAGAATGTAAAAAGATAAATTTCCTTCCAATAATCTAATAGCTGGTAATAGTAGGTATTTCAAAAAAATAAAATAAAAATGGTCAGCAAAATATTTGCTTTTATATCTGAAAAAGCTTGCAGAACGGAAAAAGTTCACAAATCAGAAAAAGCTTTCAAGACAAAAAAGCTCGCGGACTGAAAAAAGCTTGCGGGCCAAAAAAGCTTGCAGAACGGAAAAAGTTTACAAATAAGAAAAAGTTTTCAGGTTTAAAAAGCTCGCGGACTGAAAAAAGCTTTCGGGCCAAAAAACCTTTCAGAACGGAAAAAGTTCACAAATCTAAAAAACCTTTCGGGCCAAAAAAGTTCGCGGCCTGAAAAAAGCTTGCAGCACGCAAAAAGTTCACAAATCGAAAAAAGCTGGCGGGTTGAAAAAAGCTTGCAGGCCAAAAAAGCTTGCAAAGCGTAAAAAATTCACAAATCTAACAAATATCTTTCGGGCAAAAAAAGCTCGCGGACTTTAAAAAGCTTGCAGAACGGAAAAGGTTCATAAATGTAAAAAGGCTTACTGGCGGAAAAACGCTCGTGGACCAAAAAAGCTTGCAGATCGAAAAAAGCTCGCTGGATAAAAAAACACGAGTCGAAAAAACTTCATGAATCGGAAAAGGCTTGCGGGCTGAAAAAATTTCGCAGAGCTAAAAAAAGTTCGGGGATTTACAAAAGCTCACAGAGCTAATAAAACGTTCTCGAATCGACAAAAGCTTACGTTCCGAAAAAAAACTAGCTGAACGAAAAAAGTTCGCGGTCCGTATAAAGCTCGTGCAGCTCGTAAAACTTGCACTGCGCCACGATATTTGATTGCTTTGATCGATCGAATAATACTGCATTAATTTGAGCACATTTTTAGTGTATACAAGTACTTGATACACAAGAAAACAGATTTTCTTTAGAACTCTGATTTTTGATCAATTTCATGAGAAGAAAGAAAAAATAATAAATTCCAAATTTTGCTTTCAAAGTTCTCCTTTTAATTAAATTCCTTTCCATTTTTAGAAAAAAAACTTTTTAATCAAATAGAAATTCAAAACTACAATTATTTTAAAAGTATAGTTCCTATTAATATTAATTCTTGTAATTTTCTTTATTTATTTTGCAAGCTTTCTGAGTTTTTTTCAGTCATCAAGCTTTTTTCATTTCGCAAAGCTTCTTTCGGTCTGCGATATTTTTTCGATCCACAAGCTTTTTGCGACTCGATCTGATCCGGACAAAAAAGCTAGGGCGTGGTGAGCTTTTGCACACCCCTAATGATTTTTTTTTTACAAAAAAGTTAATTTTCTAACCAAATTGTTGAATTCTCAATCCAAAAACACGAATTTTGAACCAAAATGGATAAATTTTTAACCAAATTGTAGAAACGTTACCTAAATAATAAATTTTTTTAAGTAAATAATAAAAATTATTTTGAACTGAATATTGTTACTTCTAACCTAGAATTTAAATATGCAACTAAGATTTAAAAAGAAAAGACAGTATTTACCGTAAAAGTATTTTTTTATTCTTATTCATTCTGGCTACACACTTTTAAAAGTTCTCTGAATGCAACCTTTATTTTTTTGATAACATATACCAAAATAAAATCTTCAAACTCAATCATCTTTGGCAGCGACATTTTAAATATCAAATGTTCGATTCCAAATTCGATTCCAGAACCTACTAAAGGACAATTTGAAAACAAGTATAAACAAATGATCAAAAAGTAAGCATCTTTTGAAAAGAATCACTTCAAAAATCATATATAACTTAGATATAAAAATACATAAGTTCACTTAACAAAATTTTTCACCTTGCTTCCAATTAATCGGAAATTCTGAAGCATAATGTTTCATCAGTGGAGAAAACAAGTCATGTCCAGACAATCATTCCTATCATAAATATTGTAAGAGCATAGCGTTTTTTTAAATATTGCCCTTAAAATTATAACATCAGTAACAACAATTTAGACTTTGTACAAAATAAGCCAGGCGCATCATAAATAATAGTTCTCGCACTGTTTCTTCTGTTTTCTAGAACTGCTTCTTGAACAGTTCCAGAACTACATCTAGAACAGTTCTAGAACTGCTTCTAGAACTACTTCTAGAATTACTTCTAGAACCGTTCTAGAATAGTTCTAAAACTGCTTCTAGAAGAGTTCTAGAACTGCCTCTAGAACTGCCTCTAGAGCTGCTTCTAGTATAGTTCTAGAACTGCTTATAGAACCGTTCTAGAATAGTTCTAAACCTGCTTCTAGAACAGTTCTAGAACTGCCTCTAGAACTACTTCTAGAACTGTCTCTATAACAGTTCTAGAACTGCATCTAGAACTGCTTCTAGAAACGTTCTATAATTGTTCTAAAACTGCTTCTATAAAAGTTCTGGAACTGTTTCTAGAACTTCATCTAGAACAGTTCTAGAACTACTTCTAGAACAGTTCTAGAACTACTCCTAGAACTGATTCTAGAATACATCTAGAACTGCTTCTAGAACCGTTCTGGAATAGTTCTAAAACTGCTTCTAGAACAGTTCTAGAACTGCTTCTAGAATAGTTTTAGAGCAGTTCTAGAACTTTCCAGTTCGTAGGGTAGATATACACTGACCTGGGCACGCTTCTTCCACATTAGACATATTTTATCAGGTTTGCATTTACCTAATACAGATACACCAAAATAGAGAAGGACGGAGTCGAGCGAGAATCGCTATCATGTGAGTTCTGTGTATTCGGTAAATCCGTGATTCGGTGGACCGAGAAGTAGAACACCGACACTTTGATCCTTCGAGGCTGTTACAATATCTACTCCTTCGTTAAGGAGTCTAGCTTTTCTTAAAAGAAAAAAATTCAGGTACCTTCTTTTTTACAGTGAAAAAATACTTTTCACGAAACATAGTAAAAATTGTAGATCTAGTGGAACTAAAAAAAATTTCATATATGCAAAATATCTCCTACGGGCCCAAAATCTGAATTTTTTAGTAAAAAAAAACATTTTTGGGTGATTATTTATTTTTCTAGGTGAAAAATCACGACGATATAATCGAAAATATTACAAAGTTTCTCCATTTTTCTATTTTAACAAGAATTTAATGACAGTTTTAAAATAAAATAACTATTTTCTGTTTATATTAACAAGGCGAGTTCAATGCCGTGTGTAATGAGCTTTCCTTGATTATAATTGGTTGAAATTTGACTGAGTTATCAAATTTTAAACTAATTTAAATTTAATTTTAAATAAAATAATAAAGTTTTTAATAGATAAGTGGAATTTTTAACCTAGAAAGATGAATTTTTAACCGAATGACCGAATTTTTCAAAATAAAGCTTAATTCTTAACCAAAAAGGTGAATTTTAGATCTAAAAGGACAAATTTTTTGCCCAAATAAAAGAATTTTTAACGAAACTGTTAAATTTTTAAACAAACAGGATTAATTTTGAACAAAAGACTAGAATTTTATAATTACAGAAATCAATTTTCAACCAAACCGTCAAATTTTTAAACAAAAAATAATAAACTGCAATCATTAAAATTTGAACTTTCAACAAAAAGATGAATTCTAAATAAAAAAGAAAATAGTTGATATGTACAAAAAGAAAAAAAACGAACTTTCAACAAAACAGATAAATTTTCAATCTTCGTTAAATATTTTAAAAAAAGGAATTAAGCTTCAACAAATAGATCGTTTTTTATCCAATAGTTTAATTTTCAACGTACAAAGATGAGATTTTAACCAAAAACACGAATTTTCAAGTAAGAAAATTAATTTGTAACAAAATACATACATTTTCATATAAATAGTTGAATTTTCAACTAAAAGGATAAATTTCCAGTAAAGAAAATCTCAACCAAATATATGAATTTTTAATTAAAATTATGAATCTGAAATTCTGCAACCAAGAAAATGAATTTTTAATAAAGTAGGTGAAACTTTAACCAATAAGGAAAATTTGCCACCAAAAAGACAAATTTTCAACCCGCAAATATTCATTTTCTACCAAAGGGCGAACTATCAACAAAATAATTTAACTTTTAACCAAAAAGTTGCAGTTTTAACAAAAAGAGAGAAAAATTCTGTAAAAAAATTACTTTTTTACAAATGAAAACGAATGTTAAACTAAAAAAGATCAATTTAAAACAAAATTTTAAAGTTACCTTTTCAAGTAAAAAACTCATTTCTAACAAAGATTTTAACCAGAGAAAAGAAAAAATCCACCAAAAAGATTAACTTTCTACAAAAAAAAGATTAATTTTTAACTAAAAAGAATCAATAAAAAACCGGAAAAGTTCAATTTTCAGTTAAAAAATACATTTTTAACAAGGTGATGCAAGTTTGACCGTAATAGTTAAATTTTCAATTTAGAGAAAAACTTAATTAGCAACAAAGCTTATGAATTTTCAACAACAACAAATTATTTTCTTTAATAAATTTATTCAACCTTCACCACACAATTAAATTTTCCACTAAAAAATATGACTCTCTAACGAAAAATGTAATAGTAGATATTTAAAATGAAAGGTACGACTTTTGAATAAAAATGCTGAAAAAATTTGAGAAAAAAAAGAAATAAAAGTACAAGGCAATAAAAAAAGATTGTTAAGGATTCGAAAATGGAATAAAAGGATACATTCGTCGTAAGGAGAAACGTCGACGTCCTGAATGTCTCCTTTATGTCGATAAACCTCCCCGAGATATTCATGATGATCCGGATACCTTCTGTAACGCCTGAGAATTCCTCCATCACAGACAGAGTAAAGTGTACTCCCATTGGAAGTGTACCTGAGTTTCCAAACTGGAGATTCTTTCTGCTCTTTAAGATGTTCCTGAATTCCAGTGTCCGGTACGTAAGCTGAGATTAAATCTCCGCCGCTCATGATTAAACCTGTCATTTGAAAATTGCTTTTTTATATTTCAGGGCTCGTGTCGATTACAGGACTTAAAAAAATCGAACTAGTCGTATAAGATTACAGCAAGCATTTCGCGGTTCGCAGACATATTTCAGGATCAATGAAATTTAAAAAATCAAACTCTAAAGCCAAATTTTTTTCATTTGATGTAATAAATACGGAACTGCAAATTAAAGCACTAAAATTGGAACTTTTGAATTAAAAAGTTTTTTCATTCAAAAAGTGTTGTATTCAACTGCTCAATATATTCTAAACTGAATGATATCATAAATGAAAAAGATCACATTTTAACTAATTATTTAAAAAACAGTTTGAATGAAATTTAAACAGATTTTTCATTAAAAAATTTTGTGAAATTCCCGGTGAAAAAATAAATTCACTGTCATTTGCCGGTTTGATAAAATTCTCGGTTTTCCGGTCCAGCGGAATACTTAAAATTCACTAAAAAAATATCAATTTTCAACCAAAAATAGAATAAATCATTTTTAGTTGAAAAAATTATTTTAAAAAAACGGATTTTCCAGAAAATAGTTCAATTTTCAACCTGACTGATGAATTCTCAACTAAAATGATGAATCTTCACCAGAAATAATTGAATTTTCAAGAACAAAATAAATTTTTAATATAAAAGTTAAAATGTCAAACAAAACTTAACTGATCAAATTTTAAATTAAAACAATTACTTTTCACAAAAAATAACTTTCAACGAAAAAGAAAAAACTAACTTTTTAAAAAAAAGTTACATTCTCAAACAAAGTGATGAATTTTCAACTAAAATTGTAATTGTTTAACTGGAATAGTTGAATTTAAAACCAGAAAGATGCATTTTTAACTTTAGTTATGAATCTTTAACCAGAATAATTTAATTTTTTTAACAAAAAGATACATTGCCAACCAAGAAGATTATTTTTCTATGAAAAAAGATAAATTTTCAACCATAAGTTGAATAATTGAATTTTTAGTCAGAATTTTTAGTCAGCTAAAAAGATGAATTTTTAACTAAGATTATGAAATATTCAACTGGAATAATAGTTACATTTTTAGTTCAAACAAATAATCATTTTAAAGAAATTCAACAAAGCAGTTCCATTTTCGGCAAAAAATAATAAATAATTACATAAATAATATATAAATAAATAATTTTCAACCAAACTGGTGAATTTTCAACTCAAACGATGAACCTTCACCTGGAAAAGTCTAATTTTATAACAAAAAGGTGAATTTTAAACCACAAAGATTAATTTTGTACAAAAAAGGCGAATTTTTCACGTAGGACATAAATTTTCAAACAAACAGTTTAATTTCTAAATATACAATATCAATTTTCAACCAAATAGTTGAGTTTTTATCTAAAATTTTCTACTGAAATTGTTAAATTTTTAGTAAAAGAAATTTATTTTCACTCTAGTAGAAAAATATTCAAACAGAAATAAATTTTCAATTAAAATTATGAATCCACATCCTGAAAAACTAATTCTTAACGAAGAAGTTTAACTTTTAACCAAGTAGTTGAATTTTACTAAAGACTACTTTAGGCACTTTTTTATCCAAAAATTTGGAAGAGGCAACTTTCAAAATGGGACAAATTTTAACTTGAAACAGGGATTCTTTTAAATTCCATTCTTCTACATCCGAATTATGATTCTTTAAAAAAAATGTCCGTCCCATGTTCTTAAATAAAAACGATAAATATTTTCTAAAATTCTCTGTTCCAAGTTAGAATAAAACTTAGAATTTTAAGCCAACAATTATTACATTTTCAACAAAGTTTTTAAGTTAAAGTGTCGAATGGTTCAGAAAATAGTAAATTTACAATAAAAAATTTTCCACCAGTGTTGATTTTACAACTCAATAGTTGAGAACTTTCAAGCAAAAGAGACGATTTTTTTGGGTAACTTTTTAAGAATTGAACCAAACAGTTGATTTTTTAAACGAAGAAGAAGATTTTCTTGAAAAATATTTCAATTTTAACCGGCAACGCTGATTTTTCAAGAAAAAATATAACTTCGAAACACCTAAGATGAATATTCAAATTAATACTTTAATTTAAATTTAAAAATATCATTTTAAATCCAAAAGTCGACGTTTTCTGAAGAAAGGTGAATTTTCAACCACAGGGTGACAGTTTTAATCAAAGAAAAAAATTCCCGGTCATTTCCCGGTTTTTTCCCGGTTTGTAGACATTTCTTACGGTCAATATTTGAAAAATTGGACACTAAATCTAAAAAAATTCCAATCGAAGTAATAAAAACTGAACTGCAAACAAAAGCATTCAAAGTAAAACTCTTCAATATTAAGCTATGAAAATTGAAATTTAAAAGTTCTTTCATTCAATAACTTTGTATTCAAATGCTCAATAATTTACACGTATCTTGTCATTTTCAATGCTCTTAAATTGAAGAATCGATCAAGAATTTAAAAATGTTCAAAATTATACTAAGTTTAGCAATTTAAAATTCTAGTTGCATCTAAGAATTGGTTAGAAATTGAAACTGCGCACTTTAAATCCGAAATTACATTTTTTTCGACCAATTCTCTACTCAAATCCAGAATTTTAATTCTTTCAGAAAATTCTCTTATTTCAACTAATTGTAAGAAATAGAATTTGTCTGTAAAATTGCCTGTTCCAATTCACAATTTAAATTTTTTCAAAAATACCTCGTTTTAACACAGAATAATAATTTGGTTTGAAAAATTCAATTTTCTATTAAGAATTCTTATTCTCCTGGATACACTCCTGTTTTGAATTAGTTAAAAATTGAAAATCCCCTCTTCAATTCCAGAATTGAACCGCCGCATCGTAGAACGGGATATAAAATATTTTTCGAGGAGTGGGAGGGCCCCTGGTCGCGTTTT
>JAWWLR010000155.1:31355910-31366745 GCA_035041075.1 Acraspis erinacei | reverse complement strand
CATTATGTTCAACACTATTATATATGTATGTTACATCTATTTCTGTACCTCGGCCTTCGATTGCTTATTCAGATATTACAAACTAAAGTACAAATTTTATTTATCATGATGACTTTAATATTTCTCTTTCATTTTGCATCATATTTTATGTTCAGCTGCCCTGAGAAATGTATCATTTGAATCAATTTATATTATTTTATTTAATCTTTTAAATTCTAAACACGATATCTCAAACCGTGTTGACGTAGTGAATACAAAAAAAAGGGAAATAATTTTGCACATTTATTTTTTACTCGGGTAATTTTTTTTTTGAATTATTACTCAAACTAAATATACAAACGCAATTTATGATTTGGTCACGTGGTCACCGTAGAACATGCCCTTACGACGAGAAGTTTGAAATTAAATGTTCAAAAGTAAAGAATTTGATTTGGTCACGTGGTCACCGTAGAACATGCCCTTACGAAGAGAAATTTGAAATTAAATGTTCAAAAGTAAAGAATTTGTTTCATAATGTACGAAATCGAAAGCCTTCAATCTCTAAAACTTCAAAGAGCTTTCAAAATTTGAATGTTAAGATGTTAAAGGATGTTTATAATGAACCTCATGAATTAAAATAAATGTTTGCGTTTTGCGGAAAATCTGAATATGTTATATTTAGTTGATCGGGACTTAACGGAAAAAACGGGAGTTTGAAATCGACCGCCGAATCGCCACCCAGGTGGCGAAATTCTATTATATTTTTCATGAATGGTTTTCAATACGAATTAAAGCTCATTCGGCTTTGCTTCAATTCATCCCTTTTCGTCTGCATGGATACATTTTATTTGTTTATAGTTCTGGATCCTTGCAAGATTTTTCTTTTATGCAAGTTTCTTTTACATTCTTCCTGTACTGTACTCAAAGTATTAAAAAGGGATTCATTTTATGTAAAAGACCAACCTATATTATATGCGAGTATAATTTTTTACATTTACTAAAGTTTTTAAGAGCAAAGTATACCGCTTATCCTGCGTAGTGTATACATATAACAGTAATATTCTGAAAATGAAAAGTTTCTTGTTTTTAAATTTTAATATTTTAATTCTAAATCATACTTAGAAGTGTCTTAATAATTTACAAAAGTTTATTAATAGAATTTGCAGATGAAAAATTGTTCGTAGTAAATTAAAGAAATAATGAAATTTTGAAATTCACATTCAGGTTCACTGGATCATATAATAATATAAATTTTTGTTCAATATAATTTAATGTAATGATTTTCCAAGCAAGATTGGTTAAAAAATTTTGGAGGTTAAATATGATTTTTAATTTGACTTTAATCTCATTGAAACTTCTCTGATTCTAAAAGTAACATAACCCTTTTTTAATGATTTTTCTATTTGCTTTATGGTTCCAAGTATTGATGATAAAAACTTTTCGCTTCTTTTATGCGTAACTGAAGTTCGCAACGTTTTTAAACAAAAATATAATTTACTTTTTTTAAATTACTAAAATACATTTTTAGTAATAAAATAAAGTATTACATTATTCTGTACGATAATCACATTCCTACAACCAAGTTTTTTAGCCACTTCTTGGATTTCATTTCACAAATTACTTTTATTTGATGTCTGACAACCGCGAGAAGAGTTTCATACAAATATCTCTGCCGAAGGTATATCATTTAAAAAATCTGTGAAAATTAAAAGATCTCCAACTTTCCTTTGAGCTGGGTACTCGCATTTTTTTATTCAAATTACGTTTATTTCGTGTTGGACAACATCAAAAAAAGATTGATGCTAATTTCGCTAACAAAGTAAATGCCATTGAAAAATTTAATTAAATTAAAAAATGTTCTTACAATTAAAATAACTGAAATAATTTTCTGTATGTTCGGTTCTCATATTTTATTACACAATTTACTTTTTATTTGAAGGCGGGCACGGCAAAACGGCATTTCTTAAAATCGCAGTTTTCTGCTAGGGATTTTACAAAAGGGATATTAGAATTAAATTTGTGTTGGTATTTCCCTTAATCGAATACCATAGTAATTTGATAAATAATATCCGGAAACCAAGTGTTTTGAGTTAGATTTTTTTTAATTATTTTTTTTTATTTCATAAATTTTTCAAAATGACAGACTTCCGGTATTGATATGAAAGTGAAACTTTTTTTGATGTTATACGACAACAAAATAATATAAATAATTTTTGAAATAAACTTCAAGAAACTATAGCCTTTAAGGAAATATTTGAATTAAAAAATAAATATATTTTAGATTGTGTGGGTGCATAAATCGCATTTGTCATAGCATTATCACCATCTCAAATAATTGGTTACTTTTTCATTGCTAAAAAATATTGGGTCCAACGTTTCTGGTTTTAAGCACAAAATAAAACTAGTAAAAAATCTAAAACTCTATTTGAGAAATTACCTACGAAACAATAAAATGTTTAATAACTAAATTGTTCCTCTAAACTAGAACAACAAATTTCCCCTTGACCATTTTATGTCAAGATGCGCACTTTTTAAAATTATTTAAAAAAAAGGAAAACACATTTGTTATCAAAGCATATTATGAATTGTAATAATATTCATTCACTGAAATGATACATTGTTTTTGGTAGCTGCGAATAAAAATTAATACGGAAATAGAAACAAATATTAAACTAGTCACGAAAAATAAAATTTGAATTTTATTTTGCAATATATCTGAAAACACAATCCCGGGACGATATACAGAAATTAATCAAATATACATTTAATGTAAGAGAGTTGAACATAATATAGAAAAGTTAACATACCCTGTTAAAAATGTATCTGGGAAACTTCCACTATATTTATTGAAAGTTTATTTCTGAAACGTAAGTTAACGCTACAACCCATGATATTGGAGCTTTATAATACAATTCCAGTAGCCAGTAACACTTCTGTATCTTTCTTGCGGCAGGATACCTCGACATTTGTTGAAGCGAAAATTTCAACAACAAAAATGTCAATGATTTCTCAGGACACTTGTCCCAGGCAAAGAAAGAAATTTTCTGACGGAGCCAAACCTTTAGTTAATACATAGTATATAACTCGCGTATTAATGGATTTCATCGAGTTTAAGAAATTCTTAAAATACACAAAAATTACGGAATTCATATAATGCCCAGAATTCACGGATTACATGGAATTCTCGGAATTCTTTGAATGAACAGAATTCAAGGAATACCCGAGATTCAAAGAATTAATGTAATAAATGAAATTTAAGGAATTTACGGAATTCATGAAATTAACAGAATTTAAAGAATTTACGGAATTCACAAAATTCAAGAAATTCATAGCATTCATGGAATTCACGAAAATCAAGGAATTTAGGAAATTCAAAGAATTCACGGATTTCGCGAAATTTGAGGAATTCACGGATTTCGCGAAATTTGAGGAATTCACGGAATTCGAGCAGCTTGCGGAATTCAACAAATTTATGAAATTCAAGGAAGTCGTGGAGATGCATGGAAATAAATTAATTCATGGAATTTAATGAAATCAACGAATTCGTGTACTTCCACGAATTCCGTAAATTCCATAAATTCCGCGAATTGTTTAAACTCCTTGAATTCCGTGAATTCTTTTGATTTCGTGAATTCCTTGAATTCATTAAATTCGGTGAATCGCATAAATTTCGTGTATTTGTTGAATGCCATCAATTCCGCGACTTCAATCAATTTCGTGAATTTTTTCACTTCCATGAATTCCGTGGATTCGATGAAATCCGTGAATCCCACGAATTCAGTGAATTACTTAAATTCCGTTAATTCCATGATTACAGACAATTCCATGAATTCCATAAATTTAAAGAGTTCCAGCAATTACGAAAGTTCAATGAATTCCGTGCTTTTAATGAATTCCTAGAATTCTGTGAATTCCTTGAACTCCATTAATTACATGAATGTCATAAATTCCATCAATTTGGTTAATTCCTTTAATTTCATGAAGTCCGCGAATTGCTTTAATTCCATGAATTCCATGAATTTCATTAATTCCGTGAATTCAATTAATTTTGTGAATTTCTTGTGCGCAATTTGCGACATGCAAACTATACATCAATTGGAATGATGGACGGTAAATTCACGATTTCGTCATTCCAACTCCATGTTTGCAATTTTACCTTACGCTCATATGCCAGAAGTGTTATAGAATTCCAAAATTTTTTAACAGTGTATATTTAATTTATAATTTATATTATATTTTAAATTTGAAAACTAATTAAAAGTATTAATAAAATTTTTTAAAATTTTAAAATAATTCACCTAAGTTTAAAAAAAAAATAAAAATGAGGGCATTTTTTTAATCTATAAAAAGGCAAGGCTTGTTGTAAAAACAATTTTTTTGCTATAATCTGAAATCTGTTTTATAAAGAAATTTCAATTACACACTAATGTCATTTAACAATATTTACAACAAATTTAAGTGTATACATATTAAGCAATTACAAACATATATTGATTGCATTTTTTTCTAAAACAATACATCGAGTAGTTATGGTGAATATTTCTCAACAATTATCTTGTGAATTGAAATTTTTAAGATTGCAGCACGTGTTAAAATTAAATAATTTGTCTCGAATTTTTAGACTTATTATTAGATAAAGCTTAGGGCGGTGTAAAAGAAATGTGGAAAAAATGTTCTATAAATTCGAACTTCTTTATTTTACATCATGGTTTCATATGACTGAATACCAGACAATAAATTACATCTGGTTTGCGTAATAACCGGTTCAGATGATGACTCGTTCGTGCATGGAATTTTATTCCTTTTAATGATTGCAGAATAAAATTTATGAACGATTTTCATCCAAGTTCTGAATATTACACACCATAAGTTGAAGGTACCTAGAATTTTTTATCAGTGAGAATACTTCAGGGTCGCCGCAGGTCAGGAAAAACCTGGAAATCAGGGGATGTCAGTAATTTTCAAAAAAATAAAAAATCAGGGAATTTCTGTGCGAAGCACTTTAAGTAACTGTTAAGAATAATCAGAGTTGCCACACATTCCGTTTTAGTCACTTTTTTCTTAAATTAATTTTTAGTCACTTTTTAAAGATAATATCATTGGGGGCACTTTCTTAAATAAAAAGATTACTCCAGTCAATTTTGTTTCAATAAATTAATTTCAAGAATTACTCAGTGTTGTATTTACGTCTATACTTACCTACTCTGAATGTTCCTGAAATTATTTTTAAATATTTTAGCGTATTTTATGATATTTTAAAAAAGGTTATGTCTAGATGTCCCGAAAAATGGTGGGAGTTGGAGAAGCACAGAAAAAACGAAGGATAAACTTTATCTTGATTCTGACGGAAAAATTACATGAGACAATGTTAACTTCACACCATAAACTTTACCCGAATATCGGTTAAAGTTTCTTTTAGTTTTCCATGACAATAAATATATTTTGAATGGCGTGAAGTAGTCTGAATAAAACTTTATGCCTCTAAAAAATTACCTGAAACAAATGTTATCATTGGGCTTTTTTCTGTAAGGGCATGGACTAGTCATCCCGAGTTTCGGGACGAAACTTCGCTTCAAAAATTACAAGGAGTTTTTAAGAAATTTTAAAAGTTTCAAGGGGTTTTAAAACATGATAAAGGATTTGAAATATTTTAGTATATTTTATAATATTTCAAGGAATTTTAAATTGATTTCAGTAATTTAATGGAATTTCAAAGGATTTAAAATATTTTAGCATATATTAAAAGATTCCAAAGAATTTGGAATATTTTAGGGAATTTTAAATGAAATATTACCTACTTTAATGGATTTCAAAGAATTTACACTCAAGAAGTGTGGAATTTTTTAGTGTTTCAATGATTTGGAGAAATTCTACAAATATTTTGTTTGCAATTCTGGAAAATTAATGCGGAAATCGCTCTATATTTTTATTAATTTATTCCGAATTCTTTTAAATTATTTGGAATTGATACATATATTGGAAATAATCTTCAAATATTTCCATTCGCATTCCCAAATTGTTTATTTGACAGTTTATTACTATCGCATGCATGGAAATGCTTTAAAATTAATAATTAAGTTATTAATTTTCTACTCTAGATTAAAGTAATGAATTTTAAAAAAGCGTGTTGCGTAATTTCAAAATTATTAATTTTTATCGATTTCATTTCACGTTTCTAATTTAAGAATACATCGGTTTTAAACGAAGTTGGGAATTGTTTAAGTTTAAACAGCTTAATTAGTACTGCATTAATCATTTTTAAAGTTTCCAATTAAGAATACCCTTTTCAACGTTTTAGAATAATTAAACTTTGAAGGCCTAAGTTATTTAAAATTCTTCAATTTTTTTACCGTTGAAAATTACAGTGAATGTTGTTTTTTGTTCAGAAAAATCTGATTTTTATAATAATATCTATCCAATCGTTTTGAATGTCATTTGATACTACATGGTTATGATTCATCTTAATAATTGTTATCATGTTTTAAATGTCTAAAATTTAAAATTATAGTTTTGAATGCGCAATTTTAAATTAGTTTAATTTTTAAAGCCCTAAACCTAAAGTTGCTTAGCTTCAAAAGTTGAAATACGCAATTATTTCAATCGAAGTTTCTTAATTTTTAAATAATCAATGAGGAACGTTACTAATTTTTTAATGTTTAGTTTATTCTGTTACGCTTTGTAGCAAGATATAACTAATTTAAAATTTACAGAGTTCCTCATGCTTTTTTAGAATTATTAAATTTGGACGGACATTAAATTTAAACTTAAGTAAGAACAAGCACTCGGTAGGTTTTGCGCGGATATTATCCTCGTAATCAACAATTTATGACTTTTTTATATCAATTACAACAATGTAGTCTTTAAAATTAAAAAAATTGAAGCCCTTCAACTCTAGGAAATCCTATTAAAAATCCTTCAGTATTATAAAAATTCTTTTGATACCCTTAGAATTATCATAAAATCACTTCAAATCTTTTAAATCTTTTCGTTCCGATGAAATCCAATAAAGTCCTTTAAATAATCCGTGAAATTTCATGAAATCTGATATTTTTTGCATTTTTTGATATTTTTTTTCTCTCTACGTGTGCTATTTCGCTCATTATGTGCGCCCATTATTTACGCCTGCGTACATATAACTTCGTGCTACTAGAGGGGGCATCCGACAAGTCCGCAATTCCTGAAATTTTTTGCTTCTACAGCCCCAAAGTTGGAAAGTTATCGGACTTGTACTGTAAATTGATTGAAATACCTTGAGACATTTTAAAATACCTAAAACTCTTTGAAATCTTTGGAATTATTATTAAATCCGTTAATAATATGACCATGGTTTTACACCCCGTCATGCAAACATTGAGATCCACGTGAAAAGACATGTGTAGCACTACGAGTGATGTACGATATTTTAATTCGAAATCAGCGTTTTATGAGACTGCAGCGCCGTCTGAAAAGTAAGTCGTGAAAACGTACGATTGACGTGGCAGTCATTTGCTTCAGCTGTGATTGGTAATCTTGTAAGGCGCGAAATTATAAATGTGGATCGGCCCGACCTGGAGCAAAGATATTATACGCTTAAAAATAAATCTCTCAGTCTTTCTCAAAGACAAAAATGTTTCAAATCGACTGATAATACCTAAAATGGGCCAGGCTTTTTCGCCAGAAACAACTCTTGAGATTTCTATCGGTAGGGTATCACAATTTTATGTCATTTTATTGACCTTTTTTTAGGTTAGTATTCAAGGAAAACCCCCTCTCCAGAACGGGAAATACTAATTCTTTCCACTTTCTTAAGGTTAGGGTTATTTTTCCCACCAGTACGGTTAGAGAAAACATTTTGCTTTATTCAGTTTTGAAATATCCTAATTTCTATGAGAATCTTTTAAAGTACCCAAAAATCTTCAAACTCTCTTAAAAACCTTTAACATTCTAAAAATGTTTATTAATGCTTTTATATTTTGAAATCCTTTAAAAATTCCTCAAATCTTGTGAATAAATTATTTGAAATCGCTGAAAATATAATAAAATCCGATGAAATCCCGTAAAATTACATGAAATCTTACGATATTCCTTAAAATGCCTTAAAATACTTTAAGTCTTATAAAATTCTTTGAGGGCATGGGAAATTGATTAAAATACCTTATTTAGAGCCTCTGAAATTCCTTAGAATTACTGAAATCGTCGAAAAGGTTATGAAGTTCCTTCAAATTCCTTTTAAATATTTGGATATCCTTTGTAATCTTTTCGAATATCTTAAAAACTGATAAATTCTATGTAGTCCCTTGAAATAATGAAAAATACCCTAAAACTTTTCATATCCTATTAAATCTGTCAAAATCATTATGAAGTATAGGAAATTCTTTACAATCAAATAAATTTTACTTTAATCTCTGAAAAGCCCTTAAAATCTTAGAAATAATATTCAATTTCTTAATTAACTCTTGGACAGTCTTCTGGATTGCCGTAAAATATGTTAAATCTTTTAAATTTCCTTTAAATGTTTGAAGGGCTTCAACATTTTTCTAAATAATTGAAATCCTTGGAAATTCTATGAATTTCATTAAAATGTTTTAAATTTCCTTTTTAGTCCTTTTTAATCCTTTAAATCTCCTGAACTCTTTTTAAAAAAATCGAGTAGAACGGCTTTTGGCCTACAAGACTTTTATCGGGTCGATTCATGAATCCCAATCAACTTTTGAACCCTAAATTCGAAAAAAGGCTGATAAAATGATTTGATGAATTGGCGAATTATATATGATTTAATAATAAATTTAAATATTTTAAATTTAGAAGATTTGTAATGTTTTAAATGATTTTTTGTTGTACTTAAGTACTTTTGGTTTTTTAGAGGCCCCTCAGAAACATTTATTTTGAAAATTTTACTGCTAATAAGAAAGTTATGTTCACATAGCTCTCTCTATGCCTATACCAAAATGCAAATGTTTAAGTATAATTAGAATAATAAAAGTAATAAATGAAATTAGATTTTTATATTAAGAAAAGTTGAGTCATAATTTTAATCACAAAAAATAACCTCAAAGTTGCTGATATCATTCGTTAGCCATTATCATGTAAAAAAATCTGCCCGCTGCTTTGCGCACAGACTTTTTAAAAATAAAGGTCAAAGCATCGACAGCAGTAGTTTGGTTATTGTGAATTCTCTTTTGTTAAAGCTCTTTTGGCTTTAACGAACACATTCTCATCACGTACCTCGTGCTCCGCACTCGAATATGTCCCTCAAATTGTATGTCATTTCCATAAATGTATATTATGACAATGCATAACATGATTTGGTATTAAAACAGTCGTAATTTAATTGTCTCGTTTAAAGCAACGCGCATACTTAAAAAACTTTAGTTATTGAAAAAATGTAATTTTTGGATTTTCCATGATTTTTTATGCTGTCAAAATTTGAATTTTCTTTTTTTTTCAAGAAAAGTCAAAACGCTGTTTTTATAATCTCGTAAGGCATTCAAAAATCAACATTTTTATTCTCTTGCCTTTTTTCATATCGTGCGTTATTTGGTTTGAAATGTTCCTTTTCGTATGTTGTTTGAAATTTTGTAAATGCTACAACTCTGGTAATTTTTGATTTTGTGAAAAAAAGTAATTGGGATAAATTACTTTTATGAATATCCGTACAGAGAATTGTTGAATTTTCAAAAAAAGTAGTCTAAAAAATATCCAAAATGCGCTAACTTTTTGAATTTGTATCCAAAATAGCTGGCTAACAAACTTGACCTTTCGTCTAGGACAATAAAATAGTGTACCAAAGGCCAATCTAATAAATTAATTTTTTTAAAGATATCGTGCACATAGATATACATACATACGTACATACATACAGACTGACAGACATACAGAGAGACAGATTCGTAACAACTTGTTTTTCGGATGCAGGGGGTCTCAAAACGTGGAAATTTGACAAAAATTAGGAAGATCAAATTTTATTGGCCTTCTCTTATAAGAATGTAAAAATTAATTAATTTGTCACGAATAATTTTTTGACAGATCTATTTATAGTTTTAATCGTAAAAAATAGCATTAAATACATAAAAAAACTAAATTTTTTGAAAACTCCCACACGAAACGAAAAAAAATTAAAAGACAAAAGTTGTAATGAGAATGTGCCCACGCAGCGGGCAAATTTCTTTGACTGTTAATGATGTTTTTCACAATTAATGCGAAAACTATGCATCCTATCAAAAAGTGATTTGTAAAAAATTTGTAGATCTTTTTCAAATGCACAATTTTTGCCTAATAATCTCTTACCGTATTTTGTATAGTTTTGTCGAAAAAGTGTAATTTTTTTATTTTCCATTATTTTTTATGCAGTAAAAATTTGAGTTTTCGATTTTTCAAGAAAATCCAAAAATTTTTTATGATCATTTTGTAGGATATTCAAAAAGCAACATTTTTATTCTCTTGACTTTTTTCATATCGTGCATTATTTGGCTTAAAATGTTCATTTTCGTGTGTTTTTTTTTTGGAATTTTGTAAATGCTATAACTCTGGTGATTTTTGGTTTTTTGAAAAAAGTCATCAGGATAAATTGTTCGAATTTTTGAATACTATGAATATATGTTCATAGAATTTTTTAATTTTGGAAAAAGTGCTCTAAAAAATTTTTAAAAATGTTTGCACTTTTTGCATTTTTATCAAAAATGGCTGACTGACGAACTTGACGTTTAGTTTAAGACACTAGAAGAGTGTACCAAAGGGCAATCTAATAGATTAATTTTTTCACAAGTTATCGTAGAAACAGACAGACATACGGACAGACATAAAACAGACACATTCGTAAAAACCTGTTTTTCGGATTCAGGTGGTCTCAAAACGTGGACATTTGGCAAAGACTGGAA
>JAWWLR010000155.1:31260346-31272570 GCA_035041075.1 Acraspis erinacei | reverse complement strand
ATATTTCTTTACTGGTTTTTCTTCATAATTTCGCATTTGAAGTGGATTTTTCAGGGTGGCCCACAACCGGTTACAAATTTTTTTTTGGCCAAAAAAAGCTCTTTACGAAATTCGTTAAAAAAATTTTGTTGGAAAAATTATAGAAAAATTGTTTTTTTTTGGTTACCTACTGCCTCTAGCTTTCCATTGGTACCCCCAAGTCCAAAAAATGTATACTTGAATGCAAGTTACAGGCAAAAAACGAAACTCGGCCCTCAACCGGTTACATTTCCCTACCATTGAAAATTCTTCAATTTAAAAAATTGCAAATTAAAAATGCTTCCATTTTTAAGATTTACAGTTGAAGATTCATTAATTTGGAATGTTTTTAGTTTAAAAGTAGGTCATTTTGATTTTTTTGCAATATGCGGTTCAGTTTTTTAAATTTACAATTAAAAATTCTTCAAATTTTAGAATTAGCAATTACATATCTTTTAACTTAAAAAGTCGTATAAATGAAAGTCGTTAAATTTTAACCGTTCACAATTTAAAATTCTTCATTTTTTTCAGCTTTAAATTTTCGTTTCATTAATTACAAAAATTCATAGTTTAAAATGATGTAATTATATACATTTTTTGGAATATATAATTCAATTTTGAAGATTTAAAATTCGAAATTATGTATGTATAAACATGTAATTAAAAATTTTCAATCGTGAACAGTAAAAATGACAGCGTTGATTTATTTCTTGAGAAATTCTGATATTTTTCTACATTCGATACATATAAAAAATGGAACGGTAATTCAGGTGTCTCGGTTAGTAAGTAACTAAATAAAATTTAATAATAAGTGGCTAAAAATATTTGAAAAAATTACGGTAAATATGCGGTAGGGGGGTGGGGCTAAACCATTTTATTATGACTTGTTACATGGGAGAGGGGATTGGTAAAAAATGTGTTACGTAATTTATTGAATGGCCCCTTGGGGAAGTTAGGAAAACATATCCGGAAGAATTATCACGCTTCAGTTTCGTTTTGATGGGCGACTTGACATCGACGTTTTGGACCAATGAAAGGGGCATTTGATCGTCGATACGACGCGACGCGACACCACCGCAAAAGTGGTCCAATGAGAGAAACTCGTCTTATCTTTGCAAGTGTACTTGGCATTTTGCCAATAGATATCCTCGCTTCTTTTTCGTTTATCGCTTCCTATCCAATAATAATTGGATATGGCGATGACGTCCAATCTATCACAAATTTCGAAAGACCCGATACAACTTGTATTTTCTACCCACTTCAACATGTCTATCAAATTGACATTTATTCGATTATCCACAAAATAGATTGCATGTTTTATCCTTAGGAAAGCCAATTTAAGATTGTCTGGCATTTGAAAACTTAGGTATTTTCGCATTTCAGTATGTCTCGTAAAAATGCTGCTATTCAGAAAAGAATTCAAAGAAATTTATATGACAAAAACGTTAATCCAAACAACTTTTTTGTATTGTTATCGTATTTTAATTAATTTTGCTATTATCAGAAGTCGCCAGAAAGATCATGTACGGATCAAATATTTAGCTAAAGAATGATCAGAGAAAAAAGTTTGACAGTAAGGGAAAACGTTTTTTGCGCATTTTTTAACTTAGAAAAAGCTCTTGAGGAAAATATTTGGTTGACCAAAAAAAGTTTTTTGGTTGTGTTGAACAAATTTGTTGGTTGCCATAGAAGTATCAGAATCGTTATGTTGAGACAAACAAATTATCTTGTTGGAGCGAATGGTTGAACTAAACAAAAAGTTGTTTCGCCTCAACAACATTTTTTGTAGGTTCAACAAACTTATTTGGTTAAATTAATCAAATATTTGTTTTGTAACTTCAAATAATTTTTTGGTAGTCGCCACCAAACTTTGGCAAGAACAACCAAAACTACTCAAAAAATCTTTTTTCTGTGACATTTTTTTTCTCAGTGCAATATATGCTGGTAGCAACGCGACTGTTAGACAAGAATGCGTTATGTCTTCTTGGCTATTTATTATATTCATGGAAAAGTGTCTAAGAATGGCCCTCTTCGACGAAGAAGGTGTGGATCTCGGAACAGTGAGGGTACGTGGGTTAGCGTTCACAGATGCTAAGGTTGTTATGGCAGAGTTAATCTAAAACTTGTGAAGACTATTGAATAAATTGCTTAATGGTATAATAATGAAAAATAAAGTGGTGTAATTTGATGCACTTTATCATAAATTAACACAAATTTTATATATTGTTTAAAATTTGATTGCCGGGAATCTAAATTTGCAGCTTCAAATCTCTTAATATAACTCCTCTATTACAATGTTCATGAGCTTTAAAATGGGAGTATCTATCGGACCGGGAAACCTGAAAATTACAATCAGGATCGGGAATTTGTTTATTCTATCGTAATATGAATTTTCGTCTTTAAGATCGTTTTATTGTTCATAGTGGAAAACCAGAGATATCAAAGAGAAAGCACCGGTTCTTATTTGCTGTAAATTTCTACCTGTTTACATTTTTCTTACCTTCATAAGGGTACTTTTTGAGTACCGAAACCTTGGTAATGTTATTTTTATTTTATTTTTTTATTTTCAATGTTCTTTTATTGTAATTTGATAATAATGAAAATACACTAGACGAAAGAAAGAAAAAAGGAAGGGGGTGTGGTTGGTTGCCTTCTCATTTTTCTTTCTTCTTTTTTATTTTTGTCACAAATTTTTTATTAATTTTTTCAGATTACAATAGGAGAATTTTTGGTTTGTTCGTTGTGGTCCAAATTTGGACCTTGGATTCTTATTTTTTCAGGTGTTTGCATCAATTTGATTATTGGACGTTAAATAGAATTATTAATTTGGATTTTAATCTAATTTAAATTTTTTAAATTTTGAAGGTATTTTGTAAATTATTCAAGAAGATATTGCAAATATATTGCAAATTTCAATGTTTTTCTAGAAGTTTAATAAATTATCATGTAAGATGAATCTCACAGTCAGCGCGAGACTAGTCTTAGCAGTAATCGTAATTCCAATATCCTTGTTTTTATTTAATTTAAATATATTTATTTCAATTTTTCTGCTCTAAAATGCTGGAAATGAAATAAATTCATCATTCAATGTTACCTTTAACATATTTTCTAATGATATATTCACATTATATTCAAGTTTCACGATTATTATGACCGCCACGATTACCGGGACATTCACATTGATAAAAATTTTACAAAGTTGCTACTAAGAAGTTGAATATAATTAAAAATCAATTGAATATATATATATATATATATATATATATATTTATATGAATCAACAAAAAAATATTATAATTTCTCCAAGATTTTTTTCTAACTTTAACAATGTTGCACCATGAAAGCAAAAAATCTGACAATAATAACGTTACAAAGTTGATGTCATTATATGGAAATTTGCCTTTAAAATGAACTAAAGTACATTCCAAAATGTTGATTATATTATACTATATTAAAATTTAAAGAAAAAATTGAAATTTGCACTTTTTTGTAACATCTTTTTAACAGATTAGCACTTATAAATAAATAATTGTTTTATTTTCGACTTAAATTATGTGTAGGTATATTGTTCAAAGTCCCATTGCTGTATGTTAGGTTAAGAAAAATTAAAAAAGACATCCTTAAGTTGCGGGAGGTGGGGGGAATGTAGTCAGGAAAAATCCTAGGAAAAACTTGGAATTTCCAATTGTACGATCACTACCTAGACACTCAGAAATTGGTTCAACGGCTTTATGAAAAATCAGTTTCTAAACACTGCATACCTAGCTAAATATTTTTTAAATAGTAGTAACAGATTTTTTATTCTGAAGTTTTCTTTATAAGATGAGACCAGTACTTTTTCGGGTTTAAAAAATGAAGGAAAAGTAAAAACTTTAAATAGCTAAAAGTTAAATTTTCTTTTTCACGAAAATTATTGTCATTAGTGTTTGTTAGGAGAGTAAACTGTTTTATATTTCTTAAAGCAACTAAATTGGGATACTAAAAAGTTTCTCTCACGCCTGAAGCCTAATGCAATCAGAAGTTTGAATGTCCCAGAATAATAATGAAAATTCTTGGTTTTATTCCAGACAATTACAAACGACTATTCCGTTATTTCCCTTGGTTGCGAATCATTTTTCCGCTTCACAAACCCAGTTATTTTTCACTTTTAAAAGTTTCTGAATGAGAAGGAATGACGAAAAAAATGTTAGAGATGTGGTTGAAATTGAGATACTTGTGATATCAGTTTTATGAATTATAAATAGAAATAAAAAAATTCTTTAACGTTACAGCCTTTATCATCAGCAGAGCAGGTTGTAATTAAAAGTTACATCATTAGATGATAGTAGAGCGGTTATAATAGTTGCATGTAATTTTTAAAAAACTTACGAGTTAAAAAAAAAATTTTATACAACTATTATAACTTTTACACTGAGAAAAATGGATTATACGAAGTGGATATTTAAAGTTGAGGATAATACGCCGTAACGAAAAGTATTATGTCGCGTATAATATATAATCTTTTCCTAATATATGAAGATATTATCAAACATAATTTGGAGATGTTAGATTTTTATAATCTTCAGATATTAATTCGTAACATCTGGAGATTATAAAGCATGCATGCATGCGCGCGCACATTCTACTAAATAAATATTGAATTCATAATTTTATAATAACTTCATTGTTAATTTTTCGGCCAGTTTAATAATTGAGTCGACACAGCGGAAATATAAATCAAAAGCCGTCGATAGAACGTTTTATGAACAATAAATGTCAGACTTTTTGTTGCTTTATAAACGTCCAATGTACCAAACGCATCTTTAGAAAATTAAAACCTTTATATAAAATTCATATGTTTGATATACTCTCGGTATTTTTCGAATTTTTGTACACGATTGGAACCCGAAATATCTGTTTTTTATCAAAATGAATCATCGTGAAAGCATTAAAATTATTAAATTTCAAATTGTTTTCTTAAAGTTTGAAAAAGAATATAACAGATTTTAAAGCAAAATTTTTCAATTTTGCACGATTACAAAATTTTAGAAAAAAATCAAGTAAGTTTAAGAGATATTTAGAAGTTATGAAAATATTCAAAAACAATTTCAAACTTGTGAAGATTTATAAAAATTATTACCAAACATAGATTTTTAAAGATTTTGAACAAAAAATATATAGATTTATAGTTTCTAATTTCTTTGGTATTAGTTTTAGTATTATTATTGATTAATTATTGAAGAGTTATTTGAAAGTTATTGGGAAAATTGAATCTATTCAAAAAAATTGATGACAAAATTCGACAGTTAAGGAAACAAGTAGCAGAGAACATTAAGAGGTTATTATGCTAATTTTAAATAGCAATTATAAATAACTTTCTGGTTTGTTACAAAGTTTATTCAGAAAAAAATATTTGAAAATTCTGGACAGTCATGTGAGTGTTCCTGTATAAAATAATTTATATTAAATTTATTTTTTCTAAAACTGATCAACCTTTATAAAATGAAATTAACTTATTAAATAGGTTATACTTTCAAAGGGAATACTTGTTGTGTTTATACCAGGCTATTAGTTTACAAATAGTTTTCTCTTCCTTTCACATTTTTTTATCCAATATTCTGCTTAATCATTTTCCGCTGAAAATTTTTCCTAGTAGATATTCTTTCGCCAATAACTGACACCACTTATAAAACAAAGCCTTTGTGATCGTGAACTTTTTTTCTTGCAGTATCAATACTCATTCCTTTTGGAACACTATTCTCTTTGAAACTAGAATGCATCAGCACATCTCGAAACATTTTCAGATTGAATTGCACCCAGTTTCGTTGCGTCGAATAAAACCTTTCTGCATTCAGTTTGTTGTATAATTCTCTTTCCCAGGATTTCGAGTTTTGTTTATGTCAGGCTAGAAGTATGCACGCACATAAAGATAAAGACTTAAAGAGCTTTTGGTAGGAATGTATTTATCTAAAAGCAAGGATTCCCATTTTCGTAGAAGAACATATCTTGGCAATAAAACAGTAAAATATATTTCCTAAGTGAAAATATACAAATTCTGATCTTTTGTAGGGGTTTATAGTCCCGGACAGAAACCCATATAGTATCGGTCGGGTGTCGGTTCGTCGCACTTTTTTGAAATTATGGGAGGGGAAATAAGGAAAGTGAGGTCAAATCCAGTAATTTATTATTCTTAATGCACTACAGGTTGTATTTCTTAGCCAATTTTAACGTTCCTGTTTTATAAGCTCTCAAAATAAAATTTCGAATGTCCTCACACTCTTCGATTCTTCCATATATATATAAGGAATTAAATGTAGAAGTTGATTGCGATAAACAAATTATTTAAAGCAAATTTTTATTGTATTAATCTGTGGTAGAAAAAAATTATTTTGTTTTAAAATCGTTGTATTTATTATTCGTTTGATGAAAGTACCGCAAACTGGTCATAATTTAAAAATACATCAAACACTTAAAAAGTTATAATAAACTTTTGTTAACCTTTTAATTTCGGGGACAAACCGATTGAAATAGTGGAAACGTTAGCGTTGGGAAAAAAGATTTTATTAAAAGATCATATTTCATGAAAAATAATTTACACTTTCGATTGTTTACCAATGAGAGTTACAAAAAAAATTAAAAGCACCATTCGATTCTACTGGTAAAATTATATACAGTTCGTGTATTAGACCATTTTTTTCTTAAACCTATTTCTTCTGTCATATAACTAAATATATAAGCATGTATCATACGACGTACTTATTTATTTATGCTACATCACAAATAGGGATGAGAACAAACAAATTTTGCGCACTAACTATATGAAATTTTCTCGTAGAATCGAATGGTTATATTAGTCTTTTCGTAAGTGAAATTTGTTAACAAATTGTTTGAACTTTAATTGTTTAAACACTGAAAAAATGTATCTTTTAATATTAATATAATATTATTAATAATATTATTAATAATATTTGTTTATATATTTTATTCTAAGAATTTATAAAAAGAAACTTCAAAACCCAATTTGAAATGACATACGGAATGACTAGCCACTGAAGACATTTTTCCAGTTCAACAATTTCTAAAAAACACTGTAGACGTAGAACGAAATTATAAAATAAACATATGGATAATAAATTTTATAAACATACAAATGGCGGTAATTAAGCGTTAAAAGTATTAGATAATTTATATTTAAAGAAATTAAAAATAATGTAGAAAAACACCATGATTGGCCTTGACGAAATTGTGATTGGCATAGGCTAATGGTTGTATGATTGGCCACTGAAATGTAGTGATATACAGTGTAATCAATATTCAATAACTTTTTTTAAAGCAATTAGTCATTTGATTTTCTATGTTTCCGTTTTATAACGATGACACTGATTCGATATCCACTTATCTATATATAGATATATTTTAAGGTTACTCTTTAGCTAAATCTATCCTAGCTATTAAAGAAATAAATTAATAAGAGAGTATTCCTAACTTTGACCTCTTTTCGTTTAAATTCCTCAACCAAAATACAGAAAAGAACAATCTTCTATAAATATTATTTGTATGAAAACTTTTTAAGAAAACTGGGCCAAGCAACGTCTAAAATAAAAGTTGACACTTCTTATATAAATCTTATATAAATATTATTTTGATGCAAACTTTCTAACAAAACTGGACCAAGCAGCTTCTAAAATAAAAGTCGACACTTACTTTACAGAAAACAAATAAGGATCTTTCGGTTTTTTATTCAGAAAAAGAGAAATGAAATGATCATTGGCCCGGTTTCTCCATTGTATCCGTATAGAACCCGGTTTGTGTTTCTTTAAATATTTCCAGAATTATTCTCAATCTTCCGAGCAAATAATTAAAGTATTCCCTGTTCTTATCTAAAGATTGAATGCTACAAATTCTTGAATTATGTTGTTTGTTCTCACTCGATTTTCTTTCTAATAAACTGAAATTCAGATCGGCACTGTTAGAAATTACTGTAGAAATTTTCAGAAATGGGTCACTAAAGCTTGATGCAGAAATCGTTTATAAATTTTCCTAAATAGGAATAGCAATAACAATGGCCACTGCAAAACAGCTTTACTCACATGTTTCAGAAAATTTTGTGGCAGTTTAGTAATTTTCAGTTACTTTAACGAAAAATTTCAAGGGGTAAAAAAACGTATTCGGTTTATTAAATTGAATGCATTGTTATAATTTGACACAATCTTTTGCAATGCATTACCGCCTATGGACACAAACAGCATGTTTTTTCCGCTTCGCAGGCGAATAAGAAGCAAGAAATCGACAATTATCGGTCACGATAACTTATCTTTCTGTTAACATTCAGTAATTTTCAGATAAGGTTCCTGAATGTTAAAAGAAATGTAGTAAATTTACTATAGAAGTTACTGAATTTCGTTTTCTGGAACCTAATTACGTAAACTGCGGTTACTTTAATATCCTTAATGTGTCGGAATTTGCCGAATATTTCTAATACTAGGTATAAAGTTTAGCATGCCCTTGCTTTAAGAGATCGTCACGATTTAAAGGCAGAGTTGCGTTTATGTGAACGTCGATAAAAATCGCAGTTCCTTCTGAATGCCAGGAAACTTGTTCCTTTCTCGAGCCTTTCGAACGTGTCTTCGTGACTTAAATCTAAATTGGGAAAATGTTATACTATACATTGGTCCCTGTCGTTTCAGAATTCTTCGAGGGATTCTTTGTTCCTCGAAAGTCGGTTCTCTCTTCTGCCCTGTTCTCGAATCCGAATAAATTGCAAGAAAGGTAGTTCAAGAAGTCGATTATGTGTGTCACCTCGACGCGTGGATCGTGAAAATGGGTTTGATATGTTTGGTTCGTATGTACCTAGCACACCCACGGGACCTCGGCCATGCCTTTGGGATCCAATGTAATCTTCTGGAACGTGGATCAGATCTTTGTGTCTCAATTAGTCACGGGTTAATTGTCTCCATTGTAGATTATTACTCTCACGATCAGTAAATGCGTTTTCATCCCTGGATTTTTATCTCCTAACATCAAAAATATATGATATTTAAAAATCGATTCTTAATCATATTAATTAATATTTTTTATGTTAATTTTTCCGTCTACTGATCCAATGTTGATTAATTTTACCTGGTCAAGAACCTTAACATCAAACATAAAATTATAATCAAATTTTTTACATCAAGAGTTGGAAAATTGTTTGAAACAATAATTAATAAACTAAACTCTGGATATAAATAACCTGGGTTAACGGAGTTCCCAGAACTTCAATCCTCGGCATTTTGTAGTTGCTGTGAGTAGGGGACCGAAAGAGAGGCGGGAGCCAGTTATGCGTGATCAACAGTAGCGTAGTGACAAAGCGGGCAGGACCCCCAGCGCGTTAGTTGCGACAGCTGTTATTATGCAACCAAATCTAACAGAAAAGGTCCAGACGACCTTTAGACGGATGCTTTCGTGCCCGAAATCTTACTCAAATACAGAGTTCAGTGTATTTCTAATAAAATGGAAAGGAACAGGCCTTGTATGATATTTTAATAAAAGCATTTGAGAATTGAAGTGTTTTAAATCAACAAATTTTTTATCGCAAGCTCCCAAAATTGAAAAATTTTAGACTAAGGTTTTGATAATTGGACAATTTTATTCGTTTTTTTTTTATTGTTTCATTCATTGAAATTGTATCATAAATAATTTCAATCATTAAAGATTGAATCATTTAAAAAAATTAATAATATATGAAACTCAAATACCTATGTTACCGACCGAACTTTTTCAGTTTACTGAATTTTCTTGTAACTTAAGAACTTTTTTGGTCAACAAAATACGTATTGGACTGGAACTTTGGAAAATGCATCAGAAGAGCATAAAATAAGTTTATGTGCTTAATTTGATTGAAATTTCGCTGCAAATTATTTTCAAAGAAATTAGAACTGGAACAATTTTTTGACATATTTTATTTATACGTTTGTTTACATATCGAAGACATCAAGGTTAGAAAGAAAATATGTCAAAAAATGGTGCCAGTTTTAATTTTCCTTGAAAATAATTTGTAGCGAAATTCCTACTCTAATGAAGTACATAAACGTATTATATGGTCTTCTGATAGATTTTTGAAAGTCGATAATAAAGGGATTTTAGTGTGTCACATGCCCTTAAGGAATCTCGAAATTAAATTATTACCTTGTTAAAATTTCGATCATATAACAATTTCAAAATATCCCAAATTAAATAATTTCAGATTATATTTTTGAGAATTGAATAATTTGAAATTGAAACGAATTGAAATTTTATTATTTTTAATTAAGAGAATACAAAATTAAATAAATAAAAATCTAAAAGTTTTGCACTTAAGGAATTTTAAATTCAGAGGGATTAACATTGGACAATTTGAAATTGAAATCCAAATTGCATGTTTCAAAGTCTAAGCTTTTAAAATACTACTCTTAAAACTCTAAAATTGTAATAATTTAAAATTATAGAAATTATTAAATTACTTCCGTAATAATTTTAGATAGTTCTTTCTTTATTTATTTTAGTTTATACAATGCAATTTTTAATTTTTTAATTTCAAATTTTCAAATTCTTAATACTTTTATTTTTAATTTTCAATTTGAAATTGGACAATTTTAAGATATTATATTGAAAATAAAAAATTACAAAACCTGGAATGCAAATCGAGATCACTATAATTTCCATTTTTGTATTTGCACAAGTTTAAGCCTTTCGATTCGAAATTATTTTCATTTTTTAAGTTGATTTGGAAATTTTCAATATTGCGAAACATTTTTCAATTAGAAATAATTCCATTTTCAATGCCTAGTTAAATTATCATTATTAAGGCTTGAATTTGACTTTGGCTTCGAATTTATGCTGGAGGAATTTAATTCCAGATCGCTTAATTACAGATTCTTTAGACTGGAAATCGTGCTTTTCAATTTAATATTCTACGAATGTAAAAAATGGGACACTTGTCTACGTGAAATATTTTATCCAAACAATTCGGAATACTGAAGTCTCACATTATTTCAAATTTAATAAAATTGATACCAACTAATTTACAGTGTTTAAATATAAGATTATTAAAAGAAAATTGCATCTCAACACTGAAAGAAATGTTTGGGGATCATTGGCCATATGATTTCGGAGGGTGCCTCGCACTTCCTTGTTACTAAATCGGTAACGTAGAAACGTAAACAGTTAGGGCCGCCTGAACCGTTTCCAATTGGAATGCATACTATTGCGCTGTATACTAGACTGCGTACTCGCGCACTGCGGCCCTTGCGATGCGACAGTCGGAATCGTCCCTCTTTCTGTCCATGAGAAACTGGGAGGACCAACAATTCTAGGAATTACAAAACCAATCCAGCTCCTGCGTAGAAAAATGTTCTGGCAATTGTTTCGGAAGAAACTTCATTTTTTTAATAAATTGAAAAAAATCATTGTTCACTATAAGCATATTTAGTTAAACAAATTTCATTACAGACACCCTGTAAGTTTCTTGAAATATGGTAGAAAAAAATTTACGGATCCAACTTGGATTTTGTTTGTTCTTGGCTAGCTGATCAGCACCAAACTTGAGCAAGACCAGAGTGTCAAGGTGGTAAGAAAAAAGTCTTACTTTGATAGTGTGTCTTTCTTATTTTCTATCCTTCTAAACACCCCGATATTTTTTTTAAATATGTCCAAGAATAAGTTTGCGAATCGAGCTTAAGATTTTTTATTATTGGCTCGCTGATCAGCGCCAGGTCTGGACCAGGCCAGATTTTCCTGATTGAACTTACAATAATTGTTCCTCATGTCTGGCGGACTAGCGGTAAATCTGAGCCAGGCTAATTTGTCAAGGTGATATGAAAATAAAGTCTTGTTTTGTTAGTTTCACTTTATTATTTTCTAATATTTTAAACACTACATTTTTAGAAATACAAAAAACCAAGCCAGATATTTTTGAAGTTAGAACTTTTTTTCGTTCTTGACTTGCTGCTCAGTGCTAGTCCTGGGACAGACCTAACCTTCCAGACTAGACGATCTAGATAACGTCAGAACTGGGCTTCGAGGCTTCTGTGGGACTTACATGAATTCTACACCAATAATATTCTCGGAAGAAACAGCCATGCAAAGTATGGCTGAATCATCCCAACTTTTGGCTAAACGAAAGCTTCATTAGACCGCCCCCAGAATACGTTTACCTGCTAGCGCCACGTGGAACAGTCTGAAGCGACGCTTGTGCGATTGACGCACTC
>JAWWLR010000155.1:31247837-31258836 GCA_035041075.1 Acraspis erinacei | reverse complement strand
GAGAGAGAGAGAGAATGAGAATGCAAACGCATCTTAGTCTACTTATGCTATTACATATCCATTACTTACAATATTTACGCTTCTAATCTAGGCGACTTCCGTTTCCCTATTCTTTCACTTTTTTGTCGTGCAATTTCCATTTTTTTAACAGGCATTCTTTTATTCACTCTCATTCGCTCCCCTAGCACTCTCCAACTCCTTCATACATTCTTCTCCTAATCCATCGTCCCCTAGAATCTTAACCACATTCTCTTGTCAGCTTCCTTTATCTTCCATTCCTCTCCTACATCCTTCCCATACATTCCCATGTTTCCTTCTCCCATTCAAACATTCTACACTGTCTGTTCTTTTCCTTTTCCCAATACGTCCAAACCTCCCTCTCCCATACTTTCCCCTCTCCTCATTTTCTCAGCTAACGCCCTCCTACCCTACTAACCTAAATTTCTAATCATTTCCCCGACCTACCCTCACTTAAACTTACTTCCCCTACTTACTCTGACCTCGTATCATACAATTTCCTCTCACTTCCCCTAGCTCCCTTCCCCTCACTTCCCTAATTCATCTCTCCTTATTTTCTTTAACTTCCCCTACTACCCCTTTCATCTTTTCTTATTTTCATTAAGGACCTTCCATAAATTACGTAACAGCTTTTTCAGGGGAGAGGTTCCGGTGAAAAAAAAGGTCTCATAGAAGCCGCTCCGGTTTTATAATTTCTAGAACTACTGGCCCATGCAGTATTTTAAGGCACATGGCAAGATGCGGTTGCTACTTTTACCTTGGAGGGCCGCAGTTCGCGAGTACTCAGTCGAGTATATTCCGCAATATCATGCATTCTAATTGCAAACGGCTTAGGACGTCCGACTGTTTACGTTACGAGAAAATCCGATTCAGTAACTTGCAGTGTATGTCAAGCGGAAGCTTATTAATTTTACAATAAAAGATTGAATTTTCTCGGTACATTTAGATTTTTTTCTGTCAAAAAATACCCGCAAGAATAAAGTTTCTTTGCCGTTTTATGAATGACTACTAACCGAAAAATCATTAAATTAAGATATTTGAAAACATTCCAAGGGATATCAAAAGATTAACAAAATTCCCAATATTTTGAAGGACCTTCAAGGAATTACAACGGATTTCGCGGGATTTTATAATGTTCAAAAGATTTGAGTAATTTCAATCACTTTTAAATACTGTCAATAAGGTATTTAAATAAATTTTTTATGAACACAAATGAATTCGTAGATTTTCTAAAATCTCAAGAGAATTCAAGGAATATCATCAATGCGATGTAATTTCCAGGGATTTCATAATATTTTAATTAAATTTCAAACAATTTCTTCTCAGTAATTGAGGAGTTTCAATGATTTGAAAATATTTTTAATTATTTCAAACTATTTTCAGATTACAATTTTTTTTAAAGATTTTAGGATATTTTAAAGGATTCAAAGGGTTTTACAAGGGATTTTGACGAATTGGCCATGTTATCAAAAGATTGCACAAGACTTTAAATATTTTAAGGGATTTAAAGGAATTTCAAGAAATCTCATTACAATTGATGCAACTTCACAAAATATCAAAGAATTTTATACTTGGAAATATTTTGAGGTATTTTAAAGGATTCCGAAGAAGTTTCAAGAGATTTAAAAAATGTGAAGGAATTGCAAAAAAATATAATCCTGCAAATTCACGGAATTTCAATGGATTTTATAATATTTGACTTCATTTTAAAAAATTTAAGAGATTTTAAATATTTCAAACTGTTTCACACTATATCTAAAAAGTTGGATAATCTTAAATAATTAAAAAAATTTAAGGATATTTAAAAAGATTCCAAGGAATTCCAATAGTTTTCAAGAAATTTCAAAGGATATAAAAGATTTTAGTGCATTCTGAAAGGTTTCAAGGAAGTTTCAATGAGCTTTACGAAATCTAAAGCTACTTCAGCAAACTTTATAGCATTGGAAATATTGAAGGATCTAATGGAAGTTCCAAGAGGTTTAGAAAAATTTAAAGAATATCATGAGATTTAATGTCACTTCACTCAGAAAAATATTTGTTTTAAATACAGGAAACAATTTGTTTAACATAACTTTTTTCATTAACCAAGTTACCTTCAAAATGAAGAAAGTCATTTCAAATTGGAGAAAAAATTACATTGAAAGAAACAAACAAGGTTTTGAACGAAATGAAAAGCAAGCGAATATTACTCTTCGATGCAAGGAATATCTGAATACCTCTGAAATAAACAATCTGTTTTTGGGTGTTCACGATATTTTAAAAGTTCTTATAATATTTTAATTAAATTTCAAATAATTTATTCACAACATTCGAGAGATTTCAAAGGATTTCAAAGATTTGTGGAGATTTTCAAATATTTCCAGGTACTTAAAAATAGCCATAAAAGAAACTTTTTTCACCATTTTTGAAATTACCACTACCCAAAAAATCATTCAATATTTTTTTAGCTTATCCGGCTTTGTACTGTTTACTAAATACGCCCTTATATTTAGTGATCTACTTTTCTGAATTGTTCAACAGATTACAAAGAAAGTCACTTTTTTTTAATTTTGACGAAAGGATGTTAATTTTCTTAATTGTTGTTAAAAATATAAACTTCAGTGATTTGATCAAAGATTTGAGAAAATCGCGATTGTTCTTTAAAATGTTTCAATTATTTTAGGTCATGTCTAGCTTATAACTATTTGTGTACTAGATGACACAGTTTTTTACATGTTTTAATTTTCGAGAAGTGTATAATTCCTTTCTTGCATTTCCAATCGTTTAAAATTCCGTTTTTTTTTCATTGTAAGCTTCTAATTATGTGCTTTTTCGGGTGTCTTAGGTGATATGTAACTGTATTGTATTTAATAAGACTGGAGAAAAAAATTTTTGATTAAATTTTGTCTGAAAAAAGATCTTCTTCGCTCCACTGGGAATCAAAGCACAGAACTTACGATTGCGGTTTGAGTGCTTTTCCCCTAAGCTATACAGAAGAATCCTTTTTCAGAAATACAAGCATTATATTTCCAGGTGTTTGTTTTTCCAATTTTTTAAGGATTCTATGTTATTATCAGAGAATAACAGTCATTCTAAACGTTTTTCAGACAAGACGCTGTTATGAGTTAAAAAAATTTTTATTCAATTATTTCTGAAAAAAGATCTTCTCCTTCTAGTAGCTTAAGGGAAAAGCAGCCGATCGGCAATCGGAAGTTCTGTGCTTCTATTTCCAGCGGAGCGAAGGATAAGGTCTTCTTTCAGAACAAACTTAATCAAACAAATTTTTAATTCATAGCTCCATCTAATCTGAAAAGACGTTAAGAATTTCTGTTATTCTCTGATGATAATACAGATTCCTTGAAAAATTTAATTACGTCACACCTGGAAAAATAGTGCATGTATATCTGAAAAAGGATTTTTCTTTCAATCTCTCTAGTAGCAGAAGGGAATAGCACCCGGCAGGCAATCAGAAGTTCTGTGGTTCGATTCCTTGCGGAGCGAAGGAAAAGATCTTCTTCAGAAAAAAGTTAATTTTAAAAATTAGAATACATAGCTGAAAAGATATGAAAAAATTACGTAAAATTAACGGAAATATGGTCCAAAATACTTTGTTACGACATGTTACACGCGGGTGAGGAGGGGTAAAAAATTGGCAAAACATGTGTTTGTAATTTATGGATAGGCCCTGAATTTATTTACAAAATTTAACTTTACTTAATACTTTATTACATAAAACAATATTTTTGAAATGCTAAAATATATTCTTGTTGAGTTTCATATCAGGCATCGCGTGCGTAATACCGAAGGATCGATACATTTTTACCTGTACTTCGTTGGCCGCGTTCATACTGAGGTTAATCACTTTACAAAATATTATAACAGCGAGCTATTATTATTACACAAAATAAGATTAAAAAAGGCTCGAACATGTTAATTAAAGTAAGCCAGTCTACGAAAAGTCGTTTCTTTATTTAATAAGAGGGGTTGGAATAGTCCTGAGCAAACAAAAACTTCGTGCTGCTTGTGGATACAATGATAAAAAAAGTAATATTGAGAAAGCGATATTGAAAAAGTACGTGGACAATAACAAAAATCGGATGGGCGGAGGGTATGTTTTTATGTCAAGATAAAGAAAATTGTGCCGAAGCATATTTCTTTCTTCGTTTTTTCTTTGACTTTATTGCACCTTGAGATTTTCTCCAACTTATGAAATATGTAGTGTATTTAAATTATATCGATCAAGTGGTCTCGAAGTTTGCTGAGAGTCAACAGAGGGCGGAAATGCCAAGACTCGTTACTACTTACCTCAACTGCCTTTTACAAGTACCACTTGAAGCGGAATACTATTATAAAGAGTCCAAAGTATTCCGTGGCTAAATAATTTTCTTCGTTACTAATTAATAAAATTCATATTCATAATGAGGAGTCACCGGTTTTTCTTCTAACCAGGAAATAGCTGGGAATTAAAATAAATCTAGGAGTACAAATTCGAGCCCGGTATACAAATTTAAAGTTTGGGAAAATATTAATTTTTAACGGTTTTAAGTGAATCAGCAAATTTTCTTCAGATTTCTTAAAACATTTTTAATCAGTTTTTTTTTTAGTTTTAAGAAAATATTTCAAAACATTTGAAAATATTTCCAAAATTTTGCATAAAGAAAATTACTTTGGCATCAAGCTGTAGTCTCACTTTATTTGATTGCTATTTTTAATATATAATGAAATAACAATCTCTCGCTTTCAGTCTAGTGGTGGGAGGTATCTGCAGATAGCCTTGGCCACAATTTGAGGGGATCCAAACGTAAACAGTCAGGGCTGCCTGAACCGCTTCAAATTGGAATGCATAATATTGCGCTATATACTCGACTAAGCACTCGCGTGCTGCGGCCATTTTGAGGGGAGAATCGCGACAGTATTTCGCCCTGCGCGCTGAGAAACCGCGTGGCCCAGCAGTTTTTGCAATTCCAAGAAAGGGAGGACAGAATCTGAGAGTTGGTTGTATGGAGACTTCAGACGAAATGTAGGATTGTACATATTATTGTGTATGGACAAACAATGTCTATGTATTACTGTGTCCCTATTACTGTAAATTTTAATTTTATGTTTGCAAACGTATCCAAATTAAGAAAGTAATTCAAACGTGGTTTTTTTATTAACCATAATCTAATTACTGAAAAAATGATGAGATAATAGAAACATTACTTCACGATTAATCTGTGTCTTAAAAAAATAAAATAGGCGTTTCATCTAATTATTTTACTACGACTATGAGGCACATATTGATTACCCCAGTCACAACAGTAATTTGGACATTTACCCAATGCAGAATTTTCGAAAACAAGTTCGAAGCTTTTTAAGAATTTTGAAAGGTTTCAAGAAAACAGAAATTTTGTTCTTAAGACTCCAGGAAAAATTATGAATGAATTTTTTCCTGAAATACTAATTATTAAATAAAATTTTCAAAAATTATGAAAGATTTCTAAAAATGTCGAAAAAATCTGGAACATTTTAAGGTAATTTAAAACAATTTTAAGTTTAAGGAATAATTCGAGTTGGCCTAAAGGTTGTTTGAAACTTCTTCTCTTGGTAGAAATTTTACCATTTCGGTTAAAATTGCAGTTGCATGTGTGAAAATTAATTTGTTTGGTCAGGGATTTAACGATTTGATTGAAAATTTATGATGTCTTATTGAATTAATCTGCGGTTTTTTCAAAATCCATTTTTTTTGTTGCTTGAAAATTTAACTATTCCGTTAATGAATTTTTTTTGTTTGTTTAAAAATTCATTTTAACTGATAATTTCACTATTTCATTTGTGATTAAAAATGATCTTTTCTGGTTTGAAAATTTACGCATTTTGTTTCAGAGTTCGTTGAGAATAATTTTTTGTTGTTGTTAAAAATTTATCTTTTTTTATAAATTCAAGTGTTCTTGATTTAAGATAAAAATATTTCAAAGTTTAATTATCGATTATTACATTTTTTTAAAAGAATTTATGTTTTTTTGTTGAAAATTCAACTAAAGGGTTAAAAGTTGAACTACTATATTCAAAATTCATTTTTTAGATGAATATTCAAAATTTATGTTGACAATTTATGTCTAATAGAAAGCATAAGTATTTCGTTGAGAATTATTTTTTTTATTATAGAATTTATCTTTTTGCTAGAGAATTCAATTATTTGACTAAAAATGATTCCTTTTTGTTGAAAATTCAACTTTTTAATTAAAAATTCGTATTTTTTGGACAAAATTTTACTCTTTTGGTTAAAAATGTGACTGGTTAAAAATAATCTTATTTGGTTAAAGATTCAATTATTTTCTTTAAAATGTTTTAAAATTATGTCCTTTAAAAGAATATAAATTTTTTATGCATGCCAAACGTCAGAAGAAGTTCGAGTAACTTTCAGAGACCTTAAAAAATTTTGAAAATATAAAAAAAATCGTTTATTATAATTTAAGAAAATCTAAAACAAAATATAGATTTTTAAAGAGTTTACAAAAGAAATTAGGATACAGTTTTTAATTTCTTTGGTATAAGCGATTGATTATTAGCTAATTATTGTAGATAATTACACAAAAATCACTCTAAATATTAATTATTTAAATGCGAAGTGAATTTTACATCAACTATTATGTTATAGAAACATATAATCATAATTAAAGTGTAATAATAAAATACTAAAAATAATTTTTTATAATTAATCTTCAATCATAATTAATAATCCATTAATCGCCAATACCAAAGCCATTAGAAAGGATACCTAAGAATTATTTACCAATTAGAATACGAAGAATAGTTAACCAGAGATACGTTGATCAAACATGACAACGTACATGATTACCAGATCTGGGCGTATGATTAAGATATTGAAACTGTATTATATTTCCCATATATATTATGTTTAAAAAAATTGTCTGTACAAAATTACCTAAAGGTCCATCGTTCTGTATCGAAGTGCCTGAGGTAATTGTTATTTAATTGTTTTCATTTTTACTCGATATTATAAATTACAAAATATTTCTTTTTCTTTTTTTTAATTGCATGTTCATAGTCGCATCAACTTTCAGGCTCATGAGCTACTGCTATAGGGTTAATTATAAACTGTAGGGTAGGGAAAATAAGCTTTCTGGAAACACGTCCAGCCTTTTATCCTGTGATGCTTCCCTACAAAAGTATTAACTTAAAAGAATCTGTAGGGGAATGCCGTCAAGGTTGGGACACTGCTATAATTTGTCCGAGACACTTTGCGCTACCAATGTCAAAGCATGGCACTACTATTCTTGGTTACAGCAAACTTTTCATTGCATTGCTCGCGTCAAAGAGTGATCGGAAAAATTTTGGTGTATCGTTTTCTTTTTGGTAGATCGAAAATTTTTGTATCGTTCGTAATAAAGGCCTTGAAACTCGGACGGGAAACATGCAAATGTCAAAGTAAGTGTATATTTCTATTATGTAGTTGACCGTCAATAATTTCCTAAAGGCAAAAGTTCAAATTATAACCTCTTCGTCTCTAACGTGTAGCGATATAAAATTACGCTTCTAGTCATGGTTGAGACACTTTTGTAGTCAGAGTTGTGGCCCATCATTTTTTTTTCTTTCAATCAGGTAAATAATTGTTTTGCAAAAGTTTTTCGGTCCGCAAAACATAAAATGAATTTATTTTCGTTATAAGAGTAGTTTATTATCTACGAAAATCAATAAATTGTAAATTAAAAAAAATTTTTTTAATGATGTAAGTAAATTCAGTAAAATAATGATATTACTCAAAAAATAACGAAAAAGCATGTAGAATTAAATAAGTGAAGAATATGGATCCCATATTTGTTCATAAAAAATTATTTTAGCATAAATTTCGCCTATATTCACCAGTATCTCAACCCTGAATGCAAGTCCAAACCTGACTACATTTTTTTTTTGATTTGTTAATAACGTTTTTTAATGGTGAGCGTTGATTTGTCCGACGTAAAACTTTCTTGTCAGCATCTTAACTTTCAAAAGAGACGGCAAAATCGAGCAATTTTTAATTTAAACAAAAGTTATAGAGCAAATTCAAAAAGTGTCCCAACCCTGACGACATTCCCCTATTATCATCAGAGATAGATACCATCCATCAGTGTATATATCTTCTCACACATCGTGAAAATATAAATCAACCCTATCGATCAAGTTAACTCTTCAAATAACTGAAATACTTAACGCCTTTTCAGACTAGATACAAAATAAATATAAAAAACTTGGTAAGTAGATTTAAAAAAAAAAAAAATCTACTCCTTTCCTCCAATGCGAATAGAAACATAGAACTTCCGACTGCCGGTCGGGTGCAAAAACAAAATGGACTCATATCGTAAACGTAACACCTTGCAAAAGATAGCGTTTTGTTTTCGGTAAAAATTTTTTCTATCAATCTCTCTAATAGCTTAACGGAAAAGCACCCGAACGGCAATCAGAATTCTTCAGGTTCGATTCTCAGTGGAGCGATGGATTAGATCTTTTTTTTAGAAAATAAATTAATTTAAAAATATTATTTTCTCCAAATAAGATATCATAATACATCAAATTAAACGTCAGCAATCCTGGTGTTAAATGCGTCTTATTCGTGCTACTTTAAGTAAAAGCAAATTTGATATTTACAAATGGGAAAAACTTGGAATTTGGCGAGCAAAAATTAGTAGATGACCCGGGAGTGTCAATTTACTTTTTCTAAATTAAACAGTTATTTCTGCAAATTGCCTTTTTATTTCTACTTAAAAACAAACACCGAACTAAAAGACCTAAATGCTTTGAATAAATGAAATTTATTTGACGCCAGTTTGGTAATTAATGCTATGTTCGAGTATGTACAAAACTCGTTCCAAAACTCTGCTTCACAGGCACTTCCGAAAGCAAATGTTCCCATCATTTTGATTAGCGAGAATTGTTTGCAGGATAAATAATAGATTGTTAGACGGATTAATTGATGTAAAACCCATACCTTTCACTAGGTGTCGTAGCGATGTCGAGTATTTTTAATTTTCTGAATAAAAAGAATTCTCTATAAATAAAAAAATTATTTTCGTTTTTATATGTACAGATTTTGGTATTATTCTAATAAAATAATAAAATTGAAGAAACACAACTTGGTTTAACCCTTAAACTACCAAAACGGCATAAATTGCTCCAACTTTTCAACTGCTGTGTTCTTTAGGAAAAAGTTGTTCAATATTTACAAAACTTCATACCCTGTAGCATTTTTTCACGCTCTTTCCGGATCTGATCTTAGACTCGCCCTATCCGTGGCCATTTTAGAGCAATTTCTGCCATTTTGGTAGTTTAAGGGTTAAGTAACAATTGTTTGAAAATTGCAAAAAATAAATTTTTTTCTCACATTTCTTACGATTTGGTTAATTTTGTATGAAAATTCATTTTTTTTTTAGTAAATCTTATCTTAGTAAATCTTTAATTTATATTACATATCCTTAGTTCACGCTGAGGAAATGAGCTATAATTCCCCTAGGTCTTTTTAGATTTTATCGGGGTTAGAAAAAGTCATAATTCACTACATTCGCAAAAAAAGTAACGTCTAAGAAACTTATGGCTTCCTTGACCATTGAAACTTAACACGTGTTAAAACTAAAAGAAATCTAATAAAAGGGACACTCCATTTAAAAAGGAAGAAGTGGGACATCTATTTCACTTATTTTTTTATATATATCGCAGTGCTTGGGGCACTAAATAATATGGTCAGAGGGATTTACAAAATTTGAAATATTATGGTCGATATTCTTAATTGAAAATTGGAGTTTTTAAGATTGGACCATATTTTAACAATTTTTGTCTTTGCCATTATTGACCGGACGAATAAAAATACGTCTATATTAATGTATACAGAAAGTAGAGGCCTGCACGGGCCGAAAAAATAGGTATTGATCACAGTATTTTGTTTCGTTCCTGATCACATGGAAGCCAGTGTTTCGAGCCCATGGCTCGGTTTGGGCTTTCATTTATCGGCTCTGCATAACACTTACACTGGTAAAAAGTGTTGAAATTGAAGAAAAATGTTTAAAAATGGTGCGAAATATCAATTTTTATATTGTTTGTTTAATCAACAATGTATATTTATATACATATACACATGGTTTATTAAACAAAAAATATAACAATTAATATTTCGAGCTATTTTTAAACATTTTTAAGCGGCAGAAATTGAAAGCAATGCGCGCTCTACTACATCGCGCGCGTTCTCCTGCTTTGCCCCTGTCCATTTTGCCCCAAAAGTACTTCATCCAAATATGACTCCCGAAAATCGCGCCTCGACGCAAAAGAAGGGCTATTAAGTATACAAAGAAAGGATAATGAAGCAATTTTAATTAAACAACGGTTTGTACTTCTTACACGTGGTAGTTGAAAATCAGTGAAAGTTTTAAACTGGGCACAAAAATGATGCGTTTCATAACTTGGAAAATTAAAATTATAACAAATTAACATGGTAACGACTCAAAACGAAGTTTTTTCAATTTCTGGCATATGGCATCACACCACAGATGAAATATAATCATTGTCCCGTTTTGCATTTATGCAAAACTACTACAAAATACCGAAATTGTCCGAAAATTTTCTTTGAATTTGTAAAGTACCAACATTTTCCAGAATTTTAAGATATCCAAAGCTTTTTGGGAGATATCCAAAAGCTTCTAAAATTTCCGGAAATTTATGGAAAATAACTATACTACTGGATTTTAAATAATGAAAATAATGCTATTAATAGTTAATACACGATAGTTGTTACTTATACACTGAAAAAAATGGTTTAGCTGTCCCAGACAACAGTTTACCTTTATAGCGTCTTCCAAGAAAATATAGCTGTGTTACCTAGATTTCTAGCTGTTTCAGCTACACTCAGACAAATGTTTGTTTGAATCAAACAAACATTTGTTTGGCCCTATATTAAAGATAAAATTTCTTTGATTCAAATAAAATTTGCTTGAGTCAAACAATGGTGTGTTTGAATTAAATAAATTTTGTT
>JAWWLR010000155.1:31144878-31158602 GCA_035041075.1 Acraspis erinacei | reverse complement strand
CATCATCATCATCATCATCATCATCATCATCATCATCATCATCATCATCATCATCATCATCATCATCATCATCATCGGGAAAGCCAAAATGTGAAATCAAAATCACCATTTAAAAATTTGTAAAAGTCTACTGCCGAGCTAGTCTTCCGGAATCAAGGCCAGAAAAGAAAAGAAAGAAAAATAGATATATGTAGTATAGAGAAATAGATATGAAGGTTAACTATCTCAAAGTCACATTAACCTAAAATTTGGAGCAGTGTGGGCTGCAACTTTGGATAAAAAATATGAATATGAAAAAAGAAGATTATCTTACTTCTTCCCTTTCTTCCGCTATTTGACATTCTCCACTTCTAAGCTCTTGTAATTTTTTATTCATAATAGCTTGGTTGACCTAACCTCAAACCTAGCTGCTGGACCAAATTTGGAGTAAGTAACAAAAGACTGGCCCAGTCAATGCACTCTTCTGGAAAGGAAAGATGACCATATAAAGTATTAGCTAGGAGTCCAAAGCTTTTTATATATACATAAATTTGGTTACTGCATACTTACCCTTAAATTTTTCTTTCAAATGGCCTAGGCCCCACGAGTCTAATACTTCACAAATTTCTTTGTCAATCCTTATAATCTCCGAATTTTCCAAAATCATAGGGAAAGTTGATAAACAAAACAGAACACTCTTAAAAACTTGTTCGCTTTGATACCTTTGTTCATACAGGAAACAAGCATGAAATGGCGGCAAGCGCGAAATCGATGCTATGCACAATACATACTTGCGAGCGCACTGCACTCTACACGCGATCATGCTGCCAGTGGCAGGTTATGGAACTTATTTTACCAGAAATGATTACCAGAAAACATTTAGCCAGAAAAATTCAACCGGAGGTAATTAACCAGATTTGTCTAGTAACAATAACCAGATTTTCGGATTAACATAACTAGACATTTTTTTACCAGACCTATCTAGTAACTTTAACTAGAACTTTTTTTTGAGTGTGCGGATTTCAAAAAGCAACATTTTTCTTTGTTTGAATTTTTTTTATATCGTGAGTTGTTTGGCTTAAAATTTCCATTTTCGTTTTTTTAGTTTGTAAGTTATATAAATAACAACTAATAACTAATAACCGTACAGAGATTTTTTAAATTTTCAAAAAAGTGATGTCAAAAATTATAAAAATGCGCTCACTTTTTGAATTTATATTCAAGATGACTGGCGAACGAACTTTTTATTTAATATAGAGCACTAAAAGAGTATACCAAAGGCCTATCCAATCTGACAATTCTTTGAAAATTATCGTCTGGATCAGAAGGTATCAAAAAGGGGTCTTTTGACATTAGGGAAAGCCGGGTAGTGAGATTTTTGTGTGGATTCATATTTGTTGTTAAAAAAGATTATAACTCCAAAGTAAATTTCGGAAAGATCAAAGCCCAATATTTGCTCTTATTGATTGAAAAGTTTATATATTCAATTCCCTATTGACATTTGATTGAATCATGCGAAAATAAAAATGTTCAATGTCCTTAATTAAATGAAAAATAGTTAGCTTTTTCAAATTTTGGTTCGCAAACGAATTCATTCTTCATGAACGTTATTAATTTAATTTTTCTTATTTGTATATATATTAAACATATGAATATAAATGAAATAATATATTAAGAAAAAATAATATAAAGTCATGAATTATTTATGAATAAATAAATTAATTGATTAATGAAAAAGATTGTTGAAAGACAACGACCTTTCAGATTTTGGCATAAATTTAAAAAATTATTTGAAGGAATTTAATGTACAAGAATTTTGATGAATAAAAGTAAAAAGTGGAACATTTCTGGAATCCATAACACTGGCGGCTGACAATGTGTTTCACGATTCAAAAATTCCGGATGATTACGCCAAAAAAAAGTGGCCAAATAGTGATGAATGATGAATATGAACGAAAAACACAATACCTGGCACTCCAATTATTAAATAACATTATGGGCATATAGAACCGTTTAAGAACATTCTTGACAACACGCAAAATATATTTATTTTTTTGTTAGTAGTATCATAATCCTTCATTCCTGAACTCATTTTACTCATTTTACACTCTTTGAAGTATGTATAAAATGTTTGGATTTCACTGAAGTTTTGAATTCTGATGTACATAAAAATTGGAAGAGGTTACCTTCCCTAATATATTCATTGTTTAGTTATAAATTGCTTATTTAAAGTCAAATTTAATAATTAAAATTCTTAGAAATTTTGTAATTAATATAATTTCTATGTTAACAGAGTTCGAGATTTTTCTCTAATTCTGTCGTTTGTCCTAATAAAATTTTAAAGATTTTTCTACTACGGAATATATCTTATTCAAGATTCATTAATTTAAAAAAGTAAGACTAAAATGGCTATTTTAAATCAAATAAGGCTCTAATACTTTCCGTAAAAATAGACTTGTAGCATTAAAACTACATAATAATTTATAGTTTATACATATTAGTGACGGAATATTAGGGAAATTTAAGCAAGCATAGCTATGTGTATATTGCAATTTCAGTATCAATAAATGGACTTCTTTCGGTGCCCGTATTCGCACTGTCAATTTGAATTTAACTTGCAGACTTTTGGATCTTAATAAATATGTAAATTAAGATCGATTTAGAACTAAAAACATTTTTTCGAGTTTTTCTTCTTTAACTCCATGACATAATTTCGATTTTATAAAAAAGGAAATATTAAAATTAATATTAAAATCTGCAATGGAGAAAGAATAATCCAAATATTTAATAGAGTAAAATATTCCAGCGTGGATACAAGAAAAATATTCAAATTTTAAGACTCGTTCTGATTCAAGGCAAAATGTGTTAATTAAATAATGATTACCTGAAATAATTATAATGAATAACCTACAAATATCGTACATCACTTCCTGTTGTGTAACAATTTTTTAGTGCTCTCTGTCCATTTTTATTTATTTAGGTGTAGTTGAATTTTCTACTTTATTAGTATGTGTTTTTGTTTTTGATGCGCGCCCCCGACCAGTAAAACCTCGGCTTCGCCTCAGTTTTGCAAAAGTCGGGCGGGCATCAAATCTCTATCGACTACGTATGGTAACTCATCTGATAATAGAGATTAAAATCTGCACGTCGCGCTACATAAAGTGACCTATAGGGTGCGCTGCCGCGAGCCACAAAAGTTAAAGAAGCAGCTATGTTCAAGCTAGCAGCTGACATCACTGTCATGTTCCATAACATTAATTTATTAAACGTACTTTCCGTCTAGGACGAAGAAGAGTAGTATACGACACACAGCCAGAAATAGTGGATGCACTGACGTGCAGGATATGGGGCCTCCGCTTCGCCTTGGCCCTATATCCAGCACGCCAGGAAATCCACCTTCCTGGCCTTGTATCGTAATATAATATTCCTTAAAAGCAAAAAAATCGCGGCGGACATTAACCTACGTTTTAACCTAGCTTAAAGCATAGTTCGAAACCTAGGGCAGACCTGGTTTTTTCTCCCGGCTACTTGGACCAAGTCCTAAGAAAAGACCAGGTTTTTTTTCGGGAAGTGTGCTATTTGGGTAGGGTACTTATTTAGGATACTTAGGATACTTAATGTGTTTTTGTATAGAGTTTTGACCCCATGCACATAACCGCTCTCCACCTCTGGACCCTCTCGGGCTTTTAGATTAAAACTCTATGTAGCCTCTGCGCACTTATGATTGAATGGTTGTTTTGTTTTTGTGAGTTTTTGGCCCTAACTATGATTTTTTATTTTTTATAAGAGAGAGGGGTTTCAGCTAAACTAAGAGGCCCACTCTAATGGTTTTATCACTGCGTTGCAGCCCTTGAAGAAAAAGTAATTTCTTGATAATGCCAATTTTTCATTGTGCTTCTAAAGATTATGAGCGAACTTTTTGTGAAATTGGTGTTGGTCGAGTTCTTGGAAGAGAAGTCCTTAAACCCTATTTATTATGCATTAAAGAAGTATTTAGAAGTAAATTCTGCCTTTAGGGATAGAAATTGAATGACTAAGTAGGAAAATATCGATAGTGTTCAAGTTTTTCATTGTACAGGTCAGGTGTAGTAAGTGTGTAGTTGCAAGGCGTAGTTCTCATAATATGAGATACTTGTGCTTGTTATCTTGGTTCAGTCCATTTTGATCTATTTTTTCTATTTTTATGAATAATTTTATAAAATACACTAGACAAAAATTGGTTTAGTTCAAAATTTTATATATTTTAGCAAATGGCTGTGCGGGTGAAACTGGGTACAAAAGGGTTTCTAACTACTGCAAAAACTAATTATATCTAAATAAAAGTAAATTTGTACTTCGGAAACATAGAATAAAGTTTTACATTAAAAATAATACTTTATTTTGCATTTTTTAGCGATTAACTGGAGTATCTGATATTATGAGAATAGTTTGACGAGTTTGGAAAAAGTACTTTTTGAAATTTTTTTTTATTTTCACACGAAAAAAAAATTTCATAACATTTTTCAATTAAGCTCCTTATAGTAAACTAAATACCCTTTAAAATTATACTACAAAGTTGCGTTTTTTCCAGCAATTTTCAACTTTTTGTCCAGTTTCCAACCAGAGTGCGGTGAATAATTAGTTAAAATTAAAAAATTAATCCTTTATATAATATTCTATTATTGAGAATGATATTTATTTTAAATAATGCTAAAAAGTTTTAGTTTCTTCTGAAACTTTCAACTTTTTGTCCACTTTGTGGATATGACACGAAATCTTAAAAAAAAATTAAATTTTTTCTAGAATATTTATAGAACCTTACAAACCAATGAATAAATAAATTTAAAAAGGAAGTAATATATTTAACTAAAAAGGGCAAAGCACATTTGAAAAACTCAGAAACAAAATCCATTTTCTTGCACTTATATAAGATAAGATAGTTATATAAAATTCAAAATGAACTAAAGAACGATTTTTGCTTAGCTTGAATTAATTATTACCCTACTAAGTAAAAAGTGAACAAAAAGTTGACAATTTCAGAAAAAAACTGCAACTACCGATCATCATATAGGAAAAGATAGGTTTTAACAATAATAATTTGTTTAAGCAATTAGGTTTGTAAGATGTTTAAACTGTTACCTCACTCCAATTACAATACGGACAAATTTTAAAAAGATTAAACAAAATCGCAATTTTCTAAATTATGCAAATTATGTATCATTAACAATAACAATAAATTATTTAAATAATTAATTTTTCAACTATCATTAATTATCCACCTCACGCTTATTATTGAAAATAATAAGAAATTATTGAGGCAATTCAAGTAATCATGCAATTATGTGTACGAAGTAGTATTTTATGAATCAGCAACAATTTGCATGAAAAAAACGTTAAAAAAGTCATCATGGAATCCTCACGCTCAATTGTTTGATTTTAACTTTAATCTTCTTCAAAATTTGCTAACTTATTAGGGCTAACTTATTAAAACTGGAAGAGGTGAAAAGGGGATGGACTAGTCGTCCCGAAAATTCGGAAGATTAGAGATAACTAGCCAAGCTTATTAAAAGTATTGGATTTGTCATCCCGAATTTCGGGACGGCGACACACTTCGTTTGATTAAATGTAAATAACATTACGCGACCAATATTATCAGTTTGATAAGAAGGAATTTTGTTAAAAAAAAAAAGAAAAAAAGAGCACGTAACCTCAAGTGCAAGTTAAAAAATTACCAAAAAAATAAGTTACAATAAACTGTAGAGCAGAAAAAAAATTCAGAAAAATGTACTCGTGAGTAGTTAAGCTTATGTGTCTCTTATAAAAAGAACTGAAAAGAACCAAATTCAATTATAATTTAAATTCCATGTATAGAAACCAAGTTTCGATATGTAATTCTATTAGAGATATTTTCAATTATTATTCAGTTATTAGTCTTTAAAGAGGGACTGGTATCCATCCGAAACGGTGACGCATGTTTAACTGAATCTAAAAAATAAACGATTTCTTACCACGAAGCCGCAAACGTTCTTAACAACTTTAATAATTTTGAGATTCAAGAATTCACAAATACTATTCTAACGGTTTTTCGAAAAAGATTGTCGCTCTTTTTTTAAACGAGTAATCACATTTGAAAGTCAGTAGTGATTCAGTACCGACAACTTTTGACGGTAGAGCATATCACAAATTTATTTTAATATATGTAGCAGCGTGTCTCATTTGAATTAGGGACTTCTTCCCTTTTTCTCTGCTCATATCGATGTTGACCTTTGTGAAAACTACAACAAGTTAACAAGTTTATTAGTTTTCTATTTAGTATTTCTATCTTTGAGATTCTTTAATTTAATGTTGTGAAGTGATTCCCCCTCCTCGATCGTCTTCTGATATTGCGCGAAGGGACGAGTCGAAAGACTTCTACCACTTATGTCCACAATACAGTAAACAGCACCACTTTCGACAAGCACAAAACTTTTATACTCAAAATTCGATACCCGCCTTAACAGATGTAGCAGGTGAAACACAAGTCTATAAGACGGAATTATAGGTCGGTGGGGTACTTTTGTCTATTGCCTGAGGAAACGTATAGTATCAAAAAAATTTCAGTGTAAAAAACAATCCCCGTTTATCAATTAGTATGAAAAATGGTATTTCACAGATATTTTACTCTAAAATTAAGTTTTTACGAAAGACTCTAACAGTTGCTTATAACTGAAGAAAATATTCGTTCGGTTCCAAGTTCAAGTTCTGAATGAAGACAGAAATTTATTTATTTCAATTTCAAGCGATATTGCATTAATAAAAATGTAGATGCTGACAAAAAAAATGTTAAGTGTAACTCCACATGTAACAGCAACAGTTCATGTAGAAGCAAGTACCTGAAGCAACTAAATATTACATAACTGATGGTATGTCAGCTTTTAAAAATCTCAATTAGAAGTAAAACTAATGAGTAGAGTTAAATCTAATATCTAATAAGACATTTTGACATAATAATAACAATAATATAAATTTTATTTTCTTTATTGCTTTTTGTACATTGGTTGTATAATACATGACACCAGCTTTTTGTGATCCTTGACTTTGACGACGATTCTGTGTTATAGAATATGTCCTAAAAAAATGATATTTTTGTATCACAAAAAGGTTTCATTTATACTTGCGATTTCTGCATAAAAAACTACTAAGCCCGGTTCAGAATGTTTCATTTTTGCCGGACCTAGTTGGGTGCATTTAAGAAAGTCCATACTAGTTCGGTGCACTGGAAAGCTCTTACATCTTGTTAAGGATATTTAGAAATGTCCACTCTTGAACTGTTAAACATTTTTGAAATCCTACAATACTTATACAATACAAGCGTAAGACAAACTTAGAAATACGGTATTGGAATGACGAAATTGAAATACATGTATTGTAAGTCGTGTAAAACGTGAAGTAACCATCGAGCATTCCAATATATTTCTAGTAGCGTTTAAAAGTCGAAAATTGCGCATGAATACTTCTCGGAATAAATGGAGTTCATGGAATTTAGGGATTCATGGATTTCGCGGAATTCATGGAATTGAAGGAATTCTCGGGAATTTATAGAATTCACGGAACTTATGGAATTCAATGAATTCATGCAATTCACGGCATTCAATGAATTTATGAAATTCAAGTCATTAAAGGAATTAAAAGAGTCCAAGGAATTTAAGGGATTTAAGAAATTTAAGGGGTTCGAGGAATTCAAGGAGTTTAAAAAAATGGAATTCGCGAATTACTTAAATTTCGTGAATTCTTTATATTTTATGAATTCTTTGAATTCGATGAATTTCACGAATACTTCCAATTTCATAAATTCAATATATTTTGTATTCCATACAAACTGGGAGTTCTGTAACTTCCAGTAATTCTAAGAATTCGACGAATTATAAGAATTGACGGAAATAAATGAGTTCATGGAATACAAGGGATTCAAGGAATTAAAGAAATTCAATGAGTTCAAAGATTTCAAGGAGTTCAAAGATGGAATTAGCATAATTCACGGAACTGGTGGAATTCATAAAATTGAAGGAATCGACGAAATTGATGGAATTCATAGAATTCACTGAATTCACTGAATTTATTAAATTCGCAGATTTAATGGAATTCAATGAATTCGTGGAAATATAGGAATGCTAGGAATTCAACGAATTCAAGGAAATTAAACTAATTTAAGGAATTAATGGAATTCGTGGAATTCATGAAATTACAGTTCTTGTAGAGTCATATGTCATTACTAATACACGCTGGAACCACCCTTACGACCTCAATGATTGGCGGATCAAAGATCTGTGGAAAAAAATTTCGTAAAAAAATGTTTTCGAGGCTTCATAACGATAGGTTGCCAAAACAGGCGATCAACAAGGTGGAAGTTCACCAAAAGATGGTGGCAAGATGAAGCTAGAATTTGGCCAAAACTAAAAGATGCTAGCTCGCTCCATCAAATGATGAAAGTTCTATTTCGGGCGACCAAAGCATGAAGGTACCATAATTTTCGGCGATGGTCATGTCTCCGCCGTGAAGTAGCGCCTTCATGTTTTTGCTTCCGAGGTAAAACTTTCATGATTTGATGTAGCGAGCGAGTACCTTTTAGTTTTGTCCAGCTCCTAGCTTCATTTTGCTCAATTCCGCCAGCAAGACTTTCTAGCGCTAACTTCTTGGTTAGCAATTTATTGTTTATATTTTCGGTTAAGTACCGCCAAGTCCTGTCGCATGCGTTGGCATCCTACCGTTAGGGCGCCTCGTTTTGTGTACCTTGAAAAAATGAGTTACACGAAATTTCATAGACTTCCATTTTGCTACTCTAAGTGACAGTCGTTGTACCTAAAGTATGGAGCTGTAATGGAATTTCGTTTGGGTCTTCTAAAATTTTCAGATTGTGCACCCGATTACAGCCCCAAACTTGTTGTGATTGATGACTTAATGTATGAAGCGTTAAATAATTCGGTGATCAAACTCTTGACCACAGGTATTCTTCACAGAATTTGAACACTTGGTCCGCCAAGTACACTCAGAAAGAAGAATCTTATATTTTACTGAAACCAAGTTCAATCTACTGATATTCCAAGTAAGCACATGAACAAGACAACATTTCAGTAAACGTTACAATTATAGGGAACTAAATATGACTATCATTGATAGCTACCAGTGCCAATTCTCTAGTGCTTCTGACCTGGGAGCAGTAGATTTTACCGATCTAGTCGCTATTCTGCACAGTTCCTAAACTCTGTAATTACGAATTATCATGGCACTTTAACGAATAATATAAAGAGATCTATTTTAGTTTAACGGAATACAATAAAATTTAGACAGCAATGGTTATTTTATTTTTTTATTAAACGCCTCCCCTGCTAAGTGGGAATATGGTTCAATATGATGAATGTCACATACATGACAAAAAGGAATCTTTTTCAGGTGACGCAATCCATCCATTGTCAATTGCGCCTTTAATTCACCCGGTGGTCCGCGCGGTTCACTTCCGTTGTTACGACTTTGAGGCTAGCTGAGCAAATCAGTCGGATCGGCAGCATGTACCGATCCTTCGGTAATGTCCACTGCACTACTATTTTAACCTCAGATCAGGAGATTTTACATGTTACAGTATATAATACAAGGGAATATAGGTTTATTTTAATAAATGATAACCGTTAAATTAACCTTATTTCATTGTGAAATTTACGAAATGCTAGGTCAATTTCACATTTTCACCCGTTTATTAAAAGCAGCTTATACTGTTACGGTTAAAAGAAACCCGCTAAATTTCTTGATAAGTAAAGATTACATTTCTTTTTTCTGCTTGTATATCCTGAAAATCCTAAATTTTTTCAAGAAATTTTGAGCTATGCTTCTTATCAACATTATCAATATTTACTCCTAAATTTAAAGCAGTTCACGCCTGAAAATTGTCGACTTCATACATGTGTTTTTCTCTTTGTGCCGCCGATATTAGCCTCGTTTGTAGTATTCTCCATTGTGCGTTTAATACAATAGCAGAAAATTAGCTAATCAATCGGTTGCAAAAATGACGATTAAGGAACGCAAGCTCGTTTTGTCCAAGTTGGCCAATCGCTGAGGTGACGTGGAAAGGTAAAAAAATATAATTGTTCAGGGTGGAGGTTTATTTTAATTTTAATAGCTTCTATTTTTGGAATTGTACTTTCAGCACTAATGTAATGATATTTTCAGTGGCAGGCATATCGCTCATGATTTAAGCTTGAAAAATGGTCCTTGTAGCGTACAGATTAATGTTTTATAAACCACAGTCAAAGCTCCTGACGGTACACCCCCTAGATCCTATATTAAATTGAGTCAAATTTTAAATTCACCTTTTCCTCAAGACGAGCGTACCAAATGGAATTTATACAATAAAGTCCTGCAAAGCTGTTTACATTATTTTGGTGAAGCAGGCCATTGACATAGCTCATCTATCACACCTTCTGTGTGCCCGCGACATATCAGGGAAATGCTAAGTAATTATTAAAAAATTTATCATCTCTTTCATCTTCTCGCACCGATTGAAATGAGCAGAGTATTGTCACAATTCAATGAAAAAATTCCATAAGGAAGACATCACTGTGCACGTTTTCTACGTTATGTAAACATACCTTGAGAGCATATAATATATTCTAATTAATGGCGCGAAAGATACGAATATAGTCCCCATAAATCAAAGAAAGAACAAGAAATATCCTGATAGTGGCATCAGCGGTACTAGTGAAATTGAATAATTATAGAACGTACCAATGTGCATTCGGCTGCAGAAAAGGAGTAGAGGAAGGAGGAGTTATCGAAAAAAGAGAACAGAATTAGAAAAAAGTGAATCTACACACTGTTATATTTGATAAAAATATAAGCTGCTAGGGATTCACAGGCATTCAAGCATAAACATCCATACACTTGCCATAGTATGCAAGACCTCACGCAGCATTATTATGAACCTGAACTATCAGGATCTTACTCGCGTGCTTGTCGCATTCGTGCAGCACAAAATTCTGATATTCAAACTGCAATAATTGAAAGATTTAAACGCAACTTGGTAGAACGTATATGGCGTTCATTTACGCATATGCACACAAAACTTTACGTTGATATTTAAAAAAAATTATACGAAAAAAATTATGTATTCTTTTACCTAGGAGGGTTGAGTTGAGTGAAAAACAACACATGGACAGACCTTCTTCAGGCTAATGAATTTTTAAAAGAAAAAAGACGCCGAAAAAACATTCAAAATTTTTTAGATGTATTGGATATCCAGAGGAATTTAACTCGTGAATGCCAGGTGTCTACGTCGGAAATGTCATTTGATCAGAAAGGATGATTTTATGTAGCGCTTCGAAGTAGTAGCATATTTAAGAAAATACTACGACTTATTCTATTACTCAATTACTTCAACAAATACACCTTATTGGATAGCCAAAAATCCGAAAGATTGTGAAAAATAGACGAAAATTCGGGCTTCTGGTATTATATATTAGAATTGACCGAAACTACAATTATTATACTGTAATAATTATTTTCAGTTACATAAAAAAGTGCAGGCACAGGATGATGGCTGAAAAGCTATATATTTTTTGAAAAATCCAAAATATTTTTAATCGTGCAAGCTAATTCACATGGCTGAACAATTACTTCTAGTCTATTATTGTATATTACAAATGGTGTTTATAAATTTATTCGTCTCTTAGGTGTCATCGAGTGAAGTTTGCCGACTTTTAGCACGAGGAGGTAGACGAGCAAGAGAATCATCTTTTTTGTACACAAGATGATCATATTAATTGTTAGTACTTTTTAGTCATGCTTCTCAGACAGTTACTGCTACTTTTCAGATAGAACATTATAACTTATTATAAAAATGATAAATGTATTAAATTATAATTATATTTTACTTATTATAAAAATATTGTTCAATTTGAAGTGTAAAATTACAAAATAAAAACTAATAAATAAAAATACAAATGTTTTACTCTCTGTACAAAAATAAATTTGGAGTGATAGTTACAAAATTTAAAGTTTTACTTACCAATACTTATGGCTTGTAAAATTAAAAATATTTTGGATTTTTGTAAAAATATATAGCTTTTCAGCCATCATAATGGTATTTTATGTCAACACTGATATATAGTACAAAAAAGCATAATTTTTGGCTATTTTTCACAATATTTCTGATTTTTGGCCGCCATATTGGATCACCTATTTTTTATAGGGATAAAAATTGTCTTTGCAGTATTATAGTAGTACTCTTTATCCATAATAATAAAGAATGTGCGAAAAAACGTTAATTTTAACCGTTTTTTTATTAATTTTTCTTATTTCTGCCGCCATATGGGAACCGCCATTTTTTTTTATTCAATTATAAACAATCTTTGGAATATTTTAACAATAATGTGTATGAATACTACAAAAAAGTGCAACAAATTCGCTAATTTTAACTGTTTTTTTGCAATTTTTCTGATTTGTGACCACCATATTAGATCCGCCATTTTACAAAATTATGGAAAATAGTGATAAATTTTGAGTTAAAAATATTTAGACATAAATTATTTAATCATTAACAATATACATGATGTTATAACAGATATTTCAAAGATACCTATTTTTCACATTTTTCTCTCGTGAGAATCGCCATTTTTGTGGTCGCCATATTGAACTTCGAAATATCCTACCCCCTAAGTTTTCAAGTAAAGACATCGCGTGCACCGATTAGACAGGTTTTGGACTGCTAACTAGGCGTTCTCGATGTTAAATTCGAGTTTGAAAAAAAATCATTACAATTTTGGCACTTTTCCGGGGAAAATAGGCCGTATTTAATTTTACTGAAGAGATAGGTCAATGTTCTCAACGGGTTTGTAAAGAGCGACCACAAAAAACTAGGATACTGAAATTTGTTAAAGTTTTATCAGCGTTTAGTATGTTTTTTAATTATTCAAAGTTCATGCACAAATCCAGCGCATTTGGACGTGAATGTGTTAAAAACGCCACTCAATTGTGATATGAATGTTATTGGACACTTCGTACTTAACTGAGAAAAAGTTGCAAATACATCTTTCTAAGGGCACTCTTTTGAAATCGCCGTTTGTACTATATCATGGATGACATAAAGGATTACTTTATTAAAAATACTTAAAGCAAGATTCCTGAAATCATTCCTTTATAATTAAAATTTTCAAAACTCTATATTATATTTTTTTGCATTACTTTAATCTTCAAATCTACTGACGTTATTACATTTTCTCGTTACGAACTTTAAAAATTCATTCATAGTATGAAAAGTGCTGCGAAATATGAATATTCTTAATTTAACGTCTGGGAAACAACAAAATTAGAGTTTGTACGGAAAACCTTATTTCTTTGACTTCTTCCAGTCTATTTATTCAGTATTGTATAAAATAACGTTTCGGAATCGGACCGATTTCCACGACAGATTGTCTAATATAAAATATGAAAAATGAGAAAGATGTTATTTTCAAAATAAAAGATAATAGTAAAATCAATACAATAGTAAACTATGATACGAGGGCTGGTTGATAAGTCAGGTTTGGAAACAGGAAATAATCGCAGAGGGCTAAATCTGGAGAATATGCTGGATGAGGTAGCAGTTCGTAGCCCAATTTATGAATTTTTTCCATCGCAATTACACACGTGTGCACCCGCGCATTGTCCTGATGGAACAACACTTTTTTCTTCGACAAATGCGGTCATTTTCTCTTCAAATCAGTATCGAATCTGTCTGAAAGCTCTGAATAATATTGATC
>JAWWLR010000155.1:31120288-31130807 GCA_035041075.1 Acraspis erinacei | reverse complement strand
CGGCGGTAATGATCATAAATGTAACACCTAGCTTGAGATAGCGTATATTTCTGAAAAAGGATTTTTCTTTTGATCTCCCTAATAGCTTGTACTATCCTTTCATCATCTAAGGCAATGCTGCATACTGCTTTCTCACCCTTTCCTTCAGATACCATAATTTTTTAAATTCACTTTGATTTTAAGTACTATGTATTTCATGCTATTATTTAGTTTTTTCAAAATTCTATGTAAGCTTTCAATTGACTCTGCCATAAAAACCTAATAATTTGCAAACGCTAAACCACGCACCTTCACTGTCTCGAAATCCACTCATTTTTCGTCGAAAAGGGCCATTCTTAGAAAGTTCTTCATCGATTCCGTACTCGTTCCTCGACTCTTTCAGGACTATCCAAGGATAATTTCTACCCACTCTATCAAACGCATTCCCCATTGGACTACCCAGATCTTTTCTTCTGCCTTTTTCTAGTTATCTAGAACTTTCCTCGTCTCGATACATAAATTTACCAACTCGCGTAGCCTTTGAGGAATTCGCCAATTTATTTAAGAATCTCAATGCAAATACCACCTAAATTATCAGTCTTAATATTCTTTAAGTTCTTTATGATATATTTAACCTTAGAGTAACTAATTCTTTTAACCGAGTTTTCCGACGTATCAAATTCTCTATCGCAATTGTGCAATGTTTTGAATTTTTAAATGAAACTATTACTTTAAGAATTTATTTACTTTGTTGAAAATTCGTCTTTTTCAAATCTCTATTTGTAGAAAATTATTCTTTATTTTAGAAAATTCATCTTTTTGGCATACAGTTCAACCATTCCAGTTGAAGATTCATCATTTCGTTGAAAATTCACGCTTTTCGTTAAAAACCCGATTTCTTCTTTTCGGTTAAAAAATCAAGTATTCCAGTTAAATATTTATCATTTGTGTGCAAAATTAATTTTTTAGGCTGGAAATAAGACTATCTGGTTGAAAGTGAAACTCTTTTGTTAAAAAATATTTTCTTCCGATTAAAGTTTCATCTATTTAAATAAAAATGTATTTCTTTGGTTGAAAAACGTTTTGTTCTCTTGAAATCTTCCTTTTGCTTTTGCTATTTTTTGGTTGAAATTTTTATTTTTTTAACTAAAAATTTAACTACTATTACAGCTAAATATTCTATAATTTTATTTCAAAATTCATATCTTTATTTGAACATTCATTTTTGGACCAAACATTTAATTATTCAATTTTTGGCTTTAAAATGATCTTTTTGGTAAAAAAAGTTCGTCTTTTTTGGTTGAAATTAATCTTATTCTTGGTGAAAATTAATATTTTTTGTCAAAACTTCAATCATTATTATCGTCGCAGATCCGTGATTTTATTTAAAAAAATTATTTTTTAGTTTAAAATTCAACTATTATAGTTAAATATTCACAATTTTGTGTAAATCCATCTCTTTGTTTGAAGATGTGAGTGTGTTTTTTAAGCAATTTTTTTGTTGAAAGTCATGTTTTCAACTATAAATTGAACTTATTTCAATTGAAAATTTGATAAATGTAGTTTACAAACTCATCGGCTTGGTTAAACATTAATTTTTTAACCTAAAATTTAATTATTTATGTTTTAATTGACAATTTGTCTGTTTTAGTTCGGTTGAAAATTATTATTAGTTTAGTTCAAAATTCAACTATTTGGTTAACAATTTGTCTCCTTTAATTAAAAATTCAACTATTTCTTCAAATTGGAATATCTTAATTCACGAAGTGTTTAAACTATCAGTACCATTAAATATAAGTTTACACATACCGACATTAAGATGTCTGGAAAAAATTAAAACGTTTTTAGATCATTTTAAAGGATTAATTAAACAAATTCAAGAAATAAAAATATTCCGGAAAGAAAATGGACGATTTTACGAAAATTTTTGTGATTTCATAGAATTTGTAAAATTTGTAGGAAAACTAAATTATTTCAAAAGATATCAAAAACTCTTAGATGTTTTGTAAAGATTCTAAAATTGTTTAAAATATAAGAATTTTTCAAGAAAATCTAAAACAAAATGTAGATTGATGAAGATTTTGAACAATAACTCTAGAAGTTTCTTCAGAATTTTGAAAAGTTTTGAGAGAACAAAATTTCTTTTCAATTCTGGGAAAATTAAGAATTATTTTTTATTTTTCAAAATTAGTTTCATTATTAATTAAACTGACAGATAAATCAAATAAAATAAATTAAAATAAATTAAAATAAATTACAATAAATTAAAATAAATTAAAATAAATTTAAGTAAATTTAAATTAAATTTAATTGAATTAATTAAATTTCGAAAGATTCCAAAATTCTCAAAAAAAAATCCGGTAGATTTCAAGGCAATTCTTTTTAGTATGCAGAATTTTGCAGAAATTTTAGGAAAGATGATTCTAACAATTTGAAGGTTTAAACAAAAATTTTGAAGCTTTTTAAAAACCTAAAAAGGTTTAAAGGAGAAGAAACACTTTTCTTATGATTCTTAGGAACAATATAAATTAGTTTATATTTTAAAAAATTAATTTTTAAATAAAATTTCGAAATATTTATAAAATGTGAAAGATGTTAAGGACATTTTATTAGTTTGATAAATGTATCGAAATTTTCTGAAGAATTCTAGTCAATGTAATGGATGTTTAAAAATCCGTCTCTTGGTAGAAATTTTGGATTTTTGGTTAAGAATGCAATTGATTAGTTAGAAATAATCTGTTTTAGTTGAGAATTGAACTATTTTGTTAAGGAGGTGGATGCTCTGCCGGTACCGGCAAAAAACTTCTCTGCCGCTACCGGCAATAAAGTTCTCTGCCCGTACATTATATTATAACATAACGTTATAGTACCCGCCTCCACGAGATTTTAGAAAGGGGAAGGGGTTTGACCCACATGATTTCTGTAAACGGTCAAAGGGGTGACTTTCCGCCCCCATGAGACCTTCGAAAGGGAAAGGGACTTGACCAAAATTATTTCTGTGACTGGTCAAAGTGGTGCCTTCCCGCTCCCACGAGACCTTGAAAAAGGAAAGGGATTTGACCAACATTATTTATGTGACCGGTAAAAAGGTTGCCTTCCCGCCCCACGAGAAGTTGGAAAGGGGAAGGGATTTGACCAAAATTATTTCTATAACCAGTCATAGGGTTGCCTTGCCGCCTCCACGATACGTGGGCCAGCGGAAGGGGTTGGACCAATAAGATTTCTGCGATCAGTCAAAGGGGTGCCTTCCCACCTCCATAAGACCTTGGAAAGGGGAAAGTATTTCACCAACATTATTTATATGGCCAGTTACAGATGTTCCATTACGACCACACGAGACCTTGGAAAGGGGAATGGGTTTGACCAACATGATTTCTGTGACTGGTAAAGGGAATGCCTTCTGGCCCACACGAGATGTTGGAAAGGGGAAGGGGGTTGTCCAATATGATTTCTGTAACTGGTCATAGGATTGCCTTCCCCCGCCCACGAGATTTTGGAAACCGAAAAGGGTTTTACCTTGGAAAGAGTAAAGGATTTTACCAACCTTATTGCTGTGACCGGTCCCACGAGACGTGAAAAAGGGGAAGGGATTTGACCAACATTATTTCTTTAACCGGTCATAGAGCCTTGCCGCCTCCACGAGACGTCGGATAGGGGAAGGGGTTTGGTCAACATTGTCCCTGTGACCGGTCAAAGGAGTGACTTCCCGCCCGCACGAGACCTTGGAAAGGGTATGAGGTTTGACCAAAATTATTTCTGTGACTGATCAAATAGGTGCATTCCCATCCCCATCAGACGTTGGAAAGAGGTAGGGGTCTGGCCAACATTATTTTTGCAATCGGTTAAAGGGGCACCTTCCCACCGCCACGAGACCTTGGAAAGGGGAAAGGGTTTGACCAACATTATTTATGTGACCAGTTACATGCGTTCCATTCCGTACATGCGTTGAACATTGATATCTTTGGTTGATAATTTAACTATTTTGTTGAAAATATTCTTTTTTGGTCGGAAATTGCATTTTTACATACAAATGTAACTATTCCATTTATTGTTTGAAATTAAGATTTTTAGTTTTAAAATTATGCATTTTGTTAAAAATTCTTCTTTATTTGCTAGAAAGTTAATTTTATTGGTAGGAAATTAATCTATTTGATAGAAACTTCCATTTTTTGGTTGAAAGTTCAGTGGTATAAAGCTCCAGTTCCTTAGTTGATATTTTTTTAAGATTCAGCTATTTCGTTGAAAATTTATTTTTACGAAAATAATAGAGAACTTCAATTTTTTAAACAAACGTCGGTGTTTGAGGATTTCGAAATAGAATTCAGAAGCGTTTGAGGTATTTTGGGAGGTTTTAAGGGAACAAAGACCTTTTGGTAAGAATCATCGGAAAATTTCAAATGATTTTTTACTTTTTAATGAATGAATAAATTATGAGAGAACAATGAAAAAGATTCTTAAATATTTTGAATGATTTTTAAAATTTTCGAAAATGTGTATACAAGATTTTTAATCCAAATTTTAAGAGATATTTAGAAGTTTTGTAAATATTCAAAATTAATTTAAAACTTTGATATTAGCGATTATTTATTTATTTATTATTTATTAATTATTAATTTGATTATTATATCATTGTTTTACTTTAACTATGTTTCAAACACATCTAATTATAATGAAACTATGATAATAAAAGATTAAAAATAGTTTTTGGTGAGAATTTTCAAATAATTAATCAATACTTAATCGCTAATATCAAAGAGATTAAAATTTATATACCAGTAAGAATAGCAGATGTATAATTAGGCGAATATATGTTGATGGAAAATAACAACTGTCATGTTATCCAAGTCTTTGTAGATAATTGAGACATCGAAGTTTGATGTCTAGAACCGGAACAAACCTGAAAATAATCGGGAATTTGGTGGATCAAAATTAGTAGACACCCTGCTTACGTATTCGAAATGTGCTCTGGAAATTAAATATCTCCCGCTATCTTATTTCATATTCCATCCGGCAAATTCCTCGCCACAAATTCTATAATTAACAAAGTTGTTCCTGAGTATTCAAATAACAAGGAAGTAATTATATCCGGGAAAGTTAATTCAAAATTCTTGACCTGTTTTATTCATACCAAGTGATAAAATTAATAACACTCATGTGCTTGCAACTTTTTCTGGTTTAACATATTATTGAACAGTAAAAAATCCATGATGATGAAATTCGGACCAATTATAAGCTTCAGTTGATGTTCAGATCTCATAAAATGTGGAGGAAGATCAACCAATTAGAAGTAGTTTCTCGCGGTTAGTAAAAAAATAAATATTTTGAACTTATGTATGTGAGAAAATATCTTTTTATTTTGAAATACAATCTACTACATCTAGTGTATTTGTTCGCGTCTTCGAGATGCATTGATTGACCTATTGCTGATTCTTATCTGACATAATAGTACCGATTTATAAAGTTTTAAACATTAAAAATCCAGTTCAAAATATATTGCTTATATTTTTTTATGGTGAAACCTTTTATGATATGGAGAATACAGCAGTAATGTACGTGGTGTATTTGTTTGCTACTTCCAGACGCATACATTGACGTATTGAAAAATCTGTTATGACCTTCCATAATTTCCCAATACTGATTTTTAAGTACTCTATACAATTTTTTGGTTTTGTTATACATTTCTGATCCCATAGAAGCCGGTCTATTTTTATAATTCCTAGAACTGCTGGCGCAAGCAGTTTTTCAGGGGACAGGGCGAGAAGACGGTTGCGACTCTTGAATTGGAAGGGCCGCAGTCCGCGAGTACTCAGTTGAGTATATTGCGCAATATGGTGCATTCATATTGGAAAATGTTCAGGCGGCCCTTACTATTTATATGTTGAGGGCACCGATTTAGTTCCAAGGCCGGTGCAATAACGTTTTTAATTTTTACTTTGTTGGAAATCAGTGCAAGAATTTAATACCTTTTGGATAAACAAATAAGTGAAATAAGATAATTATCATAGACTAAGGTTGTTGTTGGAAATCTTATTGGCTTTCTACAAATTGAAGTTTTTTATATTTAAAGTTTGAACATTTTAAAAATAAATCTTCAAATCATCCCTATAATAACAAAAATCATAGAAATCCTAATGCGAGTTAAAAAACATTCTTGCTGTTTCAATATTTTTGGGGTGTTAGCATGTTTCACTGGAAATTAGTATTTTTAAACAAAAACCATCATCAAGATTTGAATTTTTCAGCAGTTTTAGATCACTCTATCGGTTTATACTGTAAGCGGGTATGTTCAATCAGTAATTATTAAATATCAATTATACAAAAAATAGCAAAAATGTACTTTTTTCGTTTTTGTTAGCGCTTTTTAAAGAAAAATCATTAGATTGTAAAGTTTCATAATTTTTTAGCAATTTAAGGTAACGTTGGCAATTTGAACGAAATTTATATTTAGATTTAATGGGCATTGTTAAATATAATAAAATCTAAAAGTCGGAAATTTGTATTTTTAATTAAAAAAAATGTCTGTTTAAAGTAAAAATCACTATGTTCCGAATAAGATTAGAAATTCTGACTGTTTCAGGTTATATTAACGTTTTTCAAAGAAAATCAGCCATTTTGAATAAAAATTATTAGATTGCAAAGAATATTAACAATTTTAAACAATTTTTTTATACTAGTGTTCTTGATCAGAAATTATTTGTATTCGCATTTGTATTTTAAAATAAATAATCATTAGATTTAAATACTATCCAATACGAACATTTTTTATTCATATTAATTTTATGTATCAATTTATAAATAGTATGTAACAAAAGAAAATGATCGCCCCCGTTTGATTTTTTTTTTAATTTTCATAGCGTATAACCATTTCTTACAAGGAAGAAAATTTGTTTAATGTACAAAATAATTCTAGTCATAATAAGAATCATATAATTTGTGTCGTGCGCTTAAAAATGTAGAAAAACTTTATAAATTGCTAAAGCTGGAATTTCATCGAATTCATGCATACATGCGGATTTTCACAAGAGATAATTCTAAGCTTTAAATTTCTCAAAGGCTTGGCTTTTCTTTAGAGTATGTCACCCTCAACCGTGTTTTTCCGATTGAATAAACTTATACGGATAACTTTCTACCATGAATGATAGGATTTAAGTTTACTCCAAGAAAGCTAATATTGAACTATTTTCACTTTTAAGCTATTTCAAGATTTTTGAAAAATTAAATTGTAAATTAGATTTATGACTTAATTTCTTGTTGAAATATTTGTCAACTCATTTTTGATCAATTGTCTCTTGAAATATAAGTTTTTCTTAGGTTTTCTTTCGCAGATTTTATTTTCCAAGAACCAGTATTTATGAAAATAATTAATGACTGATGTTTTTCTCCCTCTTTATTTTTCCTCTGTTGAATGCCAAAGCAAACATGATTTTTTCGTGATAGGACGAAAATCGTTTTTCCTCCTAATGTAGAAGGACTGACGTCTGCTTCACGAAAGTTAAGTCGAGAGTAATTAGATTTGCTTCTCAGCTACCACTTGAAGAAATACCCACTTTCTTCTGTTTCCACCTAAACTGGAAACCTTCTATTTTTGTTGCCATCTGACAGAAATTAAGTTTGCTGAGCAAAGACTCGATTGAAACTCTATGCGGTATATTGCTTCAGCCTCAAGCTACTCGTTTCCTCCCAGAGTGTATTGAAAATTTCCATTCATAGTCGAGATGAAACAAAAGCGCATTCAACCTAATGAATTCAGAGTTGGGGAAAACCTTGTGAAATATGAGGATGAAAGATAATTCGCAATTAGAGTTTAAAGAAACTCTAATAATCGCAGTAAAACGAATTTTGAAAACTATAGGGGAAACTATGGAAGAGTATATGTCACTTTCAAGAGTAGTCCACTTGAATTTAACAGATTTTCTACGAAAAGATATATATATATTTAACCTAAAAAGACGAATTTTCTATAAAGAAAATTATTTTTAAACTACATTGTTGCATTAAAAACTAAATACTCCAAACGCCCGAATTCAGTCCCCCCGTTCTCAGCCTTTCTAGAATTGCTGGATAACTCAGTTTCTTAGGGGGCAGAGTGAGAGACGGTTGCGACACTCGCCCCAGAAGGCCTCAGAAGGGCCGCGGCGCCCTAGTACTTAGCAGAGATACAAGCTATTTACACGCATACCCTGACACTGGCCTGAAAGTGAGAGTTTGATATAGTTGAAGCTTCAACCAAAATACATGAATTTTCAACAAAATAGGTAATCTTTTAACCAAATAGTTATATTTTCATTAAAAAAATAACGCCTTTTTTCGAAGACACTTGAAGTTTTAATAAAGAAGATAAATTTCAACCAGAAAGATAAATTTTCAACTAAAAAATATGATTTTTCTACCATAAAAGATTAATTTTCAATTTCAATCGTCAAATTTTGTAAAAAAAATAAATAAATAAAATTAAAATTCAACAAAAGCGAGTGGTATTTTCAAACAAATTGTTGAATTTTCAATTCCTAAAGGCGAATTTTTTTAGAAGTCTGTTGAATTTTTAACCAAATTTTTTTTCTCCAAGAAAGGTGACTTTTCTACATTAAAAGGTGAATTTTTGAATCCGAAAACACTAATTTTTACCCAAAAAGATAATTTTTTCAACAAAATCCACAATTTCTCAACAAAATTATTAAGTTTGCAAATAAAGATGTGAATTTAAAAAAACGAACTTCAGAAAAGTAGTTTAATGAAAATCAATACTGAAATTATTAAATTTTCAAACAAAAAGATGAATGTAATAACAAAATACATGAATTTTGAAGCTAGGAGGCAAATTATCTTCAAACCAGTTGAATACAACCTGAAAATATGACTTTTGAACAAGAAAGTTAATTTTTTACAAATATTAAAATTTTTAATTAAATAGTTAAAATTTTGAAATAAATAGTTTAATTTTTAAACAAATTATTTAATTAAATAAAAAAAAAGAGTAAGAACTTTGAACAGAAAGGGTTATGGATTAACTTTCTATTAACTTTCTGAGGTCCATATCATGTCACATTCGGAAAGTCTCTCTACGCCATGTCACACCTAGGGCCTGTCACATGTGCGGCATGATACATCTGGGACATGTCAAATCGGCGGTATGTCACATCTAAGGCATGTCACAACTGCGGCATCTCTACCTAGCGGCTTCTCTCACCAGTGGAAAGGGATTCGACCAAAATTATTTCCGTGGCCAGACATAGGGGTGCCTTCGCGCCCCCACGAGACGTTGGAAAAGGGGTAGGGGTGTGACCTTACGTTATTCCTGTGACCAGTCACAGGGATGCGGTGAACGATGCTGAAAAAATTTCAATTTTACTGTGAGAAATGACAAGTGGGAGAGAAGCCGCTAGGTAGAGATGCCGCACTTGTGACATGCCTCAGATGAGACAAGCCGCATGGGTGACTTGCCGCAGAGACTTGCCGCATGTGACATGATATGTCCCCATTTTTTTAAGCTAAAAAGATGAATTAAAAAATAAATAAAAAAGTTTGAACTAGAAATGATCCAATTTTCCAGTCCAAAAAAGTAATTCTTCTAAAAGAAAAACGAATTTTTAACAAAATAGTATAATTTTAAACCAAGGAGATTAATCTTCAACTAAAATAATGCATCTTAAAAAAATGGGTTTTCTACAAATTGATTCAACATTCAACAGAATAGTTGAATTTACAATGAAAAAGATGATTTTCTAACCAATAAATTTAATGTACTAACAAAAAGTTCGAACTTTTATCAAAACACTTGTATTTTCTACGGGATAGTTGAGTTTTTAACTAAAAAATATACATTTTGAACTAAATAGTTTAATCTTCAACCAAAAGTATGAATTTTAAACAAGGAGGGTCATTTTTAAGAAAATGATTGAATTATTTAAAAAAAATTTTACCCAAGAAGACCAATTAGAAAAACACTAGAAAAGATCAATTTTTTACGTTAAAAAACTGATTATTCTAAAAGAAAAATTATTTTTTAACAAAATAGTGAAATTTTTAACTTAGGATATTAATTTTCAACTAAAATGACAAATCTTAAGAAAATGGGTTTTCAACCAATGTGTTCAACATTCAACTAAATAGTAGAATTTATAATCAAAAACATGTTTTTTAGGCAATAAAATGATTTTACTACCAAAAAATTCAAATTTTGAACAAAACATGCATTTTCTACGGATTAGTTGACTTTCCAACAACAACAAAATTAACTTTAAACCAAAAATAGTTTGATTTTATTATTGAGTCCCATCGTATTAGTTCGCATACAAGCGAAGAAAAGAGAGGAAGGCGTCAATCCCAGGTAATAAAAATTATATATAGTTTATATATAATTGGTAAGACAATGATATTTTGCATTTGTTTTATAAATTTTTATGTAAAAGAAATTAATTTTGTTTTTAGTTTTGTAGCCACTGACAAAACGGGTTAAAGAGGGGAATAGGGAAAGTGATTTTTAAACTGATTAAGTTATCATTGCATGAAAGATGGCATTACAGCGATACATTTCACTGTA
>JAWWLR010000155.1:30978719-30992087 GCA_035041075.1 Acraspis erinacei | reverse complement strand
TACGCCGAAGCGTCAATTGACACATCATGCAAAATGATATGAAACAAAAGACGGATTTCTGGAAATGGACACAAGATTGCGGCACTTCTGTTACCAGAAATATTAACCAGAATATTTTTAGCCAGAAAAAATCAACCAGAGCTCATTAACTAGAATTTTCTAGTTATAATAACCATACTTTCGGATTAAAGTAACAAGAATTTTTTTAACCAGACGCGTCTAGTAACTTTAACCAGAACATTTTTTGAGTGTATTGTGTTGAATTTAATTTCTGGATTATCGTCCAACTATTAATATAAATATAAAATTGTTCCTAAAAAGAGAATTGTATCTTTGTTCTGATTATAAAAAAATTTAATAAACGATTTCATAGAAGTTATAAGTTATGGAATATAGTTCTTTCGGAAAGGAAATTTTATTAGAGAGATGCACAGATCTACGTTGCATGAAATTTAAAAATGGTCAAACCCACGACTTCGGTAGAGGTTGAACATTTTTTTTGAAAAGAAGTTTATAAAATTGTTTATACTTTTACAAACTTTATTGTCGCATAATTTAAAAAAATATGAAAGGTTATTGAAACTTTCTAATAACATCGGGAGAGAGTAGGAAACATTTTTAGAACGCATATATTTTCAAAAGATAAACGGTTTAAAAAAAAAACTGACCAGGATTTCAAAAGAAATAATCAAGACATTCGTAATCCAGGACTTTTTTTTAACGTTTGAACCAAAGGTATCTCGGGGACGTATTGGTGCATACAAAAAGCTTTATAGTGATTATAATTAACTTTAATTTCAGGATTATCCCATAACCATTAATATGTATGTGTAACAGTTTGCCTAATGAGAAAAGTGTAGCTTTGTTCTGATTTTAAAAAGATATAAAAAGTTATTTTATAGAACTTGTGGAATATAGTTCTTTCGGTCATAACTCGCGACTTGGGTAGAGGTTGAGAATATTTTAGATACGAGTTTAAAAAATATAAAAATAAAAAATTCCAAGGAGTAGATTTTCGTTAAATGATCGATACTGAAAAAAGGTAAAGGAAAGTAGAAAATACCCCTACCCATTTCCATTTACGATGTTATTCATTACCTTGTAAAAGGAATTCTATTGGACTGTAATTTTATTACGCGTTTATCCGTTTATAACGTTTAAATTACTTTCTTGTTTACTACAACCCACGCAGATGAAAGGGTCTATGAACTGGGGACTTTACCCTTCTCTTGACGGATTAAGTTGATGTCTTCGTTTTAGTCGGACATAAAATTGAACCTAGAAGTAGATGAAAGTATGTGAATGTACTTAATTCAAAATCCTTTCAACCACAATATTTTTCCTTCTTAGTTTTGCATTCTTTCCTGGTGATGTAGAAGACTGGTTACTTCTTTCTTTTTCATTTATCGGATTTTCACATGGCACAGAGAAAAGGAGTCAGTTTCCCTTGTATTCCAAACTGCAAAAATTACGACCTAACATACGACATACGAGTGGTGCTTTCTAATTTTATTTTCTTGTGGGGTTCATGAAAATTTATATGGTCACTGTTGGAGAAATAGAAAGCGTAAATCACAGTTGATTCGAGATTTAATACAGTGATGCGAAGGATGTAGGGGTGCATATCTTACTCGAATTGTTGAGATTTATACCAATACGGTGTATCGTGCTTTCCCCTTTTCAATCAATCTGAGCACTCTAGAAATATAATATTCGGGAAATTTTTAAGAGTATGTTAAATTTTGAAATGTCAGTCTTGCAATTTGTAAATTACCAGACTTTACCAAATATTGAGCTAATTTTGTTTCTTCATTCAAAATATACTGTTTTTATTGGACCAGATTTCGCACTCTTTACCTATTTCCCTATTCCTGCCTTTTTTTAACAGCATTCTTTTTTTCTCTGCACTTTTATTTTGGTTAAAAGTTGTACGATTTGGTTTAAAATTTAATCATGCTGTTGAAAATTCATCTGTTTTGGTCGAAAATTCAACTGTTTTAGGTACTGATTTTTCGTTGAAACAAAACTTTTTTGTAAAATATTCAACTCCTCTGATTGAAAATCTAAGAGTCTTCTGAAAAAATGTTTGTTAAAAATGTATGTATCTCTTTGGGTCAGAAATTCTACTGTTTGGAGAAAAATTTAATTATTTTTTTGAAAATTTAACTATATTGTTAAAAATTTTATATTTTTAAAAAAAGCCGTCTTTTTTTTGCAAAATTCAAATGATTTGTTTGATTAAACAATTGGTCCTTTTGGATTTGAAATACCTCTTTCGTAGTTGAGAATGAATTTTTGCGACGAAAATTTAGTTTTTCGTGTTTCAATTTCAAGGTTTTTCCTAAATATTCGACTTTCACCTTGAAAACTCTACTTACTTGTTAAAAATTAATTTTGGTTGAAAACTATTTTTCGGTTGAAAGTTCAACCGTTTCATTGAAAATTCCAAATTTAATAACTGCTATTGATTTAAAAGTAGAATGTCTTTTGGTTCTATTATTAATTTTTTTATTCATCTTTTATGCTTAAAGATTTATGTTTTGGGGTAAAACATCTAAATAATTTGTTTTAAATTTCACTTTGACTGAATTTAACTGTGTTTGAACAAATATTTTTTGGTTTCTAAATTATGCTATTTTTTGAAAGTTGAAATATATAAAAAATTGCATTATTTTGTTAAAAATTTATCTTTATTGTTACAAATTCAACGGTTTAACTGAAAATTATTCTGTTTTGATTAATAAAAGTATTTATTTAAAATTCGTCATCATTGGCTGAACTAAACTGTTTTTAAATTGAAATTAAAATTTTATTTGGTTAAAATATCAACTATTATATTTTTCATCTATAATTCAGCTTTTCTGGTTAAAAATTTAACTTCTTGTTCAAAAGTTGAACTACTTTATCGAAAAATAATATATATTGTTGAAAATTCATCTTTTTCATTGAAGTATCAACTATTATATTTTCTCGTTAAAAATTTAGTCACATTTCTTAATTGAAAATGAACTTTTTTGTTAAAAAATCCACGTTTCTACTTGAAAATTCAACTGATTGGTTCTTGGTAGAAATTTAATCTTTTGCTGGAAAGTTCGAATAGTTCGTTACAAATTAATTTTTCATTATTGAACATTTAACTATTTGGTTGAAAAATTGTCTTTGTTTGTTAAAAATTACCTTTTTCCATAACAATGCATATTTTCCAGTTTCAAATTTAACGGATTTCTTGCCAAATTTGACTTTTTATTAAATAAACTCAATTATTTCGTTAAAAATTCCTCTGTTTTGTTAGAAAATCTTTTTTAGTTGAAAATTCAACTATTTCGTTAAAAATAAAATATATTTCGACTTGAAATTTTCAAAATTTAAAGCTCTTCATATTAAATACAATTACGTCACTAAATTAATTTTATTTACAAAAATGTATTCCCCAATTATTTCTCTACTTGCATGAAAAATAAACCTATTTCCTCTGATTTGAGACCATTTTAGGCGGCGAACTCTGTTAGACAATCGTCCGATATTTCTTGTAAAAAAATTAATATAATAATGATTGATTAAATGCAACAAAAGGGAGCAATCGGTATTTGAAAATCGTTCATTTATAGAGTTGATTACTTTCTTATTTTTCTTTTTTGCAATAACTACATTCAGAATATGAGGACTTTTTGAACAGCTTTTGAATTAACTTGTGTCATAGAAGTACTTTATGAAATTAAACTTTTCAGAGCTATTGACTAAAATAGGAAATAGTGAAAAAATTATTTTAATTAAGAAAATGGTTTGGGTTTTAAAATTAAATGCTTATTTTGGGCGATTCTGATCTATTGTAACAGTTGCGACAAAATTATTCAAGCTTATACTTTTTCCCAAATGTAATAAACCTTCTTCAATATTGACCGTCTAACATATCCGAAGGATGGTCCGTTTTACACAAAGATAAAAACAGTTAAAATATTCAAATGAAAGTCTTTTTTCAAAACTATATACACATCCGACTAATGTTCAATACTTAGAAAATTATCTTAAAATTGCCAACAGATGAAATTAATAGTACGCGCCGAATGACCCAACATTTAGGGTGAATTGGCGCACGCAGACTTTGGTGGAAGGCCTATAATAAGTATTTCAGTTGATACAGTTTAGATTTTTCTCGCAATAAAGCAAAGATAAATGTATTGATCTGCATTATAAATATTTTTCATTAAATTATCAATAATATTTTTCCATTACATTATCAATGATATTTTTCTTCGACTCTATTGATATTTGTTATGCGCGCCACATTACCCTCTTCTTCACTACCTCGTTCAATTCACTCATCCGAAAAGATGACGTTTACCTATATTATTAATTCACGCATACATGCCTCCACAAAGCAACTGAGCAATAATTACGTGACTAATAGCTTCGTGCTTATGCGGTAAGGATAATAATATTAAAAAATTTTTGTTTCAAAATTCGGGCTGTTGAAAGATTATTTATTTCCACTTGAATTCCTTGTCTGAAATATATAAGGTAAAGAAATTTATTTCAGTGCACCATTAACGCATTGAGATGAAATATAGTATTCTTTACACTTCTTCAATTACTGTACTGTCAAGTTGAATAATTTATTATGTATGTCACTCAGCAGAAAGTTGGCAGCAATAACTTCGTAATCCAATTTAAGATCTTTAATGTTATTAACTATAAAGTTTAGAATGATTGAAACTCGTATTTAATTCAACCAAATTTATAAATTTAGAATAATTAAAAAACTGTTTCCTAGCCAATCAATTAAATTCTTATCTTCTTTAATAGGGAGTTTACCAATCACCAGTGTGCGCGATCAGTTCGGCTTCCGATTTATGTGAAAATTAAAATTTAATATATGAAAAATACATTCTTATATACAAATTAAAGAACTTTTTAAAGTTTTAGTTGAATTCAACGGTTTTTTATTTAAATTTGATGGGTTGAAGCTTCGTCTCTTTGGTTAAAAATGTGTCTTTTAGTTTTTGTTATTTTATTTTTGGTTAAAAACGGATCATTTTTATTTAAAAAAATTATAAGACTTGTTGAAAAGTTCTCCTTTTTGTTTAAATTCAACGGCTTTTATTTTTAAATATTTTTTGGTTAAAATATCAACCATTACATTTTACGTTGTTTGTTAAATATTCATCTCTTTGATTTAAAATAAAATATTTGGATGAAAATAAGTTTTTTTCGTTAAATATTCAGTAACTGAAAATTTAATTTCTCCGTTTTTTGTTAAAAACTCGCCTCTTTAAGTTTAAAAATTAACCTCCATTTTTTTGTATGAAATTATTTTCTAACTGAGAAGTGAAAGTTCTGGCTAGAAATCTTTTTATTTGCAAATTCGTTTCTTTCGATTAAAATTGAACCATTTTATTGCAAATTTGTTGTTAGCTGTTTTTGAAAATTAATTTTTTAACGTAAAAATTAGGTAGTTCATTTAAAATTCGCCTTTTTTTAATTCAACTTTTCTCATTTAATATTAAAATATTTTTTCTATAGAATATCAACTATTAAATTACCCGTCTGGTTTGTTTCGAATCAACTTCTTTTTTAATTTATATTGAAATATTTTTTGGTTGGAATATCAACTATTCAATTTTTTTTAGTTGAAAATTCATTTCTCTTATTGTAAAGTACATATCTTGTCTTCAAATCAATTTTTTTCATCTGAAAATTTCAGTATTCCATTTTTTGTTAAAAATTTATTTTTTTATTTGAAAATTTAACAATTTTGAGAAAATTTGTTTTCTTTAGTAAAAAATTTACCTTTTTTAGTTAGAGCTTCAAATGTGTAGTTGGAAATGTATTTATTTTGTTGGAAATTTGTCTTTATATTGAAAACCTAATCTTCTTGTTGGGAAACTCATCATTTTTGTTTTTCTTTCGACAATAGTTTTATCTTTGTATTATAAAATTCAGAACTACACACAAAAAGTGACTAGTAAGTAAATTATTAAATTTTCTTTCTTCAAACTGAATGACTAACTCTATTACTTTATTTGACAAATGAAATATAAATTTTGATTAATAATTTGTCTAAAAAAGCTATGTTTGATTTATAAAATTTAAATGTTTCCAGACCTTGGACCTGAACAGATCGCACCCTCCGGAGTGCAGTAAACTCTCCCTTAAATAGAAATTTTATTCAATAATAATTCAGTTCATCCTAAAATTCCTATTTAATACTCTATTTAAAAGCGTACTATATTGATCTATAACTTTTCTAGTCAACATTGTTGAAGGAAGTAAGGTCATAGGTACTTCATTTTCACGACCGCGCACAATGTAACAGGGACATTAGTGTATGAGAAATCGATTATCGAGATAATTAATTCCCTACCACATGCCTTTGGTCGTTTCTCATACGCCTCCTACATAGTTGAAGCACTCGTACCCTATATAGCCTATTCAATTTCAAATAATTCAAAAATTAAATCTCTTCGCAACGTTTTTTTGTTAACGGAAAAATAATTGAACAACTGAAATTAAGCAAGAATAGTCACTTGAAACGATTTATAAGATTTTTGTTAATGAATGTAATTAGCTATTTCCGAACAAATTTCAGAAACGGTAACTGCATAAAGCTTGTCGCATGTTTCAGAAAATTTTATTATAATTTAGTAACATTCAATGAAAGGAACTGAAAACTTAAAGGTATTGAAAAAAAGTTTCAGTTCGTTAATTTTAATATAAAATATGTAGTCTATATTTGTCTTGATTTCCAATATTTTTTAATATGGTCTATATTTGTTTATATTATGAGATAATTAATATTTTCCTGTTCATGCTTGAGATTATTCAATATCAGAAAAAATAGGTTTACTGCATCGTTATAATTCGATACAGCGTTTAGCAGTGCATATCCACCCATGACCACAACTACCATGTTTCGTCACCCTGGAACGCGGTCGAGAAGCAAGGAATGCGCAGTTGCTAACTATGCATTTCTTTTCGTTACCATAACTTATATTTCTCTTAACTTTTAGGGATTTTGGGAAACTATTTGTAATTTTTAGACATCGTTCGTGCTGGTCATGTAACAAAAATTGAGTCCATTTACAATATAAGTTACTGGAAACAGGCATTTTTTTGTCTTAGATCTTTTTTAAATTAAAATTTAAAATTAACATTGAAACAACCAATCCGTTTTAATTTTGTCACAAAATATATCAACTGTCGATGATAAACACTTACATAACATTAGTTTGTTCGATATTGTTAGCTTGATTTTATAAGTCAAATGTTTTTTATTTAAAATAATATTTTCGATAAAAGACACTCACATACCCTCATGGTGGGACTGAACCAAGTTGAAATAAAATTTCCAAGTCAATAAGATTTTTTAAACATTTTTATGGTAATCCATCCCACGAACAATTTGAGATAAAAATGAACATAATGGGTCGGGTGCTAAAGAAACTCGATTTTTGTATTTAGTTACTAAGAAATGAATAACCTTTAATAATAATAATGTTATATATTGGAAAAGTTTTTTCTTAAAAATATCTTTTATTAAAATCAGAGAGATCGTTTTTGGAAGAATGTAGATTATTGTATTTAATTAAAATGAAACGATTCTGCACCTCTAATTAAAAACTGTATTATTCGCATATTTTGATACTTTAATAACATTTAAAAAATATATATAATTATCAATATCGAACAGTTTGCCCATGGTTATTTAAAAAAAAAACTTCTAATTTGTATATCTGACCTTTAATTGTAAGTCGCAATAGATCTTTACGCTAACACAATAAAATATTTTAACTTACACAACAAACAAAATAGTTTCAGAAAGTTCCATTCCCATGATGCTACACTTTTCATCTTGAAATATTTATGGAGTGACAGACAATCACATTCAATTAAAAAAAACCATGAAAAAATATGTTAACTACTATTTACCATATAATATTGTAGTAATTTTTTCATTTCTTAATAATTAGGTAAAAAATCGAGGTTTTTTCTAAAAATACCCGTCCGATTGTTTTAATCTTAAAATATTCAGTGAGTGACGAGTAATCACACAAACTGTTAATCAATCTTTATCATATAATTTATTAAAAAGATTGATATATTTATTAGTAATCAAATACAAAAATCGACTTCTTTAAGAAAGCGCCCGGACGATTATTTTTGTTTTCTATCCTAAAATGTTCGTGCCGAAAAATTAGCAATTGCCATTAACTAGGAACTTTCATTTAAACTTCTTTTAGCTTTACCGTGTTCTATTCGTGTTTAAATATTGTAAATATTCTCTGAAACGTAATTTTTTACAATACACCAAACTCTCGCTTTCAGTCACCTCATTCCTGGCCTTCCTAGAGCTGTTGGCTCGTAGGGTCTCAGGGGAAGAGGGCGCGAGCGGTTGCGATATTATATATATGTGACGTGCGCCGCAGAAAGGGGGCTTACTCTGAAATGTGAGATTTTTCGGGGCGAACTGTCAACGTCGACGCAATAAATCCGACTTTTGGGAGAGAGGGAAGACTCACGAAATCTTCCCTCTCCACTCACCACTACATTCCCACGGAAAGTGATAGGGCGAAGACGTGTCTCACGGACGGGGTATAGATGAGACGCGGATATATTGTGATGAGTGGTGGGAGGTGTTTCACGGGATCTCGAGCGAAAGCCCAATTTCTCAGGTACCTAAGAACTCAATTATTACCAATAATAACGCTCGGAATTTTTTTTCGATTGTTTTATTAAAAAAAACAACCCAGAAACTATCGAAATATGTAAAAACCTCGCTTTCGAGTCAGGCGGCCCTCACTGTTTACGTTTCGACCTCCCCCCACCGGAATCAGTCCAAGGTTATTTGAAGCAAACCCCCGACGCTGGACTGAAAACGAGAGTGTGGTGTAATAGCAATTTTAGACGAAAAGCCCCCTCTTATAATATAACAAAAACTTTTATAAAATCGTAAATCTGCCTTTAAACCTATTTATTTTTGTTTTGTTTTAAATAACTGATTTCCGATGAAAAATGTTGACATAACCTAACATTGTTTAAAACGGTAAATGTTTTTTTAAACCTACCGATTTCCGATCACAGATGCGAAACAATGTGAAAAAAAAACATAACCTAAAATTGTTGAACATTGGGAATCTTAATTATAATTATTGTTCAAAAGTATTAATTTACGATGAGAAAAACTAACCAAACCTACATTTGTTTTTAAATGAGAAGTCCTCTTGGAAACTTTATGATTTTTAATTCGATTTTATTTACTAGGCGATAACCCAAGAGTAAAAAAATTCACAGGGTTCCATGATTATTAATAATTCTCAGTGGTGTCTCATCATGTGTGCTGATTTTCTAACTCGATTTAATTTTAATTTTGGTAGGTATGCAGTGTTTCGATTTTACTTTAAACGCTCGAACAGATACATCATACAGGTTCAGATCGAGGATATCCGTTTTACAGAATTTATTTAGGAGAATAAACATTCTATAAATCAGTGGGCTTTGAATCACTAATTTATTAGTTTGTGGTACATATAATAATTCAAACTTTTTAATTGGCTGCTAGCCGTGAAATTACTACGTTATTACTCATTCATTACAATATAATTATATACTCATCCTGATATAAATCTGATAGATATTCAGTATATTCACGGCAACCCTTGAAAAAACTGTTGGCGAAAATGGAAATGGAAAATGGCAATATTCTACCTAACTTTAGCATTGGGTTTATGTTGTATTAGGTAAACTTTATAGTCTTTTTTCATCAGTCTCAATTATAGTCAGGTAATAGTTTATCAATTTTAGACACAATAAATGGTTAAAAAATATATTATTATTGTTAATAATATCTCTTTGCATAACGCTAAAAAGTACGGTTACTTCTTGAAATATTCAAGAAATTATTATTGTTTATAACTATCTTCTCCTATAGCAATGCTAGATATTTGCGGTTTTTTCTGAAATTTTTAACATTTTGTTTATAACTATCATTGTTTAGAACTATCCGCTCCGTCAGTGATGCAAGATAGTTATGATGATAGATAGTAGTAATAATTATTTCGAAAGAAACAAAAATAGTTGTTAAATAAATTTATTCTTGTTAGCAACTATCTTATCTTACATAAGTGCTAAACACTTGTGGTTTTTACTGAAATGTTTAGCTTTACATTGACTTTTTAAGTATGAGCAAATAATAAATAAACATTATTCCATTCTTTGTTTTCGTGTCGCGTGTAAGATAGCTTTTATGTTTAATTTTTTTAAACATTGGGAAAAGCAAAAATATTTCACCTAAAACAATAAAACTCTATTTAAAAAATTATTCGTGTTGATGATCACTTATTATTTGTTCATAGCGAAAAAGACGAAGCAAAACTAAAGATTTAAGAAAGAAACAACTTTCTAGAGTTACCTTAATCAAATATAATAATAAAGAATAGGCTATTGTTTAAATAAGAATTTTTGTCAGCTTGCATTAATTATTACCTAACTAAGAGAAAAGTATGCACAAAGATTAATGGTTAAGGAAGATCTCAAATTTTTAGCACTTATCTGGAAGAAGATGGTTGTGAACATTTATATGTTTTTCAAGAACAGTTTTTGTTAACTTCCATTATTTATTACCTTATTAAGTTGGAAGTGGGTAAATATATGAAAATTTGGACAAAAAGTGGAAATATTTTCTAAAGAAACTGCAATTTTCTATCATTATTCTCAGAGAATACAATTAAAACTATTAATAAATTGCTTAAGCAATTATTCTTGTTAACATTATTTAAGTAATACCTCATTATAATTTAAAATTGTATGCACGGTGCAATTTTTTTTAAACCGAGACTTTCTAACTCTATTCTAATATAAATCTGTGAAAACCATTAAAAATTCTGTAAGCAATTAATTTAAAAGTTTAATTATCAGTCTAAAGTAGTATTCTATGTATTGGTAACAATTTGCATTAAGAAACGGCTAGAAAATCATAATTAGCCTCAAAAATTCGCAAACCCCATTTTTTCACTTATGAGATTTTTTCGAGATCCTATTAAATAGACTTGCGGGGGTGGTATTTAAAAAGTATTCTTTTTCTAAAGCTCATTGTCTGAGTATAATTAAAAAAAACAAACAAACATCGATTCATTTTTGTGTGGATTCGAATGAATTTCCGGGCGATATGCATGATAAATCTAATAAAAATTTACCTAACCTAATGCCAAGTGTACAAATCCTTCGAGAATTAAAGTAAAAAAATTAATATTCAGGAAAATAAACGAACAAAAAACATATATAATACTTTTAATAATTAGTTAGATGATTTTTAAGTTTTTATTTATCCCCGCATAGATACTAATAAGCATTTTTTTTCACCAGAGAAGGTATTCTATAACTTTCCTTATTACAAGTCATTATTTGTAGATTTAATTTTAAAACATTTTAAATTTAGGATCTGAAATAACTTCAAATACTGAAAAGTAATAATGCATGAAATATTTTTTAAACACACTATACCAATTTTGTAGTTAGGATTATAGGTATTATTATAGATAGGTTTTAAAAATAGTTCCTTTTTCCGGATTAATTTAATTGTCTCTATTTGCATTTAAACCCTATGGTAACAGGTTTCTAAATATCATAAAGAAGACATTTATACCTGGCTTAGTTTAATTTGCAGATTATGAAAAGTTTTTTGCAATCATAAATTCTTAAATGATAATAAAAGTTTTGAATTTTCCATGAAAGTAAATTTTTCTTGCTGCACATAATATTTTGTTCGCTTATACTTTCTCCTTCATGTTAGGTTGCGAGAATAATCGATCAGGATATAAATTCTTTTTCATTGGATATGACAGAAGAGAATGGAGGATTAACTGGATCAATTTGTTACAAGACTTCGAATCAATTTATAAAGCACTCCTACGTGAGAGATTCGACCAGCTCCTTACTAATTCAATTCTGATTTTCCAGAACAGATTAAAGAAAAGCTTCCAAAGTTAAAATTTCAAGTAGCATAGAATCTTCTTTTGTAAAACAATAATCATGTATGTGACCTCCTTCCGCTCGGAAAGTTTTTAAGATAAAATCTCTTTTTACTTAACATAAATCTAAAGTACCAGCGGAATGATCCACATGCCTATTTTTTGAGCTCTTGTTAAAGTACCTTAATTTTTATAATATTAATATTACATTTTTTCCTCATAATCGCAAAAAGCTGATAATATTTCAAGTGTCTAGTCGTACGTCCAGCCAGATCAGCATATAGTGGCTGTTCGTACAGCCTTTTCAAAATAAGCCATTATAAATAATATTTTCATAAATAAAGAATTTGAAACTGAATAGTTTAAAATAGTAAAATATAAAATAGTAAAACTAAAATTTTAAACGTTAGAATTCTCATTGTTCCATTAAAAAATGTTGTATTCTTTAATTTTTTTGTATTTAAATTACATTTTTATTGTGCTGAAGGTAGGAGAGTTTAGTATTTTTCACCTTCCTGTTGAGTTTAAAACGAGGAAACTTTTTAAAATAATTTTTGTTGCATTGGCACATAATTTTTTATTAAGAACATTTTGATTGAGTTGAAAAAGAAGAGAATTTGCTTTTTAAATTTTTTATTTAAAAGAGAGAAGGGCATTTTCTGTTTTTAAGATTTTTGTCAAGTTGGAAGGAAGGGTATTTTTGTTTAATATTTTTTCTGAAGTGGACGAAGCCATTTTTCTCTTCAGAATTTTGTATAGACCTAGAAAGCACGAAATTTTGGTTTTCGATTTTTTCTACACTGAAGCAGGCTATTTTTTCTATTAAGCATTTTTATTGATTATTAGATTAGATAGAATGAATTTCGATTTTTAATTTTTTGTGAGTTGTAAAAGGCATATTTTTAAAAGGATTTTTGGTGACTTCGGAGAAAGGAAATTTTGGTTCAAAATTTTCTTCTGAATTAGAAGAGCCCTATTTTGTTTTATTGATTCTTATTAGTTACCAAGGATGACATTTTGGTTATTTATTTTTTAGATCTTTTAAAATATTTATTGACTTGGAAGGGAAGAAATTTTGGTTAATTTTTTTTTCTGAATTTGATGAGCAACATTTCTTTGCTAAATTTTACATTTTTTGCAATGTCTTTTTATAAAATTGAAGTTCAGATGTCCTGTTAATTATATCCTAAATTGTAGAATTTCTTATTAAACCTGGGCTCAATCAAGCTTATGAGCTTCTCGACGGTATTATCTCTCTAACAATGCATACCACAGAAAGCATTAGAAATTCCAGAAAACTCTCAGGAGATTCTGACTATCAAACAAAAAAGACAAAATCCCCCAAAAAGCCAATGAGGAAAAAAAAATAAACAAAACCCAGACAAACAAAACAAGAAAACCAAAC
>JAWWLR010000155.1:30959494-30973120 GCA_035041075.1 Acraspis erinacei | reverse complement strand
TGTGTGTGTGTTTGTGAGTGGTGGGGTATATATGTTTATATGTATAAAGTAAAAATTACACGTGCTTTGAAATAAATGCGATGGCTTTCACTTGACTTTCACGTGTGCTCTAACCTGTTTTAATCAAAAGACTGATGAAAACACTGATGAAGTGCACTTCCAAAATCCAAGAGCTAAATTTTAGGAAAGGAAAACTGAAAAATTCTTTTTAGGCTTTACTCTGGCATGAGTTATTTCTGGAAAATAATGAAAAACTTTAGAATATGACATGGCATAAAAATGAAAAAAAAAACAGAACAGAAATATTTTTAACGATCCACTATGCTTCTAATTTTCTCTTATTTTAACGCCCGAGAAATAATGATTTATAAGACTTCGCCCAGGAATTTCTGACTTGCCCTTTTTTCAGTGGAAAATAAATAAAATTATTTAAAAAATTAATATATGAAAAATTTCGTGGAATCCTGGAAAAATTAATTGAAAAACCTTTAGAACTTTTAAAATTCCTTGAAAAGATTGACATCCTCGGAAATCTTATTAATCTTATTAATCTTTAAAAACTCTTTCAAACTTCATACATTTTATTAAATTTCTTAATGTCTTTAAAATTAATGTTAAATCATAGATTCTTCCTTATGTCTTACAGTCCACATAAATTAAAATAAAATTGAGCCAAGAACAATTTTTTGCGAACTCAAAATTTATTTAATTAAAAACTCCTCTCTCAATCCTTGACGATTCGGTACATGTGCGCACCCTTTTTAAAATGGTTTATCCGGAGTTTCAGAAGTTAATTAAAAACATAAGATTAAGATTATTAAGATTATCACAATTTGAAGAGTAAAAAACAAAATCATAAAGAGGTCATTTTGGAGATTTTAGTCAAAAGTTTTTTTCTAAGTCAGATTTTTAAAAACGATGAAAATTATATTTCGAAGTCTCAGAAGTTAAAGAGACTTTTAGTTAAGATCTACATTTAAAAAAAAAGAAGAAACTTTATCGTAGGCTAGGAGGAACGAACAGAAATGAACAGTTTAGAAATACCTGATATGCTATTTCTAAACTCTATGGTGTTTACGTAACATTACGGCAATATTGCTACAATATTGCATAACCATATTGTCTATGTTTTAAGAATTTTGCAGAAATATTAATGCACTATATATTGTTCATTGTGTAAATAATGTGAATCCAAATCTAATAAAAATATTTTCACGTGTTTTTGCGGTAAAATTCAAACTTAGAAAAGCTAAATTTTGGTTTTCAATTTTTTTAATTACCTTCCACACATCTCAAAATGACGATGGAAATATATCTTATCGACCTCCGAATGGTCTACTAAATAAAAAAATTAGGACGTACTACAACTTCTTCGATAAAAAAATCAAATTCAAAATTTTTGTTTTGATGTAAAAAATTTTATTTTACGCCTAAATATCTCAATCTAATCGTATTCGATAGAGCGACATGCCGAAAGATGCCTTGAATTTTTAGAGATTTTTTTGTAGAGTTTAAAAAAAGTAATCACAGAAAGAAAAAAATTTATATTTTTTACCCCATGTCTTTAAAATAAGACGTAGGAGCTTGTAATTTGGCATAGACTAATATTTACTCACAGTCTACCACCTGGCACATATTAAGCTCAATTTGAGCTAGGGGCAGTTTTCATATGCTTATTCGGCTACACGCTTTCAGAACAATCCGCTACTTTCTAGCTTTGCTCTAATAGAAGATAGTTATTCACAATAATATATTGTTAAGCAAATTATTTTTGTTAACTTGCAATAATTATTACCTCGTTCCAAGTAAAAAGTGGATAAGATGTTAAATATTTCAGAAAGTCCACATTAAAATTTCTTTCTCTAATTAGATTTGTTAAATTGCTTTAATTATTACCTCACACTAATTGAAAAGTGGGAAAAGTTGATAATTTGAGAAAAAACAGACACTTTATAGTATTATTAAAAAAAATATTATTTAAAAAAGTGAATTATTTTAAAAATTACGTTTCTTTACTGGAAATAATTTTGATCTTACTCGAAACAGAAGGTACACCAAAAGTAAAAAATTTCCGAAAAAAACATGAATATCTAGCATTAATGTAAGAAAGTATTGTTATAAATAATAATGAATTGCTTAAACAATGTGTTTTCAATTGTTATTAAATATTTCCTCGCTCTTACAGAAAATTTGAAAAATGCAAGCCAAACGGCGACCTTCTCCATCGGTTTAAAAAGAAAATTGCAATTTGTAGAAAAAGGAAAGGGTAGACTATTAAAAAGACAATAATGAATGTTCGTTTTTAAATAGCGAAGAACCTTAAACATTTGTTAAATTTGAAATTGTTTCATTTGACATTATAAAAACTAAACTGAAAATTAAAATAGTCAAAGGGGAATACTTTTTAAAGCTTTTGATTTTAGAAAAACTTAATGAAAAACCTTAAAACTTCCTGTAATTTATTGTATTTATTGGTAGATTTATATAAAAATGGTTTTAGTTCCTCCTACTTTTTTGTAAACAACTTTCTACCAGGGTAAGTTAGATATTAATGTCAAATAAATCTTGGATAACTAAAAGAGTTGCTTGATCTGTTATCTTTTATAATAGAAAAAGTTCTTGTTAAAAGTGTAATTTTTTTCAATTGCAGTTTCTAGTAGAATCTTATATACTGCACATCCTACAAAATAGGCAGTAAAGTGCTAATCGAATCGTTGATGCGAATTCTAAAAGTATTGATTCTAAATATTTTTTTTCAAATTTCTACAATAAACTATTAGTATTTATAATATAATTTTAATTACAGTTTTCTGATATTTCAAGTTTTGTGAAGCCTTTTATTTTTCTTGTTGTAAAGATTCATAATATTCTTAAATAATTTATGTACAAGACAAAATGATCTTTTTGTATTCAATTGTATTTTTTCTTAAAATTTGTAAATTTCTTTGCAACAAAACAGACAATGTTTTAAGAAAAAATAACAGCTATAGAAATGACGTACTTTCTTGTAAAAATGTTTTCCGCCAGGACAATTAAAACATTTCTCACACTAAAATTGTAAATTATGACTCGACATATTGTGACAGAGATTCATATCAAAATTTTACGTGTCAGAACGAATCTAAAGATACATTATGAAGTTGCTTACATTTTAAATACAATGCATCCTTGAAAAGCTTTGAATCAAGCAGAAGCAGAGCGCTGTTTTGTTTGCAAAAGTTACCTTTGGTCCGGAGAATTGATAGTGGCTACTGTTGCAAACTCGGCAGCTGTAGAAAATCACTCGCTGCTACACATTCTAGCCGACTTCCGTTTCCGGATGGAAATTTTTCACTAAATTTCGCACACTTGATTTCAACTTTCACGCTTCCATAATTTCGGAAAAAGTTTCTTCAATGCACATCTATTCTTGAAATACTCGAAGGACCATCACCAAACTTTTATGTTATCTTATCAGAGATAAAAACAAATTATCTTGATATAAAATATTATTTTAATTAGAAAAATGGAATGTTAGTATTAGGATATTTCAAGAACAAAAATTAATATTTAGAGGAAATTAGGCGTCAAGTATTTCCTTAATATGAGAAAAAAATATCTGCGAGATTAAAAAGTTTTGATTTATGAAGTTTGATGTTCACAAAAACATCAATTCTTTGCTTAAACCTCTATACATTTTTAACCTTATCTCGATGTTTAAATTTTCTTCTAAGATTTCCATGAGGTTTATTATATACTTTTGAAAATATAAAGAAAAACTATTTTCACAAAAAAGTTTATACTCAAAAGATAAGTTTTTAACCCAGAAGATTAATTTTCTAAAAATGAAAAGTTAAAATTTCAACCAAGGAGAAGAATCTTCAACCACAAAAATAATTTCCCATCAAGGAGATGAATCTACAACCAAAAATTTCATTTTTCAGCAGTATTTCAGAATAGTGTAATTTTCTACCAACTTTTGTATCCTCACCCGAAAAAAATTAATGTGCACAATTTTTAACCATTAAGGATGAATCCTCAACCGAAAAGATTAATTTTTGACAAAAAAAGGATTTTTAACAAAATACATGAATTTTCAACAATTATGAATCATAAAAAGATGAATTTCAACAATTATGAATCATAAAAAGATGAATTTTCAACAATTATGAATCATAAAAAGATGAATTTTCAACAAAATAGTTCAACTCAAAACATGATTGCTTATTCCTGAAGATTATTTCATAAAAATGCAAGAGTTAAATGTTCCACTAAGGAGATGAATTTCTGAATAAAAAGAATAGCTGCATTTACAACAAAATAAAACAATTTTTGTATTAGAATTTTTAGGTAAACGAGATGAATTTCAAATAAAAAACATAACAGTAGACTTTTCAACTAAAAGTAGTTGATTCTTCTTGTTCGGTTCTATTTATCTTCAGAAAATGTACTACATCTTATCACATTCGTAACGTTGCTTCAACTGACCCCCCTCCCCAACTGCTTTTAATAACCGTGGGTTTGAACGTGACCTACTCCCCCCTTAAATTGGTAGCATAGAGTAAGGATGGAACCTTAAGGCCTTTTACCAGAATGAGTGATCGATTCTTAGTTTTGTGGCCGCACGGTTGTCTGTGTTTGTCTAATTTTTTGCATACGTCATCTACGTAGTAATATCTCGAATCAAAGAAGAGCCGGTTAAAAAAAAAAATGTTTATATTTTGTTTAATGAACGAGAAAGTAAGAAAAATATCAGTGATATCAGCGGCAAAAATGCAGAGACAGTGACCACTTGACGTCACTGCTGTTTTTCTTAAGTTTTTGCTTATTAAATTAATATAAATTTTTTTCGAGAAAAAGTCTCCTTGATTGGCGATACTACTATATAGATGACATGCATAGAATCATTTAAGAATATTCAACCGTGCCGCCACAAAGTTAAGAACCGTTTACCCCTTCTGATAAAGAGCCTTAAGATTGAATCGTCTTTTCACATAAACTACAGAAAAGGTTATTAGAGGAACTTCGCATGGAAGAAATTGCTTGAATATGAAAGATATATTCGCTCGAGCGTTAAGAAACGCAGCAGAATGCATATTGTGAAATGCACCCTAGACGCTATATTTAAAATGAAAAATAATATTAAAATGTATATGGAAAGGTGGCAAGAGATATAAAGGAAAAATTCATATCGTCAGCAACTAAAGCTGACACTCGCATTCAAATTTAAATTTCGATTTTCTACTTTAGTGAGGTGAAACCGTCTTGCACATGACGGCAATGCATTGTTGAAAAAAATTACTTTTGTAAGATAAATGCTGAGCTGAGAATAGTGGCATAAATCCAGGATATAAAATTAATGAAGATCGACTGCCGAGGAGTGAAACTCGGCTTCGAAACTTAATAATGGCCAAGTTTCAATCGCGCTGGCCCGCGAAATATCCTAAAGTGTCGGGCACATGTTAAGCTGTGATTTGCGCTAACTTTTAACGAGTTTAAATTCTCTTTCATGAACTTTCCCTACGTACCAATGGCTTTCGTGGCCTCCTGTAAGAGGCCGTCCATTAAGTACGTTACCAATTTCAGGGAGTGGGGGTCACGTTAATAAATAACGTTTGTAACAGGACTGGGGAAGGGTCAGTTTGAAGTAACTTTACATACTAAAATACCTTTTAGTACGTTTCCTGATGATAAATTTTCAAATTTTTTTGTTACATTCTCATCCTAAGGGATCGTCTATAAAATACGCTACCACTTTAGAGGGGGAGGGTACGAAAAAACCTACCGTTGGTAATGGTTGAGAACTCTAGAATTTTGTTTAAAAAACTGGTATTTTTTGTTAGTAAATTAATCCTTTTGTTTAAAAATTCTTTTTTTTTTTAATTCAACTTTTTGGTTGAGAATTCTGGGATTTTATTAAAAATTCATTTTTGGGGGAGTAAATTAATCTCTTCGTTTAAAAATGAATCTTTTTTTAGTTGAAAATTCAACTGTTTGGTTAAGAACTCTAGAATTTTATTAAAAATTGATAGTTTTTTATAGTAAATTAAACCTATGTTTAAAAATTCTTTTTGTTTTGTTTAAAATCCACCTTTTTGGTTGAGAATTCTTGGATTTTATTAAAAAATCAACTTTTTTTAACAAAAAATTAATCTCTTTCTTGGAAAATTTATCGTTTTCAGTTGAAAATTCAACTTTTTGGTTGAGAATCCTTTTATTTGGTTAAAAATGCATCTTTTTTGTTCAAAATTTAAAATCTACATTTTAAATTTGAACTACTTTCTTAAAAATTAAAAAAATTCTTTCTTTCTTAAAAATTCAACTTTTCGGTTGAGAATTCTTGGATTTTATTGAAAATTCGTCTTTTGTGATAGAAAATTAATCTTTTTGGTTAATAATTTAACAACTAGGTTCTTGAAGTTAAACTACTTTTTTTTAATTTATTTTTTGTTTGACGATTCAAAATTCTAGTTAAAAATTCATCTCGTTGGTTGGAAATTTATCTGTTTTGTTAAAAATCCTTTTTTTGCTTTAAAAAATTACTTAGGTAATTAAAAATTTGCGTATTCCATTTTCGGTCGAAAATTCTTGGTTTTTAATTAAAAATTTAACTTTTTGTTAAAATGGAAATATTTGGTTAAAAACTCGGTTTTTTGTTGTTCAAAAATCTAGTTTATTTGAAAATTCAACTGTTGAGTTGAAATTTCTTGTATTTTGTTGGAAATTCATCTTTTTGATATTAAATTGCCATTGTTGTCAAATTTTTATATTTTTGAGTTGATAATGTAATGTTTTGTATAGAAAATTTATCATTTTGTCCAGAAAGTTCAATAAGTTAGTAAAAAATTAACTATTTTGGAGAAAATTATCTTTTTTATTTAACAGCTTAACTGTTCAATTTTTGGTTAAAAATGTACTTTTTTTATTTTGAAATAGTAATAATACACAGATTAACCATCGGATAAAATTCAACTTGCCGCATTTCAAAGCTTCCTCTGAAAATCACTTTTTTATTTTAATTACTGATTTATCACCGAAGTACACGGTACACATTTTTAAAGCAGAAGAAGAAAAAACAAGTTGCCTTTTACAAAAACAAAAATTCTATTTTGCAGGAAAAATATATGAGATATGAAAAAAGTTGAAAAGCCAAGTTGTTAATCTTAAAAAGGTAAAAAAATTTGTCTTGAACCATTTTTTGATAAGATACTTATTTTTCGGTTTATTCGTGAAAAATGCTATTAAAAATAAAAAATTCCATTTTTCGATAAAACTATGCAAGTTAAGAAAAAACTTAATTGATAAAAAATGACCAGCCAAGAAAAATCTACACATATTTTTTGGCTAATTTATTCATAGGGTGCTTAGTCATGGTTTTAATCGTAATACCATTGCAAATTGTAAATATTAAAATTTTAGGCAATACTGCACAAGGTACGAAAAAATGAAAAGAAAACGGTTTTTGCCAATAAAAGATGGACAGATTTATTGTGAATCATTTTTTGATAAGAGCAGTAGTTTTTGTTTTAATTGTGAAAAATGACAATAATATACAAATTAAGTTCTTGGGAAAAGGACACAAGGTACAATAAGATGTTTAATAAAAAAAATTGCTCGCTTAAATTAAATTAAAAAATTTGCCTTTTGACCTTTTTTTACACAATAAGCTTGATGAGAATGTGTTCGTTATACTTGAAAGACATTTAACTAAACAGAACTCACAGTTTATATTATATGGTTCGAATATTACGTCAAATACTGCATTCTCGTAGAAATGATTTGGATGCAGCGAAAACCAAGTGGCTTTAATCTTATAATGATAAATGTTAACTTTTTATTTAATATAATGTTCTCAGAACATAATTATGGTCATCCAGTAATACTGTTACCAAGTAAATTTAAGCACTAGGAATGCTTTGACTTTCGTCAACTTTCTGGATATTCTAGAAGATCTATATACATAAAGTAGAAGCTGTATTCCGTAAAGGAAATTTCAAATATCCTTTGAGTTACCGGATCCTTCAGAGTCTGCCTTTTGCAATTGATACTGGTGTTGATATTGGTTATTGACTCTTCATTAAGAGAACTTTTGGTCCATAATCTTTAGTGATGGTTTCTGATAACTTTTTACTGAGAGCGGATTGTTTGTCAACATTTTGAAAAAAATTTGAGTTTAAATTAGAAGACATTTTTTCTCGCAAAAAATTGTCTAAAGAAATGTTTCTTTCAATAGACTTAAGATTATGGAATTTTCCAGCATTGTCCAATGGATGGTGTGTAGTAATTGGGAATTCAGCAGAAATCACATTTAAAAATTCGGAAAAGGCGACAATTTTTAAATCGTATTAACAAGAGAAATAAATTTGAATGTTTATCCTTTTCTGTATGTTTTAATTATGTTATAAACAAATTAATTAAAAAAAGTCATTTTTTCGTGATTTGCAATGATCAGCTAGTTTTGACCCATAGCTTTTATATAATGTATCTCAGATAATGATGTGCGCTTACAATAAGTTAAAAATAGCTAATGATTGCCAATTATTTAAACAATTTTTTAAAACAAATGCACATTTTGACAATTTTTTGATGAAAAGGCTTGCTTTTTTTGCGGAATTAACTTAAAATATTTTCTCTAAGAGTCCTTGCTATCATATTTTTTATTGTGACCAAAAAATGTTAATTATTTAAACATTTTTTATAAACGAATGCACATTTTTACCGTTTCATGATGAAAAGGCTCGATTTTTTTGCGGAATCAACTTGAAATGGTTTGCCAAAGCTCATTGCTATCATATTTTGCATAGTGACCAAAAAATCTGAATGATTTACAACATTTTTATAACCCAATGCACATTTTTACCATTTTATGATGAAAATGCTTGATTTTTTTGTGTGGAATCAATTTAAAGTGTTTAGCCTAAGACTTATTGCTATCATGTTTTTCATAGTGACCACAAAATGTTAATTATTTAAATAATTTTTATTAAAAAATGCACATTTTGACCATTTTTTTATGGGAAGGCTTGATATTTTTACGGAATCAACTTAAAATGTTTTTCCTAAGACTCCTTGCTGTCATATTTTTCATAGTGACCAAAAAATATTAATTATTTAAACAATTTCAATAAACAAATGCGCATTTTGACCAAACATTAAAAAAAAATTTATGATTCTCGAAGAATTGGCCAGTCACTAAACTTTTGTCCATTTTCGGCAAAAACTTCTAGCTGTCTTATAGCTGCTCACTATAAAAAATATTATAGCAAGGATTCTTTTTCAAGATATTTCGCATTGATTCCAAAAAAATTAAACCTATTCATGCAAAAATGGTGAAAATGTGTATTTGCTTATGAAAATCGTTTAAATAATTATCATTTTCTGCCACTATTAAAAATATGATAGCGTAAATTCATTTGAAAAATGTTTCGAATTAATTCCGCAAAAACATCAAGCATATTAATGAAAAAAATGTTCAAAATGCCCATTTGTTTATAGAAGTAGTTTAAGCAATTACCTTTTTTTGGTCACTATGAAAAACATGATAGCAAGGAGTCTGAGGCTAAATATTTTAAGTTGATTCTGCAAAAAAATCAAACCTCTTCATCATAAGATGGTAAAAATGTGCATTCTTTTGTAAAAATTGTTTCAATAATTAAAATTTTTTGGTCACAATAAAAAATATGATAGCAAGGAGTCTTAGAAAAAACATTTTAAGTTGATTCCGCAAAAAAATCAAGCCTTTTCATCAAAAAAATTTCAAAATGTGCATTTATTTATAAAAATTGTTTAAATAATTGAAAATAGGTAAAAATAGTTTAAATAGTTTAAATAATTAAAAAACTTATTGTAAGCGCACATCATTATCTGAAATACTTTATACAAAAGCTATGGGTTAAAACTAATGAATTATTTGAAGTTAGTTTTTACATTGATTTATGACATTTTCAATGAAGTTCAAAGTCATAGAAGAAATGGTATCATGGAAAAGTTTAGCAACAAAAGGTTGTAAGTTTGTTGTTAAATAAAAAATGTTCGTTAAGCCAAATAAAAATGGCACAGTTAAATATTATACCTGGAAGCCTTACGGTCAATTCTAAAAAAGAAAAATCAAAATCCGTTAAGAATTGCACTGTCAGTCGATTTTTGTGCAAAAAATGTGCTTTTTCTCCCACTGTGCGGCGTGAATATGACTTTAGTGACCATTTTCAGTTAGTTTATCTATGAATAAAGATTGCGACTTTTCTGTAAGATAAATTTTATAAATTTGAAATTCCAAATAATAAATATATTTTTCAAGAAAATTGATTGATGTGAAAAGATCTTTAGTAGCTTAAAAAAGATTCAAACGTGAATTAAGTTTTGTGAAGATTTCGAAACATTTCAAACAATCTAAAAGCTTTTAAAGCGAAATTTTTGAATTTGGAACGATTACAAAAGTTGAAAAGAATTTTAAATTGAAAAAGGTTTTGCAAAATCCAAAACAAAATGTAGATTGTTGACCATTAAAAAAAAAAAATTAGAAGATTTTTAAGAACTTTTGAAAAATTTGAAGGGATTAAAGTAATTTTCTTTAGATTTTTTGGATACATTTTTTCTGATTTTGATTTTGAAAATTTAATTTGAGGAAAATATTTAAAAAATTGGAAAGCATTTCAAAATATTTCCAAAATTTAAAGGAGGGTCCTGAAAATTCTAAGTCAATTCTTTAAATTACGCAGAATTTTAAAAAACTTTGAGGAAAAATACAAATTATTTTTAAAAATATTTGGAAGGCTTGGAGGTTAAGGTCGATTTTTTTATAATAATAAAAAGTTCCAATCATCTTTAAATATAGTTAGAAGGTTTTAAGTTTTCAAACCTTTTGAAAGAAATAAATTTGAAAATATTTAAAAAAAAAGTGTAACCAAATTTAAGTTCTTGATGTTCTGGAAATAAATTTCGAAGCTTATAAGAACTTTGACAGGTTAAAAAAAAGCTTTTCTTACGACTCATGGAAAAATTAAACAAGGTTTTTTATTTTTAAAAAATTACTTCTTAAAGAATAATTAAGAAGTTTGAATCATTTCGTAAAATTCAATCGTTGGGTAGAAAATTCAACCATTGTGTAAAACATTGGCGTATTTTAGTTAAATTAAACACTAATTTTTTTTTAATTAATTGGTTTGTTACATATTCATATCTATTGTATAAAACGTTACTGATTTGTTGGAAATTAATCCTTTTTGTTGAGAATTAAGAATTCTTAACTGAAAATGTAACTAATCCTTTTTGGTTGAAAACTAATATTTTTTAGTAAAAAAAGTATGCATTTTATTAAAAATTGGTCTTTTTTAGAAGAAAATTTATGGTCTTAGTTGAAAATGTACCTTATTGGCAGATAATTTAATTACTTGGTTTAACATACTTTTTTTCTTGTTGAAAATTCAAAATTCCACGCAGAAAATTCAACTGATTAGTTAAAAATTCAACTATTTTATTGATGATGCAACTATTTCGTCGAGATTAATATTATTGCCTTGACAGTTCGAAATTTTGTGTGCGAACATCATCTTTGTGGTGAAATTCATTTTTTTGAAAACTCGTGTTTTTCAAAAATAATTTTAAACATAACTTTTTACTTCAAAAAATTTTAACATTTTTTTGAAAACTCATTCCTTCACTAGAGACTTCACTATTCTATTTTTAGTTAAAAATGAATGATATTTAATCAAAAAAAAATTAAAATTAATTTATTAATAATCTTCTTTGATTGAGAATTTAAGTATTTTATTGACAAATTTTGTTTTATTTTTCGAAAATAGTTTAAAATTGAAGCAGATTAAAAAAAATGTATTACAAAGTGTGAATTTGTGAAAATTTTGGAACGAAATTTAGACCTTTAGCATTTTCACAACTTTATTTACACCTAGATACTTTTTTGCGTTTTTTTTTAGATTTCAGAATTTTTTGTAGTGAAGGTCATATGGGTTATCCTGAAACGTAGTTCAATTCGATTCGAAATAGTTTCCTCGACAAATTATCTCCTTGAATGTGATCGTACCTTTTCGATTTCACGGTCTAGGGCAACTCTGGCTATTGGATCACTGGCTCTTTTCGTCGTTTCATACAGGATTAAACTTCTTTTTAAATGAATGACCTTATTTATTGATAAATAATCTATTACTCTTTTTAGTCCTAAAAAGTGTGATATTATTAGATTCTTGAAATTATTTTGTGCATAAAATATGCTTCGAATACTTCAAAGAAATTTCAATTTAATTCTTGTCTTTTGTTCCAAAAAATTGAAGATTTTTGGACCTCTTTTACTTTTCAATAAAAAAATAAGTTGTTTTAATTTTCTAGAAGTATCAGTCTGAATATTTCATCTCTCAATTTCGTATTCAATACTCTGTTGCAGATGGTGGAGAAAAAAAAGTTTATACTTGAGGTACTGTTCGTATGTTCGATGCTAGTGAGATACATTTTTTATTTCTAATAAATTATCTCTGTTTTAAAATACCTTTTTTTTCTTGTTTTCTGTGATTTAGCTCATTTTTCTTAAAAATAATATTTCTTTTAGGTGGCCACTAGACCGGGAAAATTGGAAAATAACCCGGAATTTTTTCATATCAGAAAAGAGCGGGAAATTATTAAAATTAATTTTTTAGTGGGAATTTCACCTATTCTTAGAAATAAAAGACAGCAAATGTCATGAAAGAAGCGTTTAAATTTGAAAATTGTATATGAAAATATTTTAGTTGCCTCAAATGTAAATATAAATTATTTTATTATTTTGATAATGAACTGTAGTACGAGTGATAAAAATTGAACAATAATTGATTTTACCAGACAATTCTGAATTTATTCAAAATTAAACAATATACATATCTTAAAGTTTTACTTTTAGAGTATATTCCATTTAAAATCCTATTGAAACGTTGTTTCATTTTAAAAAACAACATTTTTAAACCAATTAATAAAAAAAAATTAATGAAAAAAATTCTTGAATCTTTGATCATGAGCAATTATAAAGCAAATATTTAAAAATAAGCAATTTAAAACTGAATTTTCTGGAAAAGAAGACCTTGAATCATTAAAATTGTAGGGTGCTAAATTTAACCGTTGAACTTTTCAATTTTAATTGCTCCCTTTAAAAGTGTTTAGTTTGCATATGTAAGTGTTGAATTATAATTGATGATGAACAAATTGACAGTTTTAACATTTTTATTGCATTTGAAACAACGAAATTCATTTTTGTTTTTTCTAATTATTAATGATCATTTTTATTGAGTTGGAGGGCATGAAATTTTGTTTTCCAATTTTTTCTGAATTGTAACAGGCCCTTTGGGTCCATATCATGTCACATGCGGCAAGTCACACCTGAAGCATGTATCATCTGAGGCATGTCACATCTGCGGCATGTCGCATCTACGGCATGTCACATCTGCGGCATGTCACATCTGCGGCAATTCACATCTGCGGTATGTCACATCGGCGGCATGTCACATCTGCGGCATGTCCCACTTCCGGCATTTCAAAACTGCGGCATCTTAACCTAGCGGATTCTCTTGCCAGTGGAAAGGGATTCGACCAATATTATATCTGTGGCCAGGCATAGGGGTGCCTTCCCGCCCCCACGAGGCGTTGGAAAAGGGGTAAGGATGTGAC
>JAWWLR010000155.1:30902546-30913423 GCA_035041075.1 Acraspis erinacei | reverse complement strand
TGTATCGTCGAGAAGTTTTACACCAATTGTTTATCAATTTAAGAAAAAAAAAATGTTCATATATTTCTGAAAACGGAATGTCCATGTCATAAAGCGTGAAACTGTCACATATAAACATAAAATTCTTAATTTTTTAATACTTTGTCAATGACTGAAATCATTGCTGGTGTCGATAGACAGACTATATTATTTTTTATGTTGATTAGAATCAGACTTATATATTTGATTAAGCTCTGTTTGACACAGGTATTTACTTACTGTACTGATTAATTTATTTTACTTTTATTTTCTTTCTTTCAATATAACAATTATCTGTAGAAAATTTACATGAATTCAAACTTGAGCAGAATGAGATATATTTTATTTCGTAGTCACTCACTAGTGTTGACTTGTTCTACTGAATAGTTTACGTTACTTTGGTTAGTTTTCTCTTTTTCAATATTAAAATTATTTTTTGCAAACTTTTGATCATTCAAATTTAATAAAAAATGAGAGAACCAGTTAATATTAATGAGGCTTGCTTGAAGTTGTAGAACATCTATTATACCGATCAAACTTGAATTATCAGTACTTAGTAATAAACAATTGATTCAGAAGAAAAATTGCTCAATTTCGTTATTTCAAAACAAACATTCTTATTTGCGTTGAAATCATCCAAATGTTTGGAATTTCCAAAAACAACAGCATTATTTTCTTTGATAAAAGAAGCAAACTACGAAAAATGTTATTCGTGATTGATATGTTTATCTGGTTTACATTAGGAGAGGAAGTCAGATACATACGGTCTCTTGTTGACAAGTGTGGAAACTTGAGATATCTGATGTTTCAAGTCTTGCGCACGTGTTTCGGCTGCTGGCTCCCATAAATTAGACTGAAGTACCATTCTTTTCATAGTTTTCTAGTTTTCACAAACATCCCATTCCAGCGAACATCGCCTGATTCACATACTTGTTAAATGTTGCTCGTATTTTAAAAAGATAGAAGCGAGAAAGTTGAACAAGTCTCGTTACGAAGAAGGTGGGATGTGTAACTCTATACAGGACACGAAACTTGCCTTTGTCTTTACATATATATTCATACATAAGAGCAGTCCTTATATCCCAAGATTCTTTCTTTATCTTGATTACACTGAAAAAGATTTGCCCTTCCTACCCCTCTTCGGCTGTGTGACACTAGACTGGATTGGCCGTGGATATCGATCGAAAGCTCTTCAATCTGGATAACCGTTTAGGCGGAAAAGGGAACGAGTAACTTCTCGCTTCCCCTCGGATTTTGCCCTCCAAAAAGAAATTCTTCCAAATTAAATTTTAAAAAATTAGCTGACTTAATCTTTCAATTACTTTTTCTGAAAGCGCAATCGTAACTACATTTCAATGCGAGACATCCCTCCGGCTGTAGAAGATTGTTTTATATCCTAAAAACTTTGTTTAAAAAGAAAAAATTGTTCCTTGAATCTGGAAACATTCCTCTGAAGTGGAGATGAGTCTTATCTTTTTTAGTTCCAAAAGTAAACTCTTGAAGTTCCTTTTTACATTGAAAACAGATTTAAGGATCGCATTGGAGCGAAGTGAAATCGATATTTTAAAGCTGGGAAAACATTTATTTGGACTCGGCTGACCGCTCTATTGGTGATTGTAAGAGAAAATCTTCTTATACTTTTACTCCTTCCTGTCAGCAGCTTACAAGGAAATGTAATTTAAGGATTTGAGATTTGAGTTTATTTATTAAGTGCAAATCTTTAGATTCCCTTTTATATCAGATTTATACTTCAGGATGGCCACTGACCGGAAAACTAGGAAATAACCTGGTACATTGAGTACCGAAAAAGCCCGGGATATACCCTGCAATCTTTTTTAAACCAGGTTTTTTCAGATTTCTTTTTACTTTTGCCATAAATATTGTTTCTCTTTGTAGAAAGATCAACTATTTTGTTAAAATGTAATCTTTTTTGGTCGAAATTTCGACTTTTTTCTGGAATATTCCTCTTGTTTATAGGTCGAATCTTTCGTAGGTCGCATCTTGGGGTCGAAAAATCATCCCTTTGAATTGAAAATTTATTTTTTCGTATAAATGTGGTCTTTTCTGGTCAAAAATTTAACTGATTCGTTGAAAACTCGTCTCCTTGGATAGACAATTCGGCTCATTGGATTGAAAATTCATCTTTTTTGGTTGAAAGTTATTTTTTGTAAATTGCAAGGTCCACTATTCTTATTTTTGGTTCAGAATTCATATACTGTAGTAGATCTTTGTAGTATTTGGTTGAATATTTAAATATTTTATTGGAAATTTGAGAATTTTCTTACAGATTTTTCGTTTCGTAAAAGTTAATCCTTATCATTTAAAAAGTCTACTATTACATTTTGGGTTACAAGTTAATCTCTTTTGCTTCAAAATTCAACTATTTGATTGAAAATTTAATTATTGTGCTGAAAATTCAACCCATTTCTTCAAAACTTTAATTTTTCTGGTTGAAATATAATTATTTTCACCTAAAAATTCTGCTTTAATATTTTGGGTTCGGAGTTTATCACTTTTCTTTAAAAATTTAACAATTTTGTTTTAAATTTTATTCGATTGGTTAAAAATGCAACTGTTGGTTAAACATTAATCTGTTTTATTTTAGAATTAAACTATTTTATTGAAAATTAGTTCTTTTAAATACGACCGTTTTGTCGAACATTCGCGTTTTCGATCAAACAATTTTATTATTTTAGTAGAAAATTCAAGTATTTGGTTAAAAATTGACTTCTTGCATAAAAATGTATATTCTTCGGTTTAAAATTCAACTTTTTTGTCTTTAATTCGCTTTTTTGGCTTAAAAATCCAACAATTTCGTTTTAAATTTTATTCCTTTGCTTAAAAATGCAACTGTTGGTTAAAAATTAATCTTTTTTGTTTTAGAATTCCACTATTTTATTGAAAATTGGTTCTTTTCGATTAAATATTGAATATTTTGTTAGAAAAACTTAGCTTTTATTGTCGAAAATTTATTTTGTATGGTTAAAGGTTTATTCGTTTTAATTAGAAAGTCTATTATCACATTTTTAGTACAGAATTAACATATATCCTTTTTAACAAAGATTACTATTTGGCTGAAAAATTAATATTATTTGGTTGAAAATGACCTATTTTCTTAAAAAGTAATCTTTCTTGTTCGAAAATCAAACTGGTTTGTTGAATATTCATATTTTTTATATAAAATTCATCCTTTAGAATTAAAAATTCATCTTTTGGTAGATATGGAATCTTTTTTGGTTAAAAATTAGCCTTTTTGTAGAAAATTCATCTCGTTTCCTTGTAAGTTCAACTATTTAGTTGTAAATGCAACTGTTTGGTTGAAAATTAATTTAATTTGTCGAAAATTCCACTATTTGGTCTAAAATTCATCTTTCTTGGTGAAAATTAACTGTTTTCTTAAAAATTCATCAAATTTGGCTTGAAACTCAAACAATTTTTCGAACACTCGATTTTCTAGTTACAAAAAATAACTGTCTTGTTTAAAATTATTTTGTTGTTGATTAAAACATCACTTTTTCATGCAAATTTAATATAGTTTGATTCGAAACCTTTAAAATATTGTGCATATATTATTGTTAGTCAAGGAAATGTATTCTATTATCTACGTTTTTTTTTTTAATCAGCTTGTTTCCCTTCTTTTGAGAGCTTTGTAGGTCGTGAAGTCTGAAATCACTTTTACAGTAATTCACCTCGGAGTTCTAAAATATATAACTATTTCAAAATTCATAGAATAAAGCGATTAGTATTAAATAATTATTCGAATAAACGGTTGAAAAATAAATAAAATCTTTATTCGCATATTCACCTCTGATGGAAAATTCGGTTTCAGTAAAACCTACTCTTGGATTGGATAAATGGTGCCACTACTTTTCGTCAAAATAAAATTGTTTGATCAATAATGTTATTGATTTGCATGAACTTGTCTCTTAAACCTTGCAATCTCAGAATATTCTGGATACTATACAAATTGTATCTGTATTCGCGACACAGAGAATGGAGGTTTGCTTTAATTTAATTTTGTCGCTATTGTCCTTGGAAGTCGCTAACAAATTTACTTTAAAGTTAGAACCAGAGCATCTCCGTTAGTTAATTAAAATATAATAAACATAACTCCTTTTGATGTTTTCAAGTTTATAGAGATTGTTGAATACCCTATGGACCTTACTCTATTATTCTACCTTGAAATGAAATGATATCGAGGAAAGAATGCCCTAAAGGGAAATATCAAATATCATATTCACTCTCTTTCAAAAATCGTTCCATCTTAAAGTTTCTCCTTATAACAGAAGTCAGAATGTGAATGTAGTTTGATCCTCAATAGCACTTCTAAAAGAAAGTTAGACACGAAGGGAAAATCCACGTCGTATTGAAGTTACTTATTTTACGTTCATTGTGATGGAGCTTTTCGCGAAATAAACTGAATAATTGAATATTATATAAGAATAATAATGAATATTTGAAATTTCTAAAAGTTTATTAGTTACGCATAAATAAATTTTCGGCGCCAAAGATATAATAAAGAAAACCATAGATTTAGGTTTGAGTTGCTACGTTTCGGATGGTATGTGATCCCTTTTCAACCCTGCAGTAAAAGTTTATTATATAAAATTATTTAAAATTAATAGATACATTCTTTACTTAATAATCAATCATAATAGTCAAAATGGAAGTTTATAAAAATTTACATTCAAACTGAGTGAAGATAAATGTTCAATTTCAAGCGCTTTTATTACAATATCAGCTATTTGTGATCCGAGGCAAAATCCTATTGCATTTAAAAATTCATCTCTAGTTACAAGAATAGTAGAGGCAATCTAGTCTCGTTTATTTTTTCTAAATTCTAAAGCTAAATTGACAGGAATAGGATGAAATAACTTAGAGAAATCCTTTGGCACCGAAAACTTATTTATGCATTAAACAAGGGGTCGAAACCGGAGGGGAATGGTTTATTAGTTACCTTTGCATAAAAGATAAATTCAATATTTGAATAGTCAATCTTGACTTTCTAAGGAATGAAAATGTTAATCTACAATTTCCATAAAAGGCAAAGTTTAATGAGACATTTTGCATTGGAAGTTGCATTGGGGTAAGAAAAAGAAGAAAAATACAGCAGCAAACTTCTGGGAGCGATCGTTATGCTAAAAAGGATCATCGTTAGGCCAAAGGGAAGTAGCAGTTTCAATAGATAAAAAGAAAGAAAGTATATTTACTCAGTCTTTTTAACTTTATCGTGGCCTAACAGAATCTCTGCATTAATTGAGGAGAAAATAAAAGTAAAATAATGACAATTGATACAGGATTTTTTTTAAATTAAGCAATAATCAAATTTTTGGTGCAGAGCATACCTGAAAGATGAAATAAGATTTTACAGTTAATCTTTTCAGATAATACGTATTCCAGCTCGGGTTCCTCATAATCGAACCGGCTGCATATAACTTGGCATAAATTTTCACGCAAACTTTTTAGATGAATATCTCGAAGAAATAGGTCGCGCGCATTTCCCAGTTCCCTTGCACCAAGCTTTCTGCATTCAAACTTATTTATTCTGCTCCTAACCGAACACAATCTGAAAGTAGACAATAGGGCCGGACAACAAAGCTCCAGATTCTAAATATCTGAGTGCCGAATACTAAAATGATGACGGGGTCATTTCGTTCCTGTAGGCAGTTTTGTTCTGGGTAGGAATTTATCACTCTGCAGTAATTGGCAATTTATCTACAAGGGATACTTGATTGCGAATGGATGATAGAGAACTGCATAATAGAGCATACTTGACCAACGTGGTCCAAATTTTTTTTTAATTTCCATGCATATCGCCTGGAAATTTATTCAAAGACACACAAAAAATTGTTCGATGCACGGGGACATGCTCATAGCGCGACTCCTTTCACTCGCAGGTTTGAGCGCACCTAGGGCGCGTAACTCTTGGTTCTCGTGTTTCGCGTTTGACTGTAAATTCTCTTTTGTTAAAGCTCTTTTTTTAACGAATGCACTCTCATCACGGATCTCGTGGATTTATGTACCTCGGCCTAAAATTGCTTATTCAGATATGGCAAAATCAACTACATTTTTACTTTAATATTTATTTCTTATTTTTCATTGAATGTCATTCTTAGCCACTTTGAAAAATGTATCATTTCAATAAATTTATATTATTACAATTCAGAATACGCATTTGTATTGGTAAATAAGTATTTCCATTGACTTGTTGTCATAAAAAACAGTTAAGAGCAATTTTGTATAACTTTTAAAGGTATACAATTTAAGCCTCTGTTAAATTAATTCCATCTTGCGTGATTTCGTAGGAAAGGTAAATTTTTACATTTCTCAGTTTCATTTTTCATGGCCAAAACCATCATTATTGGCAGTGGCAGGCTGCCTAATGAACTAGAGCTGTTTTTTTGGGCCACAATCCAGTGTGCAAAAGAACATTTGAATTAGAAAATTCCTTCGAAAGTTATTGTATCATCAGATAACAGTCAGACCGATAGACAGACATTTTTGTAAAAACTATTTTTATGACTTATCATTATTTATAACATTTTTGGTTAAAAAAATATATATTTTTAGATGAAAATTTAACTATTTGGTGTTAACCCTTGAACTCCCCTAGGGATTAAATAGTCCCCACCGTTTTCCAACGCTGGGGACATTTTTACGACTTTGTACAACATACCTAAAAAAATGTTCTGACAAAAATATTAAATAACTTAGCTTCAAGAACGAAATTTCGGCTGGGGTCCCTATGACCCCAAGGGGACGTATACGCTTTTCAAAACCTTAGGGGATGTTTAAGCGCTAAATTAATCTTTTGTGATGGACAATTCATCTATTTGGTTGAAAATTCAAATATTTTGTTAAAAATTTGTTTGCTTTCTTTTACTTGAAATCTCCACAATTTTGATGAAAGTTGAACTGCTATGTTAGAAATTAATTTTTTAAGATTCTCCTGTGTGGTTAAAAATTTATGTTTTTGTTGAAAATTGGGTTCTTGTTTCTTTTATATTTATTTTGTTAAAAATTCTTTTTTTTTGTTAGAAAATTATAGTTGTTTATTGAAAATTCATGTTTTGGTTCAGACTTCAACTATTTTGTCGAAAAATGTCATTTTGGGGTTGATTCAAGTTGTTGGAAAATAATTTCTGAAACGATTTTTGTACTACAAATCTATTTTTCTTAAGAAAATTCAACTATTAGATTTTTAATTAATCTTTTGTGATCGGCTGTTCATCTATTTTGTATAGGATTCAACTGTTTTGCGTAAAATTAGTTTTTTCCATTTAATTCAAATGATTTAAAATTCATCTTTTGGTAGAATCGTCGTCTTTTTGGTAAACAAAGGAACTTTTTTGTTGGAAATACAGCCTTCCGTGATGAAATTTCAACTTTCTTCTCAATATTTCGTTTTTTTCTTTGAAAATTCAACTGTTTCTGTTGAATAAAATTAATTAAATTAATTACTTAATTTTAATTCATTAATTAATTTAAATAAATTAATTTTTTTAATTTTTCTGTTAAAAGTTGGTCCTTTGGTTGAAAATGAACTTTTTTTGCAGATTCAACTATCATGAACCAAAATTCGTCCTTTTAGTTGAAAAATTGCACTAATTGTTTAAAAACTCAACTATTTCATTTAAAATTCGTATCGTTTGCTTGAAAATTTGAAATATCGGTTCATAATGGAAGGTTTATGTTAAAAATTTATTTTTTGGGGTCTAAGGAATTCGTCTTTTTGGGCTCAGATTCATTCCCCTTGGTAGAAAATCCTTTCCGGTTGAAAATATTAATTTTTCGTTAAAAATGCAATGTGTTTCGACTGGAAATTTTAGGAATATAAGGCGTTTCATATTGAATTGAAGCGAATTTATTCCCCTATTATTCCGCCATTTTCGTTAAATATAACACCATTTTCCCTGGTTTTAAAGAATGTTGAGCTACGTTACTTTTTGGATGAATTATAAAAAATAATAAAAAACTCAGAATAATTAATCAAAAACAATAGTGTTGCTTTTGCAGAAGCGAAAGATTGGAGATAAGCAATAATCTGTTTTTGAGATCTAAAATGTGTGTTTCTACAGTATTATTGCGTTTTTAAACAAATATTTGTTGCACCAAGTTTTATTTGTAATTTTCGTCACTTTTTAACTTCCTGTATTTACGCAGAGTACTAATTCTCTTCCTCCTCATGAATTACTAAAACGGTTTTGCTGTTGTACATATCTTATGAAACGGAAATGGCTATTTTATAGTTTATACGCAAATCGATAAAATTTTATGAAAGACCACTATTTATTGTGAACCAGACTCTTGCCTGCCAGTATGTCAATATTTATGGAAAATTTTTCATCTGAAAAATTTTGATATGGCTTCTTTTCCCAGCTGTGATTCATGGCAGTACGGTGCTATATCCATTGTCGCAAATGCAACAAAGAGGTGTGTTACCAACCAATGTTTCCTGTTGATGAATGACTCTTCACTTACTCTTCATCTCTGTCAAAACACAGCAAGCTTCTACGATTCTTTTTTGCTTTGTCACAGTGTCCTCGGAATCCGCTGCTATTTTTTTAAAAATATTTTTATCCATCAAGGATACACATTTTGTAGATAAATCTAGAATTCCCATGCTGTTTATTTAAATAACACACCCAGGTAAATAGCTTCACAAAGTCATTATGTAAAGCTCTTCTCTCGCGCCCATTAGTATTCAAGGTCTTTCGTTTCAGGTTTCTCTAACTCCACTGACACTTTTTATCATACATTTCTTACCAACTATTTGTTACCACTATTTTCTTTCCTGGCATAACTGTTCAGTTTCTTTTAAGTTCTTTGCATGCCAACTGCGTTAACTTTGGTGTTATTGTTTTCATAGTGAGTCCAGGTCTCACTACTTTACAGCACAATGGGTGCAAGCAAGTCTTTAAGCTTTCCGTCATTAGTAAATAAACTAAAATTTAAGACATTTGAATCAGATTAAAATCAAATTTAAAATCATATTTAGCGTCTAATAATCAAGTTAATGTTTAGAACTCCTGAAAATAAAACCAAGCATCTAACGACCAAATTTGAACAACCACCATTATATGTTCCTATTGCAAACTGAAAAAAATTCCTCCTTTTCCCTAAAAAAGAAAAGAAAAAAATTCATTTTCCCTTTGCACAAAAAAAAGAAGGAAAGAAAAAGGAGAAGGCAACCAAATAAATCCCCTTCCTTCTATTTTTTATTTCCTTCGCCTTCCCTATCTTTATTATTAAAATCACAATAAAAAACATTTGTAAAAAACAATCAACAACATTTCGGCACTCATACATCACCCTTCTCGAAGCAACAAAAATTATATACAAATAAAAATAAAATAAAGATTTTAGCAGGCAGGAACAGTTGTTTGCCTTCACATTTTCTTTCTTTTCTTTCTTTTCTTTTTTAGGGAAAAAAAGGAAAGCTTTTTTCAGATCACAGTAGGAACATTTTATGGTGGTTGTCCAAATTTGGGCGTTAGATTCTTAGTTTTAATTTCAGGAATTTTTACTGCTTTTAGCAACCATTTATGGACTTTGTACACTTTCAGGACTTTACGGAGCTTTTTCCATATCAACAAATGATCTTCCATACATAAACTCTCATTGACATTCGCAGATCTTTTCTTCTGTTACTATTACTGTTACTATTTACACCAGCAAGTTGAATTTTTAATAAAAAACGATAATTTTTTGGAAAAAATGTGGAAATTTTATACAAACAGTTGCATTTTTATCAAATAAATATGCCATTTATGTGTGGCTTTTCAGCATAAAAATATGATTTTTAAATGTAAGATTAATTTCCTATTAGAATAGTTGAATTTTCTACCCAAGAATATGAATTTTCTACAAAAGAATTGAATTTTTATTAAAAATCAAATCACTTTTTTTTTAATTCTTGAATTTTAAATTGAATCGTTTCACTTCTATCAATAAAATATGAAATTTCTAGTAAAATACAATTATTTAAAAAATAATAATACAAATTTTCGAAAAATAGTTTCATTTTCAACCAAAGAAGATTTTAGTTTTACTTTTTAGCACCAACATATGAGTTTTTGAAAATAAGTGAATTTTATACAAAATAAGTTGAATTTTAAAACCAAAAAAGACGAAATCTCAACACGAAAACTGAATTTTCAACCAAAATGGATGTCTTTTTAACAAAATTATTGAATTTTCAAACAAATAATATAATTTATAAATAAAAATGTAATCTTGTGGAGTAAACAACTGAAAAAAATAATCATAAATACATGAAAAATAAATTACTAACAAGTATATTATACCAGGGTTACCACAAAATTTAATTTGTAATTTTCTCTAATTTCCCACTGACCCGTTTTTCATTTTCCCAGACCATATTAATATTCAAAGACCAGTATCTTAAACTTTTAACGTTTTTACCTTAAAATCTTTTTATAAATTGTCTTTAAGTAATTAACTTTTCCCTCACCCATAAAATTCCCTGCCTTAAAAAAAATTGTTTTTCTAGGTTCGCCTTTTATTTAAATGAATAAAGCACTCTGTTACCATTAGGAACTTTGGGAAGCTATTTTTAATTTTCAAAAACCACTTCAGAATTTAAATAAAAATTTAGTAAATGTAATATAAAGGTTACTGAATTTTGTTCTCAGATACATAATTTCGTTCATTTCAGTTACTTTAGTATGTTAAATGTGCCGGAATTTTTCGAGCATTTCAAACAGTGAGTTCGTATGCATCATATACTATTACACATTTGCTGTTTCTAGTGCTGCCTAACTCTGTAATACTACGTACTTCCTCTCTTGTTATTCTTGCAAGGCCCAATAATAATAATGATTTATGTGGTGGCGGAT
>JAWWLR010000155.1:30857411-30870495 GCA_035041075.1 Acraspis erinacei | reverse complement strand
TAGTTATCCTCTATTTCCATTTTTCCTCTATTTCCAGTTAAATTGTATTATAGTTTTCAAGAGAACCATGATAACGATGTTTTTTTCTGAAGTCGATTTGAAATTAATTTTTGTTCTCTCGCTCGTCGTTACAGTTTTTGGAATTTTTAAACGAAATTTGGAGCCAATAAACTGTAAAGAATCCTTTGAATGATGATATGAGAGAAAAGTTCATATCATTATTGATAATAAAAATAAAAATGGTTTACTAGTTTATTGTGAATTCCATTTCTTGTATTTTTCGATCGATTCTTAACAATACATATCTATTGGACGGACGGAGCCACTCGCAGTACCTACATTTGAGTCCGCGTGTATGCCTGTCGCTTACAAGAGTTCATTTCGCGCGTTCCGAGTTTTAAATACCTAGTTTTTACCTATTCGGTTTTTTGAAAAACTGTTTTAACATAAAACTTCCTTATAGTTTTTTGGACTGCAACTCCGCGGGAAGTTTCGAATTACTCAAACTTCACTCGATAAACGAAGCGATTGAAGATTATGAGGAATTAAATTCACAGTGGCCTAGAAAACAATTTTTGATTTTGTTATAAATAATGATATACACTTTTGCTCATACCATCATTCGAAGGATTCTTTAGAGAGTGTTGTCTCTAAATTTCGTTTAAAAATTCCAAAAACTTTAGAGGTGACGACGAGCAAGAGACCAAAAATGAATTTCAAATTGACTTCAGAAAAAAACATCATTATCATGGTTATCACGAAAACTACATATAATACTTACAGCTTTTTTGCTACAGGATTCGATAAGACTTTAAAAATCTTTAAGGTTTTCCACGATACAACTACAATTGTCCATGCTTATCTGCTTCGAGTTTTAGTCAGCCGCGAGAGCTGTGATTTCCAAGAATTTCTCAGATTTTGTAACCTAATTTCAACTCGTGCTCTAACTTAGAAACCATGTCTTTACTTTAAGCCAATAAGACTTACAAAATCGACACGAATTTCGAGAAATTCTTGGATTTTGTACAAGTTTTTGCGTGGAATATACTCTTCAAAATGTTTAAAATATCTATGTGAGGGGTCATTTGACGCAGAATATCTTAAGCTTCACAACGGGGTTTCAAACCATTTTTTCCACCCTTCTTGGAACGAGTAATCACGTTTCAAACACAGCAGGAATTTTTATAAGTATTACTCGATTTTAATGGCGAAAAAGGAACTTTGTTGTCCAAATTTTCCTCTTATCTCAGGATTTTGAGATATTCTAACCCAAAAATAAAAAATGGCGTATTTGAAACAATATAAAATGTGCCTCGATTTTTTTAGGTGCTTACTCCGTCCTTTAGCACCTTTTTTTGGGAACGAATTTTGTCGACCTGTTTAAATTAATGCGATTCAGTTTACATTATGTAAATATATAATTACCTATTTCTTTTCATTATTTATATTTTAGATTTCGAAAGTAAAATCGGTTCCTTTTACATTATTCTTCAAAGTGAGAAGAAATGTGATTATATGGACAGAAAACGAATTTAAATTAAATTTGACTTGGACACTAGCCAAAAATATATGAGGGGGAGTTCATGCAATATCACACCCTGAAATGCTATCAAGCGTCAAATAACTTTTTAATTGGACAGCACTGACACAATGTCAAGTGAGCCAATAAAGGCTCAATCGGGTCAGCAGACGACTAATTCAAACTGTAGTGCTGCAAAAGCATTTTTATTCCTGTACTGGAATTAAATTAACTCTACGTGTAACGTGTATATTCAGGTCAATATAAATAATTAATTAGATGCCATGTTTTCCTTTTAATAATCATGATATGTGACTAAAAATTTTTTTAATTCGTATAAAAATTTATAAATTAATAAACATATTACGTATGTTCTGCATAATGGCCGCATTAATTTATTTTTAAAATTCTCTGCTTTTCCCAGCCTAATTTGAAATTTCTCCTAAGTATTTTTAATTAAAGAGCAAAATTCTTAGGTTGTACAATTTTTAATACAAAATCTTTTATAATTCAGCTCTTTCTGAATTAAAAAAAATACTTTAAAATATTTGATGATATTTTAAAAGATTTCTAAAACTGTTTACAGATTCCAAAAGATTTCAAAGCATTTCAAATACTTTTCTGTCTTCTAAAATATTTCGAAGAATGCTCAATAGATTTGAATAATTCAAGGAATTTCCAGGAATTTGTATGAATTTATGGAATAACTTTCATGCAGTTTTAAAGAATTTCGGGACATACGTAACGATTTTATAGGACCTCAAGGTATTTTGATAAATTTCACAGGATTTTGAAAAATATCATAAGATTTCAAAGATTTTTACGGGATTTTATTATATTTTAATCAACCTATTTAGAAGAATTGAGAAATTACGGAAGAATTTAAAGATTTTGAAAAATTTAAAAGATCACCAAAGATGGTCAAGAATTTTAGTATATTTCAAAAGACTCCTAGTAATTTTCAATTGATTTTAATAATCTAAATGGATTTCAAGAAATTTGTAAGATACAGGTTTTAAGTTATTTTAAAGGATTCCACCGGATTTTATATGATTTCCAAGGCTTTCAATGATTTTAGGGGATTTTAAAATACCTCAAGGTATTTTAATAAATTTTCCAGAAAATTGTAAAGGATTTTATAATATTTTAATATAGTTCAAAGAATTGATTCACAGCAAGAGGGATTTCATGAGCTTTCAAAGATTCGAAGAAATTTCAAAAGATTCTTTTCAACTCATTTTAATTTTTTTTCATATCACCCAATATTAGTATTACCTTATCCAGCAATTTTTTTAATTTATAGGAATTATTTTTATTTTTGAATTGAAAAAATGCTTCTGAAGTCACTTAATACTACTCAATTCCATAGATGTTTATTGATTTTTTTTAATTCATCTTAAATTCTTTTAAAATCCCTTTTAAATCTTACCGATTTTCTCCAATGCTTTTAAATTCCTTAAATATTTTTTTAACTTATTTCAAATTTACTGAATTCGATTAATTTTGCGATTTAAAATTTTGTTTTCAATTTACTTGATTTTTTAAAATTCAGTATGAATTTTTATAAATTTTATTTAATTCTTCCCATTAACCTTACATTTCTCGAAATTCAATATAATTTTATTGAAATCAATAGAATTCGATGCATTAAAAAAATAGTTTATTTGACCTTATGCATTTCATTGAATTCACATTATTATTAACCCACATGAATCACTTTGATTAATTTGTGGGTTAGAAATTAATTATAAATTAAAATTTTTTAAATTAAAATTTAAAATCAATTTATAAAAGATCTTATAATATTAAAAATGTGAGTAAATATTTAATTTTGACAATTCTCCCAGTTTTTTCTTTTTGTTGTTAAAGTACGCTCATTTTTCCGAATAAACCCTAATAATGAAAGACTTTTATGCTTTGAAACAACTTATATTAAAGTCATATGAAAATACGAAGCTAATGAAAATTTATCTCTTGAGCATCTGCCGACTCTCGAAAAATAAATTAAAAAACATTTGTCGTTTTAATCTCCATTTCTAATATAAAAGTAAAGTAGATGAAACCGCTCTAAGTATCTTGAAATTTCCAGACGTAATAGCGACTAAAAAAAAGAAGTTTATGAACTGTTATTAAGAAAGGATGATCTCAGAAAGCATAAGATGCTATGAATTTGAAACTTTTTGAATAATGGATTAAGATAATTGTAAAATTTATAATCATGAAAAGTCGATAATAAATTGAGGCGTTATTCTTAAACACGAGTCAAGAAGTTTCCTACAGCGAAAGAGGATCTGAGCGGCATCCCCTACGAAAATTACTTTCGAACTGTTTTCCACTGTACCCGAGAGCAAACACATAAATTTTCATCACATCTAATGCGACTTGAAATTTGCTTCGCTGTAAAATAATTCAAAGTTTTTTTTAACATTTCCGAGTCTTCTATGTTTGTAAGAGACTTCACACTCTTTTCCTATTTTTTAAACTTAAAGTATGGACGTGTTTCCAGAAGCAGCGGATCTTTTTTCTAGAGGGGGCAGAGGAATAGACTTATAATATTGAATTGTACAATTTGGACATAATATAATAATATTATAATATGTAAAAATTATTCATAAATAACAAATATACAATAAATAGTAAATAATACATACAATTATAAAATTGATATTGCCGAAGAGTTCACAAAGATATCAAAGATTGTACAAAGATTTCAATTATTACCCAAAGATTTCACATGTTTCGCACAAATTTCGGTTAGAATTAAAAGATTTTACAAATATTGCAATAAATTTTAATATATTTTATAAAGATTTCAAATTTTTTTGATAATTTCGCAAATATTGACGAATATTTAAAAAATCATTCAAATATTTCGCAAAAATGTTGAAAGAACTCAAAAAGATTTCATAATAAAGACTTCACAAGGATTTTATAAATATTTTTAAAAAAATGTCAATGATTTCCCAAAGATTTCAAAACAGTTTCGAAGACTTTGCAAAGACTTCTTTGATTTGAAAAAGATGTCAAATATGTTTTAAAGATTTGACAAAGATTTCGATGATATCCTAATAATTTCACAAAAATTTCAATGTTTTCACAATATAACATGAATATTTCAAATATTTCGCAAAGATTTCAGATATGTTTTAAAAAATTGAAAAAACGTTTAAAAGATTTCAAATAGATTTAAAGGACTTCATAAAGACTTCAGCTTATTTCTAAAAAATGCTAAAAGATTTTTTTAAACGTCATAAACATTTTACCAAAATTTAACAAAGATTTGAATCATTTCCCAAAGACCTTGAATATCTTGCAAAGATTTCATATAGATTTCACGAGGACTTCTATGATTTCACAAACATTCCAAATATATTTTAAAGATTGTACAAGGGTTTCAATAATTTCACAAAGGTTTCCGGTATATTTAAAATACTTCACAAAGAATTTAATAATTTCTCAAAAATTGCACACAGATTTCAATGATTACACAAATGTTACCGAATATTTTTTTTAATATTTCAAGTATTTCACAAAGATTTCAGATATGTGTCAAAGATTATACAAAAATTTGAATGATTTTCTAATTATTTCACAAATATTTCAATGATTTCCTAAAGATTTCAATTATTTCGCAAAGATTACAGATAGATTTTAAAATTTGAACAAAGATTTTTAAGATCTCGGATATATTTAAAAGACTTCACAAAGTCTTTAATCATTTCTCAAAAGTTTCACAAAGATTTAAATAATTTCACAAATATTACCGAATATTTCAAAAATATTTTAAAGATTTTGCGAAGCTATAAAATATTTCAATGATTTCCAAAAGATTTCACAAAAACTTAAATAATCGCACTAATTTTACTGAATATTTTTAATATTTTGCTAAGATTTGCAAAGATTTTAAATATTTTGCAAAGATTTCTGATAGATTTAAAACATTTTACAAATAATTTTATTATTTTAAAGACTTCTATTATTTCACAAAGATTTCATATAGATTTCAAAGATTGACCAACAAATTCCTAAAGTTTTCGGATCAATTTAAAAGATTGCACCAAGACTTGAATAATTTCCCAAAAATTTCAAAAAATTTGGATAGATTAAAAAAAACTCACAAAGATTTCAATAATTTTAGAAATATTATCAAATATGTCAAAAATATTTTATACAGGAACTGAACTGATTCCGGAAAGATTTCAATTATTTCAAAAATATATCAGATAAATTACAAAGAGATCGCACGTCCATACCTAAAGACTAAATTTTTTTTTTAGTTTTTCAAAGAAACTCACCCTTATTCCACATTTTTTTCATTTTTTCGCTTAAATGTGACCTGAATTATTAGTCAGAAAATTCAACTACTTTGGTTAAAAGTGAATTCTTTTTCTTTCAAAACCCTACTTTACTTTTGTTCCAGATTTAATATCATTGAGTTCAAAAGTATTAGACTAGAAAAATCGTCCTTTTGCTTTAAAAATTCATCTTTCTTGACTTAAAAATTTAAATATTTGGTTAAAAAGTCATATTTTCCGTTGAAAATTTAACATTTTTGTTAAAAGGTCACATTTTTTGGCAAAATATATAACTATTTTGTTGAAAATTCTCGGGCTGAATGTTCATCTGCCTTCTAGAATATTCGTCTTTTTGGGTAAAACATTTTTCAAATAGCGCCATGTTACTCTAGTCTTCTTTCATGGAGGAAAACTCTACTATTTTATATTTAGTTCAGAATTAATCTTCTTTGAAAAAATATACTATTTGGTTAAAAATTCAACTTTTTTATAAAAAAATCTTATTTTTTGTTTAAAAACATAATATTTTTGTCGCACGCTTGTCTTTTTTGGTTAGGAAAATGGTTCTTTTTTATTCAATATTAATCTTTGTTTTTAAAATTTTTATCTTTCTGCATTTAAAATTCATCTTTTTAGGTTGAAAATTAACTTTTTTGTTGAATATTCAACTGTCTTCTGAAACATTCGACTTTTTAGCTAAAAACATTAACCATTTTGTTGAAATATCTTTTATTTTTTTGTATTCAACTCTTTGTACTTTTAAATTAAAATCTTTTTTGGTCCAAATATCAACTACGATATTTTACTTTCACAATTCACTTTTTGATTTAAAGTTAATTGATCTTTGAACAACTAAGAATTCTTTTTTTTTAGGTTGCATATTTATGTCTTAGGTTAAAAAAGTTTGAAAGTAACAAAAATTCTGTTTAATTATCAACTATTATGTTTTTGTTTGAGAATTCATATTTGTGGTTGAAAATTGAACTACGTGGTTGAAATATGAACTAATTTGTAGAAAGTTCATCTTCCGTGGTTGCAAATGAACTTTTTTGTTAAAAATTCAATTTTTCTGATTGAAAATTTTAATTCTCTACAAAAATTCTCTTTTTGAGTCGGAAATTCAACTGTTTTATTTTTAGTTGGAGTTTAATTATTTTTTCTCACAACTTGACCTTATGGTGTAAAATTTAAGTATTTAGGTTAAATATTCAACTTTGTTTTTAATTATTTTTTATTTAAAATTTGAAACAATTTTTTTTTGTAATTCAACTATTTAGTTAAAAATTCATTTTGTCGGATTCAAAATTCCACATAGGGTACGATTACGTATGCATTAATTTTATGTGAAAAAATTAATTTCCCTATTTTTGAAGTCTGATATAGTTTAAAGTTTAAATAAATTCATTACATTCCAGAAACATATCGGAATTTAAATTTCTTTCTGATTTTCCTAAGCTTTAAACAAATTTCCAAATATGAAATAATTTTTCAAAATGTAGGCTCCAACAAATAATTTAAAGGCTTTTTGACCCGAAACAATTGCTGCTTGTTCAGAATTAAATTGCGTGGAACCGTTCAATTGGCTCGTATTTATTCGGAATTCCGGGGCAACGTTGTGAGACTCACGTTTTCGAATGTTTGATGGCCGGAAATGAGAGGCATGGATCAATTGTTGCGAACCTGGTACTGCCTGTGATTCTTTACCTCATTCGAGAAGGGATTGATTAGAGATAAATGTGAAAAAGAGCATTCTACTACATTATCATCTTGATCATTGACAAATCGACCGACTTTCGATTCAGAAAGAACAAACGAATTGCAGTATTTACAGTTTACACACTTTTCCGTATTACTTCTTTTTCCCATTTTGAAAGAATTCCTCGATTTTCCCTGTTTTCAGGGAACAGCCCCTATTTATTCCTTTTTCGGTTACATGAGAACCCAATAAACAGAACCCAAAACAAATATCCAATTATTTTAGTTGAAAGTTAATTCTTATTAATTAAAAAATTCACTGTTATATTTTTCATAAAGAACTTATTGCTTTTGGTGAAATTTCTAATATTGATTGAAAATGTTAATATTTTTTCGAAAATTAAACTATTTCCTTAAAATAGTATCTGTTTTGTCGAAATTTCGTCTTTTTAGGTTGAAACTGTAACTACTTAGTTGACATTTGAACTGTATTGTTAAAAATTCATTTTTGTATCATAATCATGTTTTCGGATACATTTTTTTGGGGTCAAAATTCAACTAAATGGTTGAAAACTCATTCTTCTTTGGTTAAAAATTAATTTTTTCAACTGGAAATTCAACTATTTCGATTTCGCTGAAAATTCACCTTTTCAAGTTGCAAAATGCAATTGTTTGGTTGAACATTACTTTATGTTGTTTGGAAGTTTAACCATATTATTGAAAACTTATATTTCTTGGTTGAATTAAACTGTTCTATGTTGCATATTAAAATTATTTTTTTTTATGAAATATCAACTATTACATACTTTATTGAGAATTCATCACTTTTTTTGGAAATTCTACTACCTGTTTGAATGTGCAAAAAATAAATTGTTTTGCTTGAGATTTGTCATTTTTTGTTGAAAATTCAACTATTTGTTTGGAAATTAAGTTTTTTGTTAAAAAATTATATTGCTGGGATGAAATTCAACTCTTTTGTCTAAAATTTGTCTTCTTAGGTTCAGAATGTTACTAATTCGTTGACAGTTGAACTCTATTGTTAAACATTAATATTTTTATCATAATCATATTTTTTGGTGAAAATTAATTTCTAATATCTGTAAGTTCAACTATTTGGTTGAAAATTAGTTCATCTTAGTTGAAAATTCAACTATTTATAGTTAAAATTTTATGTATTCTATTGAAATTTCGTCTTTTTTGGTAGAAAGTTAACATTCTGTGCTGAAAATTCCCCGTTTTTTGTTCAAAATACCACTGTTTGGTTGATCATAGGATATTATTATTTTCGAGAGTTTAACCATATTGTTTAAAAATTCGTATTTCTTGGCTGATTTCTGTTGTTCTATTTTGCAAATTAAAATACTTTATTTATGAAATATCAACTATTACATGCTTCGCTTTTTTGTAGGAAATTCGTATTTCCAATTCTATTATTCCAATTGTGCTTGGAAATTGATATCTTTAATTAAAAATTGATATTTTCTAATTGAAAATTCAACTATTTGATTAAAAAGTTATGTATTCTGTTGGAAATTCGTCTTTTTTGGTGAGAATGTGATATTCTGTGTTGAAAATTTATATTTTCCGTTTAAAATTTCATATTTTTCTTGCTGGAAATTGAACTGGTTTGTAGAAAATTTGTTTTTTGGCTTAAGAATTCAATAATTTGGTAAAAAGTTAACTTTTTGTTGAAAATTCGTAGTTTAATGTTGAATATTTAATTCATTTTAAAAAATCGTCTTTTTGTTAAAAATGGTATCTGTTATGATTTTGGTATCAACTATTACATTTTCGGTTGAGAATTCATCTTTTTTGGTAAAAAATTCAACTGTTTAGTTGAAAATTCTTGTATTTTTGTGGAAATTTCGTCATTTTTAGTTAAAAGTTTAGCTTTATGGTTAAGAGCTTATCTTTTTTGTTAAAAGTTTATCTGTTTTGGTGGAAAATTGTACTATTTCATTGAAAATTTAAAGACTTATTTGAAAATCTAACTATAAGAAAAGTGTTCCCCTTATATCTTAGAAGAAATACGTTGCACGTTTAGGGGCCTTTTCAGAACGTGAATTGTAATAACAGTGAAATTTTTGCATTGTAAGACCGATAATATTTTAGTTTTTTTTGTTTCATAAATCAATGAACCTATTCCTTTTTATTCATTTTCAGGTCCAAAATGGCCAAGCAGAACCTCTAAACAATTTTTTTGCATAAAGTAAAATTTATGGAAATAAATGAGCTTTTAGCGTTTACAAAATTAAAAAAGAAACATCTTTTTTGGCATTTTACTGCACATATACTTGCATATTATTATTAGTTAAAAGTATTAAGATTCTCATTACAAATTTTAAAAGTTTGATATATCATTTACTATAATTTCTTGGACGTACCATCGTTAAAATGTTTTTGATGTTGCGGTACAGGATGAAAGAGTGCTTTTAAAAGGGGAGTTCTGCGGAGTATCGACTCAAACTAACGATATCGATTCCTCATGTTTGACTGAGTGAGTCTGAAAAACTTGAATGAAATTCACCCCCCAAATGAAATAGGATACTCAGCATGCATTATACTATGCATTATGTCGAGAAACTAGAATCATGTTATATATATATTGATGATCTCCACTTAACTCTATACGCACTGTTAGAAATGTTCGGAAATTCTAACATATTTAAGATTGTAAACCACAGTCAAACCTGGATTTAATGTTAATTTTTTTACGGAAGGTGACATAAAATCAAGGCTCTCAGAACGTAAACAGTCAGGGGCGTGTGAAATATTACCTGTCTATTTTTCTGCGTGGTACAAAATATTTAAAAATTTGATTTTCTAATACAGAGACAAGGGTAACCTAAATATTTAACGAAAAAAACATGGCTATTTTTATCAATACACTGCATGTCAATACTTCAAGTGGGAAGAAAGCACTTCTGCGTAATCACACAATGCGTGCGACGAAATTTCATAATTAGACTTACGAAGAAGTTATTTAACAGGAAATAACTTACTTTTATCAATCTTAAATTAAGTTTTCACAGAAAAACAATGTTTTCACTATTCTCACGTCAACACTTGGCAATTTGATATTATAAACCACTGCGGAGGGACTCCGTTTCGAAATGATCATAAACTCCCTATCTCTGTCTATCCAATACTTTTTCTTTGTTTTCTTTGCCGAATCGCAGAGCCTTTTGGTTGGCTACGAAAGCTACAAAATTGTTCAATTTGTAAACAAAATAGGTAAATCCCTAACCCGACAATATGAATATTGATCTAATAATGATCAATTTTCAATGAAGAATGGAATTTCTATTCACAGTAAAAAAATTACTATTCTACCAGAAAACTCAATTAAAAACAATACCGTTGTTTTTCAACCAATAAAATAAATTTTTAACAATTTGCTGCAACGTTCAACCAAATAGTGGAAGTTTTTACCAAAATAAATGAATTATGAATCAAAAATATAATTAGTAGACTTTTCAATTAAAAAGAATTAACTTTCAACTTAAATATTTGAATTTTCTATTTGGTCTTATGAATTCAGTTCGCATTTATGCGAAAAACGAGAAAAAGGGTAGGTTTATTAAAAATTGGGGGAAAAGAGGATTTCTTGAAAAAAGAGGAGAATACAGGAAAGACAGTAAACAAATTCTTTTAATAATGTTGACTTAGAATCACTGTATGAAATTAATTACAGCCAGTGATAATTCGAGGCTGCATACGACTTTATTAAAACTTCTTGCATTTTCCTGGACGTTTGCTCTGGGGAAAGGAAAACTGCAGAAAACGACTTACTGAATTTATCCGGGTTTTGACTGTCGAGTTTGAAAGCAGATATTCGACCCTACCCATCTAAGGCAAACTATTATCCTCGGCGTCAGACCTCCCGCTCAACATTAATCATTAAAGTAATACTGTAACCCGATTGTCAGTCAATTTTGCTTCCTTATCTTCTCTTTTTCTAACGGATTTTCTCCCCCTATAATAGCCGTTTCCATCGAATCACAAGCCTACGTCCTAAGAGCTTTATGTACAAATTGAACTCTTGCAAACTAGCTCAATGAAATTCCATTGAAAAATTTTCGATTCAACTCAAGAATTTGATAGAAATTAACAATTTGACACAGATCATTTTAGTTCTCATCAGAGAATTAAAAGTAATTAATATTCTCATCAGAGAATTTTAATATTTTGCAGGGTAGCTCATAATATAAATTAGTGCAAATAAAGAACAAACGAATACGTGAAGAGAATGTGTTCGTTAAAACTGAAGGAGCTTTAACGAAAGAGAATTCACAATCACTAAATTACAGTCGTCGATGCTTTCACCTATGATTTTAAAAGGTCTTTCAAATTGGGAAGAAGTACTAAGACATAAATTTCTGCTTTAATTAAGATTCTGTAGAGGTACCTAAAGGCACTCAATTTATAAAACTGATGCTATAGGTTTCATTACTCATATTTCTTGTAACGTTTTCGACATCTGCATACAAAATTCTAATTTACCATCGCATAATATCAGTTAAGTTGGTTTCAACGAACTTTCAAACAACTTTAATAAATTCATGAGACAATTCCATCGCAATTCGCATTGCTTGGTCTTCTGGTTTTCTATTGGTGGTCCCAATATTTTATAACATTTTTAACTAAGGAAAATATTTCGAATCGTTAGTATCTACCTAGCCAAAGTTATTTATAAAAAAATATGATACTTATTATTAATTAATACTCTATTACACAAAATTATAAAAAAGAATCTTTTCTCCAACTTCTTTTTAAACATCAACTATGGATTTTAAACTGCCATTTGCAGTGACCTCAAAACATGACACGTTTTATCAAGAGCAGCTTTTTACGACAAGGAACAAATATTTCGAAATAGATTACTTTCAGGACTACTATTTTGAAGATACGTCCAGAAAATAAGAAAATTGAATTTTTGGGGAAATGAATAAAGAACTTGGAGATTTCTTATTTTTACATCTAACATTTTGAATTCATTATAATTAAAATTAGTTAATTTAAATTGAAATAACATGTATATCTTTAAGATCTGTTACAATCTTTTGAAATCCATTCAAGTTTTTGAAATTCCTCAAAATCTTGAAAATTATTAAAGATCCTATAAATCTTAAAGTTATATCGAAAAAGCTTTGAAATTCCGTGATATACCTTCAAATCAGTTGCAATGTGTGAAATCCTAAAAAATCTCTTGAAATTCAAAGAAATTTAATTTATTTTTCAAAGTTCTCTATTAATCCCTTGAAATCTTGGGAAACCCTGCATAATCCTTTAGAATTGCTAAAAATACCTAAGAATCTTTAAAAAACATAAAACCCCATTCAATAAATATAAATCATTTCACATCCCAAACATTTGGAAAATTCTTAATATCATTTTAAAAGCTTAAAAATTCGTGGACTTCCCTCAAAATTGGTTGAAATTCTTTGAAATCGTTGGAACCTTCAAATATGCTTAAAAAACTCTACAGTTCCGTCAATTTTTTACGACATCCGATGAAGTTTATTAAAATCTATGGAAGCTCTTTGGTATCCAAATAAAATTAAACGTATTCAAT
>JAWWLR010000155.1:30733057-30743684 GCA_035041075.1 Acraspis erinacei | reverse complement strand
TCACAATTGAAAAATAGTTCGTTCCATACTTTAAAGTATGGAACGAACTATTTTTCAATTGTGAAATTTGCATTTATTTACATGTAAATGGAACGAAAGTCGCGAGAGCCGATATCGAATGTTGCAGAACCTTGTTTCTATCGCTTTCACAAATTGGAATGTAAATACTGATGAAACAAAAGCAATTTTTTTAAATAATAACAAGAAACATTTAAATTTATTGAAGTTTTTAAGAGATCATTCTGAAACTACGTCAAACTGCCAGGGTCGGCTTAAAAAATAAACTTACGCAAGAATTTTTTGAAAAATTAAAATTAACGAATTATTTGCTTTGATGCGAGCTGAATTGATAGAAACCAATAAAAAAATTGATCTATTTTTCTTTCAAAACAAATTATTTTTAATTGAAAAGTCTACCAATTTTTTCTATTTGTTTTAAGATTTTTTTTTAATTTTTAATTCATTTTATTGTTGTGATAATTAAATTGTTTAACTGAAAAATTACCTATTCTATGTCCGGCTGATAATTGATAGTTTTTAGTTGAAAATTCAATTATCAAATTTTTCATCAGAGTTCACCTATTTAGTTTAAAATTCAAGTACTTATTTAAAAGTTAAACAATTCTTTTACGTAACTACTTAGTTAACTATTTTGTTTAAAATTGTTTTTTTTTTGTTTGTTGAAAATTAACTTTTTTAACTGAAAATTTAATTACTCTTGTTCTTGGTCGAAAATAAATCGTCTTTAGTTGAAAATACATACATGTATTGCATTTTTCATTGAGAATTCGTATTTTTTCATAAAAATGTAACTATTATCTTGAAAAATCATTCTTTTTGGTTGAAAATTAATATTTTTGATTGGAAATTTTACTGTTCTATTATTAGTTGAATATTGATCTTTTTAGTTGAATATTCAACAGTCTAGTAGAAACCGTATATATTTTATTTTAAATTTGTCCTTTTAAGTGGAAATTTAATCATTTTGATTGGAAATTTAATGATTTGCTAGAAAATTGATGTATTTTTTATGTATTTTTTTGTGGAATATTCAACTATTTTGTAGAAATTTTTATTGTTGAAAGTCATTTTTTAAACTACAATTTTATAACTCTCTTATTAGTGGAAAATTAATCATTTTTAGTTAAAAGTTCAGCAATTTGATTAAAAATTGTATTCTGTTGTAAAATCGTATTTTTTGTTAGTAAGTTATTCTCCTTATTTGAAAATTCAACTACTTGATAGAAACTTGAACTACATACTTTGTGATAAATTTATTTTATTAGCTGAAGATCCAAATCTTTAAATAACATTTTAAACTGTTTTCTTGAAAATTATATTTCTTTAAATTATTTTTTTTCACTGAAAATTCAACTATGAAAATTCAACTTTATTGTTAAAAAATCTTATTTTTCGTTTAGTGATGCAACTTCTGTGAGAAAGTTTAAATTTTTGTGTAAAAATGTAATGTTTTAGTTCAAAGTTCATCCATTTTGCCTAAAAATTTAACTATTTTGTTAAAAATTCGCCTCTGTTTTTATTTTTGATGTTTTATGGTTGAAACATCACCTATTTATTATATTTTTGGTGAAAAATTCATTGCTTTTTCCAAATTCGACTGCTTTATATTTTAAATTAAGATTTTTTTCTGAGTAGAAAATTTAACTACCTGATTAAAACTAGAAGTTAAAAATGTAACTGTTTTGATAAACTTTTGTCTTTTTGGAATAAATAATTTATTCTTCTATATTGAAAGTTCAACTGTCTTCTAAAAAAGTATACTTTTTGACTTGAAAATCCAACTGTTTGGTTTGAAGATTCACTGTTTTTGGTTTAAATCTTATCCTTTTTGTGTAACAATTTCAACTATTTTGTTAATAATTCGTTCTTTTCACTTGAAAGTTCAACTATATGGTTGTAAATACAACTCTTTGAGGAATAATTGTTTTCCTCTGAAAATTTAACATCGTGTTTATAAATTCAACTATTTTGTTGAAAATTTAATTATTTTGTTAAGAATTGAACTATTTTCTAAAAAAATCATATTTTTTGTTGGAGAATTCAATTGATTTTTCGAAAATACATATTTTTCGATTGATGATTCATTTTTTTAAATAGACAAGTTCTCGTTTGAAAAATCAAATGTCTTTTAAAAAGTCTTAAGAATTTTATATTGAATTCAGTATGGCACCTCTACATTCAATATATTTGAAATCATTTCTTTGCCCATTATTCCCCGATTTTCTTGAGAAATCCATCTATTTTCCCTGTATTGATAGCATTTTAGGCTTTAAATTCAGAAATAGGTGTTAAATTTAAAAATGATCATACTAGTCAATAATGCTTCATGTTCAAAAATTAATTTCAATAACAAATCCAAAACTTTTAAATATCTTACGCATTAGAAGACTCTAACACCAATAATAATTTTTTTAACAATAAAGCCGTGGCATAAAAAAAGTTTATCTCCGAGAACAATAGTCGCTTTCGTCTGAAAAACTTTCTTTTACAGTAGATGATCGACGTCTTCGGCTCTTAGAATTTTATCGCAAAGACTAAATGAAACAACCTTTCTTACCATTGTCCAGATAATTACTTTTGCAAACTAGTGGTGCAGTCTAAAGCGGAAATTGTTCAAGGCAATGCATTGTTCTCTATCGGCAACCAAGTTTCAATTTCGCGGTTTGATTTCGTACTATAGAATTTTCAAGGGTAGGTTCATTTCCAAATTTAAATTACCGAGTGTTGCACTTCTCACTTTAGTATCTAATTTGAACTAACTGAAATTTCATTTTAAACTAGGAAATGAATTTATTTTCCTATGAAACTTATACCTATCTTTGAGAATGAATATTCAAAGATTTTATGAAATGAACTTGAATTCTGTCACAATATCAAAATCGCTGGCAAGAATGTTATATTTCTTCATTTTTCCATGGTGGAAAAAGGGTGATATTTCACAAAAATAGTGTAATAATGAAGAAATATATTCTTTAACAAAATCAATGGAAATAAAATATTGAGTGCAATATGAACCCTTTAAATTCCTAAAATTCCAGGTGAAAATACAAATTGCATTTTCCACAGACAAGATTAATTTTCTGAAAAGGAAGAATTTTCTACTAAATAGTTAAATTCACAACTTATAAAGGATACATTTTTAACAAAAAATGGAATAGTACCCTTTTCAGAACAAACACAATTTTTATCCACAAAAAAAGAATTTTCAATAAAAAAATGAATTTTTAACCAAAAAGTTAAATTTAAACCAAAAATATTATTTTATTAAAAAAAGTTTCTTTTCAACAGAATGATTTAATTTTCTACTGAATTGTTGAATCCTCAACCAAACTAGAATACTTTAGAACCAAAGAGTTTCATTTTTAACCATAACAGATGAACTTCAAGTTTTAAAAAAGAACATGAAACTTTAACAAGAAAAGATCAATTGTTAATAAAAAATACCCATTTTTTAAAGAAAAATGAAATAGTTGCATTCTTAATTCAAGAAATTAATTTTCGAAAAAATAGTTACACATTCAACAAAAGAGATAAATTTATAACTCAAAAAGATTACTTTCGAACTAAATAGTGAAAATTGCAACCAAGAAAATTCATTTTAACAAAAATAGTTTAATTTATATCAAAAAAGTTTATTTGTTAACCGAATAGTTCAATTTTTTACCAAATTGTTGAATTCTCAACCTAAGTAGTTGAATTTCGACCCAAACATTTGTATTTTTACTAAAACAGAATAAATTTTCAACTAAGCAGACTAATTTTCGACCAAAAAGACGAATTTTTAACAAGGTAGGTACCTGAATTTTCAACTATAAAAGATCATTTTTTATTAAAAGAACATCCATTTTGATACATAAATGGAATATTTTCATTGTTAGTTTAAAAAGTTAATTTATAAACAAACAAAAAGAAAAATTTTCAGCAAAATATTCAAATTTTCAAAAAAGGGGATGAACTTTAAACTCTGAGAAAAGGAAATTTTTAAAACAGTTCAACCCGAAACATAATTTTTTAACCCACAAGTTCAATTTTTTGAATGGAATTATTCAATTTTTAATCCAAGAACTGGTTTTAAAAAAATATTAATTTTTATCAAGCTGGTTCTACTTTTAACCAAGCAGTTGAATTTTCAACTAAAGTTTCTTAATTTTACATCAAATAGTTAAATTTAAAGAAAGTGAATTTTTATAAAAACAGGCTAGTTATTAATTAACAAGTTAATTTTTGTTTAATATTTGTCATTTTTGCTTAATTGTTCAATTTTCAACCGAAATATATTATATATAGATAAATTTATGACAAAATATATGAATTTTTAACCAGAAAAGATAAACTTTCAATAAAAAGTATTCATTTTCAACCAAAAATTGAATAGTTACACTGTTAGTTGACAAAATTAATTCTTAAGCAAACGAATTTTCAACTAAAATCATGAATCTTGAAAGAAAATAAATTTTCAAGAAAAGAGTTCTTTCCAAAAGATGATTTCTTAAACCACAAGAATTTTTTTTATAAAAATGGAGCAGTTAAATTTTAAACAAGAAGATAAATCTGTAAACAAAAAAAGTGCTTTTGTCAAAACTTTGGTAAAAAATGTCTCAGTATTTGAATATGTTCTTTAATTTTAAATTGTTACAAATTTATTGTTGTGAATTTTCATCTTGAAAACTGAATTTTTTTCTTTCATAAATTTTAATTTGGTGATTAAAATTGAGATGCTTGAGTTTTGAAAAATATAAATTGACAACTTGCAAGTTTTTAAAATTTAAACAATTTAAATTTTCGCAAAATAATCAAAATTTTGAATGGTTTAGGAACAAAAAGTTTTAAATCACAATTCTTGTTAATTAAACATTTTTTTTCAAAATGAAGGTGTATTTATTTTTTGATCACAGAAGTTATATGAATATAAATTTATCTGTCTAAAAAATTACCTGCAATCAAATGTATCATTAGTTTTTTTCTGTAATCTCTAAGAATGTTATAAAACTTCTTAAAGGCCCTCAAAATCTTCTAAAATCCCTTGAAAAATTGAGATTCTCTCTAAAATTGTGCTGGATAATTTCTTCAACCTATTCAAAAATTTTAATACTAATTTGAAACCTGGAAAACCTCTCGTAATGTTTTGTAATCACTTGAAATACAGAAGAAGATTCAATCCCTTGAAATCTTTTAAAATTCGTCAAGGAGTCTTTTAAAAGCTTTGGACATATTTTGTTACCCTTTGAAATACCTGAACATCTTCTAAAATCTATGGAAATACTTTTAAATTTTTTAAATCTCTTACAATCCCTTAAAATCTCGTTCACTCTGAAAATAATTGATATATTTTTAGATGGAATAGGGCCAAGCGGGATCATAAATAAAAAAAATCATTACGGAATTAATGGGCGTTCTCTTTCGTGAACAAAATATTTTTGGATTAAATTTTGATTGAAAATTAAGCTTTTGTCCTTGCACTTAGAACATAAACTTGGCGTTTCTAGATAGTGCTAGAGTATAATGCATTACAATTATAAAGTAGGAAAAGAATGTAAAACACTGGTAAAAGTATAATCAATGATTTAATTTTAAACGAAAGTACCTTATGTCTCGTTTAAATATCACTTAGCTAACGTCTGGGTAGTAAAAGAAGAAATGTATAGCTTTGATATGCATAGGGGAATGCATAGAAAGTTTTAGGGTCAAGTTTCAAAGTCTAGAAAAGAGAAGTTGCTTTTACAACTTCTTAGCAACTTTTCTCGTTTTCCTGACCAAACCTTAAGCTTCTCAGTTCTCACACATGAAAAGTTTCCGCGTTTTATGTATGTTGAGAGATAAGATCGATCGAATCCACACAGTAAATCATACCTGTATTTGCTCACCTTGGAAATAGTTTATTTTTAAGTGAAGTGCAGCTTTTACCATTTTTATTTCAATTCAATGGATTTTTATATTCCTCTTCACGCCTTAGCTGAAAGAAATATATTTTGCACAGAAAACGGATGATAGTGTTCAATAGGACGTATCGAAAAAATAAAGAATTTGCTTTCGTTTATTGATTGGGCTAAAAAGTCATAGCCAAAGGTTTAAGAATGGTTATTTCTGACCCGGGAGCCATAAAAAATGCATGTTGGTTCTAATCCGGCTAAGCATAGACCAAATGGAAAAATGTTCTGTGTTCGCGCCTTAATGTTAAAGTGACAGATAATCGTAAAATTCACGAAAAATTATATATTTGTACCTATTGCAAGTTACAAAAATTTTTTTTTCTAATCTTGGTAAACTTTAAAATTTTGACACTTAATCCCAATATAAAATCCAATGAAGAAATGTCCTGTGTTCGCACATACATGATAAAGTGACACACTGTTAGAAATTTTCGGAAAATTCCGACACATTTAAGATAATAATGTAACTGAAATTAACAAAATAAGTTTTCCGAAAACGAAATTCAGTAACTTTTATAGTAAATTTACTACGTTTTTATATAACTTTAGAAACTGTTTCTGAAAATTACGATTATTTTCCTAAAATTCCTAAATGTTAACAGAAATATAAGTTATCGTAACGAAAGAAGTGGGCAGTTGCATGGACAATCCTCGCTCTTCGAGTGCGTTCGGCTAGTCAGGGATTTAACGAACAAATATCGTGTAAAATTCAGAGAATTTCTGTAATTTGAAACTATGAAGTTGAATAAATTTTTAATTTTTTCAATTTTAATTTTAAATTATTTTAATTCCTGTAAAAAAAAGGTTCAAGGTTAGAAATTTGATAAGCTTAAGATTTTTGTCTTTGAATATTAATATTGTCAGGAAAAATAAAAAATTGGTCAATGGGAAATTAGAGAAAATTAAAAAATAAATTTGTGGAGTAACCCTGAAATAATATTCTTGTTATTGATTTGTTTACCTTGTATTTATATTAATTTTTTTACAGTGGCTTCCTCTATAATATTAACTTTGTAGTTATACATTTTATTATTTATTCCAAAATTCATAAATTTTGTTGAAAAGATATCCTTTTTGGTTGAAAATTTGTGCTTTTAGGTTAAGATTTAACTAGTTTCATAGAAAATCGACTTCTTTTTTAAATCTCATACTTTTATGCTAAAAAGTCAAACTAAAATCAATTTTGGCTGAAAATTCAACTATTTTTCGAAAATTTGTATATGGTTTACAATTCAAGAATTTTATTGAAAATACTTTTTTTTCTATGGTAAAAATTCAATTTTTTTGTTTAAAATTCATATTTATGGGTAGAAAATGCAACTATTCCCATGAAAAATTTCTTTTTAATTTAAAACTCATATTTTATGCAGAAAAGTCAACCTGAAATTTTTTTGGATGAAAATTTGATGATTTGTCTTTTTGATTTAAAAATTCATATATTTTATTTAAAATCACACCTTTCTTGTGCAAAAATGGAACTGTTTGTATACAAATTTCACCATTTTTGCCAAAAAGTTGTAATTTTTTATGAAAACTTCAACTGTTTCGTTGAAACATCGCATGTTTGGGTTAAAAATTCAAAAATAATTTTCGCAGAGGGTTTACTTCTTCTTGAAAATTTATATTTTCATATTAAAATTTCAAAATAAAGTTTTTTTCGGATAAAAATTCAATTTTTGTTAAATTTATATTTTTAATTCAAAAATTTATCTATTTTAGTAGAAACTTCATATTTTTTGCATAAAATAATTAATGTTTTCGATATGCCCTACTGGTCAACAAAAATGACCTATGTTTCCGTTAAGGGAGTTGTCGTGCCAAAAGTCACATATATGAAAAAATAGTTTTTCTATGATCTTAAGAATCAATATATTATAACTGATGTAATTTCAAAAAGAAAAAATTATTTTTGATGAAAAATGTTAAAATTTACAAACATAAAAATTAATTTTAACCACTTTTTTGCAATTGAACTTTTTCTCACAGCCGCTTCCGAGCAATTTTTGAAAAATGATTCCATTTGAATAAATAACGGCTTATTTTTCCGGAAAAACATTCTCTCTAACTCTACTGTTTCCAATTTTAAAAAGAACTCAATAATCTTAAAATATGATTATTTGTAAGAATAATTTTGTTATAATTTTAATTACTGAACTGCACTCACATCGCACAACTGTACTTTTTGAGCCAGAATCTGATTTCAAATTTTGTTGATATTCTTTCAATAACTAATTCGGCCATTGTAAAGAAAGTTGATATTTAAAATATATCTTTAAAAAACTCATCTAATTGACCTGATGCATGTCTCATAGCTTTTTGTTTTAACCTCTCAAAAAATTTTTGAACAATTTTTTATCAAAAATTTAGTTGGAAATATTTATTAAGCTGCAAATGCTGTCGATAAATCGGGGGGAAATTATAGTGTTCAGCAGCAGAAAAAGTTTTGTGGACTTATTCAATTTATGAGGTTTGAGAAATCTTACATATAAAGTCGTTAATTTTTAGTTTAGGTTCACGCGTTTATGGAACCAAATAAAAAGATTTTAATGGCGAAAAACTACCCTTTTTTATAAGTATTATAGAAACTATAGAAATAAATCAAACACAAGAATCTTTGATTAAAGTTTTCGATGAAACAGGAATAAAAAATAATTTTTTCAGGGCTAATTTTTTCAATGGAGCTTTAATTAATTCCATTTTCAATTTGAGATCTAATTGATGTATCTTTGCAGAACTTTTTTTTCAAATGAACATAGGTTTGAATGGTAATTTCTGTTTCTGGATGTATCGTTCACATAATTAATGAAGCATTTGTTCCATTCTCTTTCGAAATAGATGGTGTATTGTCTTTTGAAAAAATATTCAGTTTAAAATTGCGCAGTTCGAAAATATTTTACTTTAAAATCTTCCTTTTTAATTTTTGAGCTTAAATTTTTATATAAAGCATTTTAAATAAATACATAAATGAATGTATATTTGCGGCGTATTTTAAAATTCATAAATAATATGTATTTTAAAATGCAATTTTATAAAAATTAGAAAGTTTGAAATCCATGATTTTGGTTGAAAAGAATTTTTAATTGATTAATTGTTAATATAAATTAATTATTTTTTGTAATTAAACTGTGTTTTAAGGATTAAAAAGTTAATAATAATTGACTTTACAAGACGATTCGGCATCAGTTCAAAATTTTAGAAATTACAGATTTTAATCTTGAAAATTAAACTGTTTCAATCTAAATGCCTAATTAATGAAACTTTATAAACTATTTTCAATTTTAAGATAACTTCAAAATAATATATTCGTAAGTAACATTTTTTATTAGATTTCAAATATTGTTTCAGTCTAATATAAAAATTACTTAATATTTAGAAATATATGACTTTTAATTTAAAATCAGTAATTATAAATCAAATATTCGAAACTATATAAAAAACTACACCTTAACAGTTACAATTTTTATTGTTCTGTTAAAAAGAAAATGAATTTGTAAGCCAAATTCTTAAATTTTAATGTAAAAATAACACACTATTATTCTTAGAAAATAATCGAGTAAGTTAAAGAGATATTTAGAAGCTTTGAAAATATTCAATTTAAAATTTGAAACAGATTTCAAACAAAAAATTAGAAGCTTTTTAAGAATTGTGGAAGGCTTCAGAAGTATGAAAAATATTTCCGTAAGATTCCTAGGAAAATTTTAAATTATCTTCTTTCTAAACATTTATTTCTAGGGAATTTTTGAACAAATTTATAATGATTTAAAAGATTATCCAAAATGAATGTGGAAGATTTTAAGGAGATTCAAGATTTGAAAGAATGTAAAATAACGTGAAAATTTTTGAAAAATTTGAAGCATTTGAAAGATTTTGAAACTATTTAAAATAAAAATATTTTAACTTTTGTGAAAAGAATTGTTCAGTTTTGTAAGAAGTAATAGTTCAATTTTTAATGTTTCTAGCTTAAAATTGTTTGAAATTATATAATTTTAAAAAATGCATTCATTCATTGATTCTTTAATTGAGACCATTCAACAGGATAAAGGGAATTTATGTTTTTGGAATTGAATCTGAATCTTTGAAATCTACAATTTAAAAATTTTTTAAATATTTAATTTGGCAGTTTAACTGCATTTAATTTAAAATTGCTCAGTTCAAAAGTGTTAGTAGCTTCCATATAATACGTGTACATTATGGAGCATTTGAATACAGAAGTTTTAAATTAAAAAACTTTTAAACTTCAATTTTTAAAGTTTAAAATTCCAGAGTTCCATTTTGAGTGCTTTATTTTGCAGCTCAGTTTTCATTACTTCAAATGGGAGAATTTTCAGCTTTAGAGTTCGAATTTTTTTATTTCATTGACTGTGAAAATTTTTTGCGAACCGGGAGAAAACCGCGAAATGACCGGCAATTTTTTTCTTTGATTAAAACGGCCACCCTCTTTTCTCTTACGCCATATATTTCTGGATGTTAACTTTTTTTCCGGAATATCTTATCTCCGACGTTATTTCTTTCGCCGGGATTCTAGGAAATTCCAAAGCAATAGAAAATGATAGGGTGATCTTTGTGAAAAATATAGATTATATTCCACTTTTATATCTAACCCCCCTCCCACCCATACAGAAATTTGGATTAGGCGACGAGCGTGACCCTACTCGCTCTTGAATCTAAAGAATTCC
>JAWWLR010000155.1:30638962-30649438 GCA_035041075.1 Acraspis erinacei | reverse complement strand
TTATTTAAAGAATGCTAATTTTTTAAACGAATCAATAACACTGAGTCTGTTTATTTGAATGCATGTTATTAATTGTAATAATATACATTTATGGAAATGATATACAATTTGAGCGACAAATTCGATTGCGAAGCATGAGAAACGTGATGAGAATGTGTTCGGTAAAGCCGAAGGAGCTTTAACAAAAGAGAATTCAGTATCACCAAATTACTGTTTTCGATGGTTTGACCTTTAGTTTAAGAAAATATATGGAAATATACAAAGACCGAGCGCGGAGGGCAAGGGAAACATACTATCGAGCGCGAGAACTATTAGCCGCGCGCGCAGGGTGACTTGAATGTGCCCGCGAAGCGAGCGGATTTTTTTAATAAGCTTGTGGTCATCTGTTGATTTAAAATGCAGTAAAAATTGAATTGTTACGGATAAATTGAAATTAATTTGATTGTTTTCTTAAAAATTTAACTATTTTGTTATATTTTGAAGTTTAATCATCTTGGCAAATAATTCACCTTATTGGTTAAAAATTGATTTTGTTAATAAATCATTTAACTCCTCTTGAAAATTCCTTAAATTCAAATATTTGTTTAAATATTCATGTATTCCGTTAAAAATTAATCGTTTTTGGCAAAAAATTAATCTTCTTGGTAGAAAGTGAATCTTTTTGATCAGAAATTCATTTCTTTGATTGAAAATTAGTTTCTTTTTTGTTGAACATAAATTTTTTTAGTTGAAAATTGAACTATTCCATAAGTTGACGAAAATCTGTTTTTTATAGAAATGTAATATTCTTGGTTTGATAATTCATCTGTTTGGTTGAAAATTAATATTTTAATGAAAACTTTACTATTTTATTTTGAGGTTAAGATGCATATGTTTTATCTAAAAATTCAAGTATTATGTGGGAATTTCTTATTTGTTGTAGAAAAGAAAACTCATTAGTTTAAATTTCATTTCTTTATTAAAAATTAATTTCTTTCATTTCTCATTCATTTCTATTCTATTAAGATTTTTTTGTTAACATTTTTTTTCCTAATTGAAAATTTAACTATTCTATTTTTGAATGAAAATATACATTTTTTATTTAAAAATTCATGTATTTTACTCAACATATTTTTTTCGAAAATTAATCTTTTGGGTTGAAAATTGAACTATTTAGATGAAAATTCATTTTTATGGTCGAAGATTGATAATTTTAGTTAAACAGTTATTTCGGTCAATAAAAACTTAAATATTGCATTTTTGGTTTAAAATTTGTTTTTTTTTTTTGTAGAAGCTAAATCTGTTTTTACTTGTCTATTTGGGTTGCAAATTTAATTATTTTGGTTGAAAATTTACACTTGTCTGTTGTTTTTCTGACAGAATTTGTGGGTGGCCTCTTATTAAACTCTGTATGACTATTTTTACTCCAATTTTTTAAAATAAATTAAGAATTTTTTTCTATTGACATCATTGGTCATGTAGACTTAAGATTGTTTTTATGTCTAAAAATAAATTAAGAACGTTCAGGAAAAATGAAAAATTGATCAGTGAATTATCAAGGAATTTCAAAATTGGCATTTTGTAGCAACCCTGACAAACAAACAAGATATGTTTTTAAAGGAGATTTAGATTCACTTTTAGTCTATAGTATTTTGTTTCATTTTTAATTTTTATTATAAAAAATTAAGTAATTTGCCTTATAATACATACCGCACTAAAACTTCAGAAAGTTTTGAAATAGTTCGAGGTTCTTGTTTGAGGCACTTTAGCATATTCTTGCTTGTGCGAGACGCACGGAACATAAGTTTTTAAACTTTTCCATATATTATACCTTCGCGTATTTATCTTCTTAATTAGATATCTTGCTTTCAAATAAAGCATCGTTTTCTTCACAAGTCTTACATGATGCAATTTGCTTTTCTTCACTATTATACAAAAAATTATGTTCTTGCTTCTTTTTATACCAAGGCTTCTCGACTTCTAGGACCATGAAATTTATTTTATGATTTTATCACTTTTATTACCGCAAATCTTGTTTGATACTTTTATGCACGACATTAAATTTGACGTTTTAGTGCTAAGTAAAAGATCCTCTTATCTCTATGAATGTTTTCTCAGGCATCCCTCAGAAAGTTTTGATATAGCCTGTTCGAAATTTATTAAGTGGATCTGAAATATTTTTCCGATTTCCAAAATCAGTAATAGTCCAATTTTATCTTAGTGGCATAATCGAAATCAGCTAGAAGAAACTTTTTTTCTTACTTGTATACTTAAAATATAGACTTTTAACCACTTTTCCTTTTTTTAGACTAAGTTTTGATTTATTTTCTAAAAATCATAAAAAAAGATGCGTTCAAAGATCTTTTTGATGATGATAACGAAGCCCGAGAGAGCAATAAAATCTATAGCTTAAAATAAATAAAAAATTTACTATATAGAAAAGTGCAGAGTATTGGGATCATAAAAAGGACAATTAATTTGAATTCTCTCAAAATTTTGATAGATTTTGACATTATAAATATATTTCTTATTATTTGGAGAAAAAAGGTGGCTATCATTATTAATTAATCAAATAAATTATTTTTTAAGAAACTGACATGCTTCGAGTTTAGTTCTTCGAGTTTTTTTTGTCTTCGACTTTAATTAGGGAGGTTAAAAAACCACATTTTTGCAATAAAAATTTAAGTACAAAATAATTTTTGGCAAATAACATGTTAGTATATACATTTACTTAAAATCATATAATTTTTTAATAAATTTATAAGTCATACAATATACAATAGGTCAGTTTTTCAATATCCCTAAACTACATAACAAATTATTTTTTTTCATTGATATTCTTATAAATAACGAAAAACTCAAAGAAACCATTCATTAAAAGAATCAGTGGATGTTTGAGTGGCAGTTACAAAAGTTTAATCTTTTCAAATTTAGCTTTTAGTGTTTTTTACAAGAATCACACTTAACCACCACAATGAAAAATTTGAAATGATTAACACACTGCCAAAGAAAATTAAAAATATCTTTTACAAGTTCTTGTTGATTGAAGAAGGGGACGATTGAAAGTGGAAATTATAAAGATGATTTTGGAAAAATTTGATCAAGAATAATACTAATCCGTTTCCTCTTTCCAATATATTCTATGATTAATTTTTATTCTATGATTGATGTGAAAAAAGTTGTTAATCTAAGAAAATCTCTTAAAATGCATTAAAATCTTTTTCAATGACTCGATTTACATTCTTTAAAGTCATCAAAACTGTCTTGAAAATCGTATCAAATCACGTGGAAATGCTTAAAAATTTCTTAAAAATTTCTTAAAAATTTCTTAAAAATTTCCTTAAACTCTCTTGAAAATTCTAAAAATATTTGAATTTTTGAAATCACTTGAAATCTCTTAAAATTAATTAAAATCTTTTTAAATAATTTTTTCAATAACTCGCTTGACATTGTTTAAAATCACTAAAACTGTCTTAAAATCTTCTAAAATATCTTGTAAATCCTTAAACCGTGTTGAATTATTTTTAAATCTTTTAAAAAGAAACTTTAAAATCCTGTCAAATCCCTAGTAATTTCTTAAAATTACTTGAACAGGGTTAGTGTGATAATCTGAAAATTTGCAATGAAAAACAAATTAGTTATCAACTTTTTTGGCAAAAAAATTATGATTATATTTCTTACTATTGGTAAAAAAATGGTGGCTATAATTATTAATTAATTAAATAAATTATTTTTTAATGAAAATTAAAGTACATAATGATTTTGAGTAAAAAAAACATCTTAATGTATACATTTACTTAAAACAAAATGGTTTTTAAATAAATTTATAAGTCATACAATTGTCTTTCTTGAAAATTTCTGGAAAATCCTTAAACTCTTCAGAATTTTTTAAAAATCCCATCAATTTCTTTAAAATCATTGAAAAACTTTTGAAATTTACTAAAATTAATTGAAATCTATCCTTCAAATTTTCTTAAGCTCCTTAGAAACTCTTGAAATTCTTAAAATATTTAAGTTTTATAAATCTCTTGAAATCTTTTTGAATTAATTGAAAGCTTTTGAATAACTTTTAAATAACTCACTTGACGCTCCTTGAAATCACTTACACTTTCCTAAAATCTTATAAAATTCCTTGCCACTCCTTAGTCCTTCTTGAATTCTTTAAAGAATTTTTGAAATTTCTTGAAAATCATTCAATTTGTCTGCATTCTTTTAAAATCCCTTCAAATTATTTGAAATAATTAAAAATCTCTTGAGATTTCTTAAATCCACTTATTATCGAAAAGTCTTATGACATAAGTAATTTTAAGTAGTCTCATATCAAATAGAGATATATCAAAGACACTTCAAAGGGTTTTAAAAGACTAAGTTATTTCAGGAAATCTCAAGAGATTTTTAATCATTTTAAAGAACTTGAAGGGATTTTAAAAGATTTGAATTAATTTTAGTCAATTTCGAAAGATTCTAAATGATTTTAAAGAAGTTGAAGGCACTTCAAAAAAATTCGGACGTGTTAAGAGTTCAAATAATTTAAAGAAATTACTTTGGACTTGGTGGGATATTAAAATCTTTTTGAAGGATTTAAAAATAATTCCAAAGGGTTTAAGAATTTACAAGTGATTTTATGACAGTTTTAGTTATTTTAAAGAATATCAAGCGAGCTATTGAAAAGTTCTTTAAAAGTGTTTTAATGAATTTTAAGAGATTTCAAGGCATTTAAAAAAAATTCAAACATTTTAAGGATTTTCAAGAGATTTTAAGGAGTATAAGTCAATTTAAAGGATTTTAATTAATTCTAGTCAATTTTGAAAGATTCTAAATGATTTTAAATAAGGTAATGAGAGTTTAAGGATTTTCAAGAAATCTTGCTTACTTGACGGGATTTTAAAGTTTATTTTCAAAGGATTTAAAAATAATTCAATAAGGCTTAAGGATTGACAAGATATTTTAGAAGATTTTAAGACAGTTTCAGTGACTTTCAAGAATGTCAAGCAAGTAATTGAAAAGTTATTTTTAAATATTTTAAGGGATTTGAAAAATTCGACAAATTTAAGGATTTTAAAGAGATTTTAAGGAATTTAAGGGAATTTTAAGAGATTGGAATTAATTTTAGTCAATTTCGAGAGACTTGGAAAGATTTTAAATGATTGTAAAGAAGTTGAAGGGATTTGAAAAAAAATCGAAGGAGTTTAATGATTTTCAAGAAATCTTATAGGATTTCTAAGAAGGACTACCAGAATTAAAAAATGGTCACACCAACTATCATAACAATGCAACCCGCCTCAATCACGGCACATTATATTTCTTCTTGATGTACTGCAGTAATTCAGATTGTTCACGCAAAGAAAGATTTCAATAAAACATCAATTGCGCACATTTTCAGAATGTAAGATTTGCAAATTCTTTGTCAAGGAGATTTGTTTGGTTCCAGAATGTCAAGCAAGTAATTGAAAAGTTATTTTTAAATATTTTAAGGGATTTGAAAAATTCGAAAAATTTAAGGATTTTAAAGAGATTTAAAGGAATTTAAGGGAATTTTAAGAGATTTGAATTAATTTTAGTTAATTTCGAGAGACTTTGAAAGATTTTAAATGATTGTAAAGAAGTTGAAGGGATTTGAAAAAAAAAATCGAAGGAGTTTAATGCTTTTCAAGAAATCTTATAGGATTGTTTGCGCTACAATCTTATAGGAATGATGCCTTCACATTAAATCGGTTTTCATAATTTAAACAAATTTTGTTTTTATTGTGGTTTATTTTTTTTATTCAATTTTTTTTCGTATGCCAATAAAATGTTTGATGTTAAAAATATAAGAAACATTATAGGGGGATTGGCCCTAGTTTAATATAAAAATATTTTTAACCAGCAGGTATCAATTTTATTGTAGCTTTAGAATCATGTTTGTCGTGTTATTTATTGCAGCGATGAAATCTATGATGTCTCCCTTGTGGTATCTAATAATAGCAAATAACTGTGAGTGATGCTGTTAGTGCTGTTCGTGTATATATGCATATTGTATATAGCGTAACTGGAGTTGATTAACCACAATGAGTCGGTCGCTTAAATGTTCCGGCTATATATTCCTCCAATCATGATACCACTACTATACATTTTACTGCTTGCAAGCCAACTGTTTTAGAGCAGTGCCCGATGCTTCAAAATAATTGATGCTGCATCTGTTTATGCTTTAGGATAATTCCGGCTTTGACCAAATGCAGCCATAGTGGTTCACTCATGCAAATGCAAAATATTTGGAATAAAATCGCAATTAGTTGCGAACTGAGTCTTTCACTTTCAGGGTAACAGTTTGCTAGTGATGAGGGACTGCGTCACTGTACGAACGATCTCGTCCTGAAACAGGTATGAGGACGAGTCGTGGATCGTCAGATTTTCCTATTTCTTCCTCTCGATTATAGAATTAAAAAAAAAACAGAAAGTAAAAAAATACGATATTGCGATATAAGAACAAAATTCCTGGTCCTGAATAAATTTGCCCGGGATTCACTGTTTTTACTTAAAGAAATAAAATTCCAGTTTTTTCAATTTTTCAGTCCGCCACACAGTGGGGAAAAATCAGAAAAAAAGCTTATAAGATTTCCAAGAGAGTTCTTGAACCTGATTTTAAAATTTTTTCTAAATAAACAAATATGTTGCAAAAGATGTTCCAATATTATATAATAAATAAAACAAAATTCTATAAGCCAATTGTTTGTTGTAAGAATGTTTTTTACAATTTTCCATCATTTAACTTTATTTGAAGTTCTATTGCAAGAAATTTGGATTCAAACAATATAATAATGAAATTTCTTCTTGAGATTATTATTGTTAATAATACAAACAAATTTAATAAACAAATGGATTAATTAGGCATTTTTCGAATGAAAATCTTCTTTTCTATTCCATTTTTTTAATTAGGAACTTTATGCTAATTATGAAAACTGCACAATTTGTTGAATAATCTTATGATTTTTTTAAAACAAATTTGATAAACAAATGCATTATTCGGGCCTTTATCGGCAAAAAAATAATTTTTTTCAATTCCAGTCCTTTCAGTTGGGAACTTCAGGACAATTTCAGCAAAATTCATATATATTTGATGAATTTTATGTTTTTGAACAAATTTAATAAACAAATGCATAGATAAGGCATTGTTTCGAAAGAAAAATTCGTTTTCTTTCGATGCCAAGTTTTTTAACTGGGAACTTCATGACAATTCCAGTAAAAATGTATAATTCATTGATCAATTTTATGACATTTTTAAACAATTTGAATAAACTAATGCATTATTATGAGGCATCTGCCAACGGCAATTTTTTAGTTCGATTTTATTCTTTTTAATGTGGAAATACATGATAATTTCAGAAAAATAAATAATTAGTTTTCAAATTTTATATTTTTTTCAAAGCAAACTTATTAAAAAAATGAATTATCCTGAAGCTGCAGCCTTATTAAAAGAATGAAAGTAATGAGCAACTTAAACTGAAAGGACTGAGATTAAAAAAAAAAAAATTTCGTCTACAAATGCCCAGATAATTCATATGCTTATTAAATTTGTTCAGAATATAGAATTTATCAACTAAGTATGAGTGTCATTCAAATTATCATGCAGTTCGGAATTAAAAAGACTGATATAAAAGATTTCCCTCGAAACATGCCCGAATAATGAATTTGTTTGTTAAAGTCGTTAAAAAAAATCATAAAATTTATCAAATAATCTGTCAATCATGAAAGATCCCATCATACAAGATCCCAATTAAAAAGTCTGACATCGAAAAAAAGGAATTTTTCCGTCGACAGATGTCCCAATAATGCATTTGTTTATTAAAATAGTTAAAAAGATCATAAAATTGATAAATAAATTATGAATTTTCTCTGAAATTATCACGAACTTCCCAATTAAAAAAGCTGTCGTTGAAAAAACAATTTTTTTGACTAATGTCTTATCTATACTTTTGTTTATTAAATTTCTTTTAAAAATCATCAAATTTATAAAATAGTTCTGCATGTTCCTGAAATTAACATGAAGTTCGCAACTGAAAGGACTGGTGTTGAAAAATACAATTTTTTCTGTCAAAAAATGCCCGATTCTTCAGAAAATAATTTGTTAATACAATTTTTTTGTTTATTATATAATATTGGAATATCTATAACTATTGTTACTCTATAAAACTTAGGCAATTTCAAGCATTTTCATGTCATTGACGAGCACCGGGATCATCAAATAGAAAAAATGGGAATTTTTTTCTCATATCGTAAAGCCGTACTTTTTAACTTTCTATCCTTTTATTATTCTACAGTAGTGAAGAATAAAGAGGCAAATCTGACGATCCACGACTCGTCCTACATTCCTGTTTCAGGACGAGATCGTTCGTGCAGTGAAGCGTTCCCCCATTACTAGCGAACTGACCCCTCTAGTCTTTTCTTTACTCGGGAAAACCAATATTTATACATTCATGCAGTGAATTAATAATAACCTTGTTTTGAAGAGGCCACATTATTTAATCAGTAAAAAACAAAATAGTTCGTTGAATTCAATAACAACAAGTTTGGACTACCAGCCAAATTGACATCCTGATAAGCGTGAAAGGAAAAATTTTCCCAACCCATTCAAATATTGTTATTCGTAGTTTCATAAGTTACGCAAAGTTTCAACATTTTCCCTGTTCATTCTGTCAGTTTAATATTAATTACTTTATGGATGTGGATTTCCCCATAAGAAAAATACTAAACGGGTAACAGTGGGCTGGGATTGATTGATTGTCTGCAGTACATTTCAAAGATAGTGTATATTATGTTTTTTTTTTATTTTGAGTTAAATCTAATGTAATAAACATTTTAAACAGAAATAAAAGTTAAATAACATTTTTTTTAACATTTGAAGAATATTTGCAACGTAGGAAAAAATATTTAAAAGGTATGTGAAAAATAACCTTTTTGATTTTGCCTACAAGGCTTCAAAATATTCTGATTAATTAAATATTGTGATTTAACAATTTTTAATTATTACTTTTTAATTTGTGTGGGATAGGTCTGTTACAAGACAATTCGCATATTTTTTTATAATTTCTAAATAAAGTCGTCCTTAATTTTTAAACTCCACAAAATTATGTTTTGATATAAGTGGTTTTTTATTTCTTTTAACAGAAAAAATATCACTTGTTTCCAACATTTTTCTTTGAATATTTAATTTTTCAGAAAAATTATTGTTAGTTTTTCTAGGAATTTTGATACTAATTTTTATTCATTCAAACCCTTTTAAAATGATTATAAATATTATAAATGGGCTTTCTATTTCAAATAATTTAGTTTAAAATTGTTTAGTTTTTAATATTTGATTTATAATTGCTCATTTTAAATGAAAAGTTAAATATTTGCTGAATATTAAAAAAAATGTCTTCCTTAATGAAATAATTTTAAATTAAATGGGTAAAGAAGGGACTATTTGAGAATAAAAATATATTTGAATAAGATTTGGAATTGAACAAGAGCTTTTGATGTTTTTAATTATTTTAAAATCAAGAATAGTTTATAAGGTTTCAGTCAAACGTTTACATTTTTTTAACTACTAACGATTTCAAATTGAAAATTTTCTATTTTTCACGTTAAAATATGTAACTTGCTTCGTCTTGAACAGATTCAGAATCCTTCTGTAAGGTCAATTATTGATCAATTTTTAATATTCAAACTGGAGTTTAATGCGATTTGTTAAAAGTTCTAGATAAAAGTGTAATTTTGTATTTAACTTCTAGTTTTTTGTAGAAACTTATCTATTACATATCCTACCAAAAACTTTGGTGAAATCCCGTATTTTTAGTAAAAAGTTGAAATTTTCGACAATGATGAACTTATACTAATTTTAGAAATATAAAATCTTGTACTTTATTGTTGCTTTTTTCAATTTTTTACAAGAAAATACAAGAAAAAATTAGTTATTTGTACTTATCTGTGCTTTTTATTAAATTTTGCACATTTGTTTACAAAAAGGTAAGAGTTTTAAAAACAAAATTACAGTTATAGCAATGTTCTACTTTCCTGTAAATTTGTTTTTGACTCGGGTATCCTGTTCCATACTATAAGGTATAATGTATAAAGAATTCCGATAGCTTTCACCCTATTAGGGAAAAAATTGTAACTCTGATATAATTAATATTAAAAGAACTTGAACAATCTTCGATAAACAGGTGTTGGCATACTCGTGTTCAGAAATGTATTTTCGATTATTATTTATTATCAGCTTTGTTTGAGTATAAATTTAGTCCTACGCTACGGGACACCATAAAAATACAGTCAAAACACATCCATACAAAATAAAATCAAGAGACGAGTGATACGTAATTAAAACACAATAAAATAACACACAAATAACAATAAAAGCAATAAAATAGTGCCGACTCAGGACCACCTGTTTGGTGCCGACTCAGGACCACTACGACCGTTTACACATTTCATGCTACTACGCACATGAAACAAATACGAATAAAAAATCGACTTTACCAG
>JAWWLR010000155.1:30626742-30637041 GCA_035041075.1 Acraspis erinacei | reverse complement strand
GCCTTCTCATTTTTCTTTCCTCCTTTTTATTTTTGTCTAAATGAAGAATTAATTCTTATTTTCTTTTCTTTTTTTTTGGAAGAGGAAAGGGAAGGGGTTTTTTTTCAGATTGCAATGGGGACATTTCATGGTGGTTGTCCAAATTTGGTGATTATATTCTTGATTGTATTTTCAGGAATTTTTCACAATATCTTGATTGTTGGATCTTAAAAAGGGATTTTAAATTTGATTTTGGTTTTATTTAAATTTCTTAAATTTTTGTAATCATTTGGTTGAGAAGTCATGTTTTTAGGTAGAAAATTCAACTATTTGTGTATAAATGGAACGATGTGGTTGATAATTAATTTTGGATTTTATTAAAATTCCATTACTTGTTTAAAAATGGAACTATTGGGCTGAAATTTTAACTCTTTTGTTGAACATTGTTCTTACTGGAATGAAAATTCGCCCTCTTACATTGAAAATTCAACTGTTTTTAAAAAAAAGTAGTATTTTTTGATAGAAAATTAAAGTATTTAATTCAAAATGCAACTCTTTTGTTTTTGGTTTAAGTTTAATCTTAATTGTTAAAAATTCAATCGCTTGTTCAAGTGAAGCTGCTTCGTTGAAAATTTGACTTTTTTATTGGGAGTTCATCTTTCTTTATTAAAAATTTATCTTCATTCAATAGAAAAATTGCTGATTAAAAAAAATTCGTATTTAAAAAAAGTGGAAACTAAACGCATCTGTTTTGGGTTAAATTGAATTCTTTTCTACTTGAACTACTTGGTGGAAAAATATTATTTTTTGCTAAAAATCGAATTTTTTATATGTTAGAAATTCAAAATGAAATAATCGTTTGTTACAGATGTAAAAATTGAAAAATTAAATTTTTTATTGACCTAACATTTTTAAAGAAAAGAGAGGCATAAATACAATAATTCTTAATTCTTTGCGAACACAAGTCGTCTTTGAAATCCTGAAAATCTTTATGAAATCTTTGAAACGTTTTGAAATCCTTATGAATTCGTTGAGATCTCTTGAAGTACTTAAAATTTATGTGAGATCTTGAAATTTCTATGAAATCTTTCGGAATCTTTCTAATATTTTGTAAAATATTTGAAATCCTTGAAATATTTATAATAGTATAAATCCTTGTGAAATTTTTATGAAATATTTGGGAATGCTTTCTTTAATATTTGTTTGCGAAATATTTTGTGTTAGTTTGAAATCACTGGAACCTTTAAAATCTTCTGAAATTTGTTAAAACCTGATTTGATAGTTTAACGTCTTGAAATATTTATGAATTTATGAAATCTTTCGTATCCTGAAATCTTTGGTACTCATTTGAAATCATTAAAATGTTTTTAATCTGTGCAAAATCTGCTGAACTCTTAGAAATCTGGTTTACTACAACCTTTCTTAAAATCTTTGAAATCTTTTGAAAGCTTGAAAATCATTGAATTCTTTGAAATCTTTTGGAATGTTTCAAATCTTCAAAATGTTTTACAACCTTTGAAATCTGGTGTACTTTACCCTTTTTTAAATCCTTTAAATCTTTTTGAATGTTTGGCAATGTTTTGTAATGTAATGCTTAAAACCTCTTGATAAACCCTTGATAAAAACTTGAAATTTTCAACTAACAATTTTTATAAAATTTAAGTTGAATATCACAAATAAAATGTACACTTTAGCATTCTATATTAGCGGAGACGAAATTTAAAACTTATAGAATAGTTGACAATATTGAACTCTGTTCATTGAAATCTATAAAATAATTTCTTAGGTCTACAAAAAATGCCTAGAAGTTTCTTAATTTATTCTGTAAATTACTTGAAAACAAAATACTGCAAAAAGTTTGACCAGTTTAGCGGGAAACATGAAGTTCTCCGAGTCTCTTCGTGAGCTGTCGGCGATGAGGTAACATCGGCGAATTCAGCTAACCTCGGGAGTTTATCGGAGCTATTCGGATTTTTTGATATAGTGTTTTGCAATTTTCTCAACTGAAGATTGCAATTTATGTTAGCGCCTATCACAGAAAATAAAAATATCTCTTATTTCTTTTCACTTTCTCATTGACTATATTAATTTGTAGAATATTTTTATTAACTTATGTACCTCAATTTAATAATTCCTATAATTTCTTTTGTATTATTGGATAATATCATTATCAATATTTATTATTTTGTGTTTTAATACATAAAATATCAATCTTTGCTATTGAGTATACCAATTCTTGTTCTCAAGATATTAAATTTTCATATTCTAATTTTAAAGTTTCGTAAGTACAATAAAAATAATTTTTATTGTTACACGATTTCCCCAAATCGTAATCGACTATATCAGTTATCATTATTGAAATAGCAAGTATTGATATAAAATTTCTTTCAGTGTAATCTTTGGAATACCTTTAAAATTCACTGGAACCCATTGAAAACATGAAAATCTTTTCGAATATCTTGAAATCCTTTAGAATATATTAAAATCCATTAAAATCTTTTAAAGTTCCATAAAATTCCTCGAAATTCCTTAAAATGATGAAAACCCCTTCATATCTTTAAAAATCAGGGAGAGTCCCTAAAAATTCTTTGAAAACTTGGGAAATCTTTAGAAATCTATTTAAATCCCTTCAAATCTTCGAATTATTGTTAAAAGTGCCTGACTCCCTCAAAATACATCAAAGACTTGGGTATCGTATGAAATCATTAAAATTTTTTTGAAATTCCGTAAATTATTTTCACGCCTCTTAAGTTGGTTTAAACTCCCTTAGATATTTTTAAATCTTACGGAATCCTCGTTATATATATCTTAAAACCCCTTAAAATCCTTTGAAATTTTCTCCATTTTTTTAATACCTTTAGATTCTGTAAAATCTTCACACTCGTATTAAAATCCTCTGATATACTTAAGCATTCGTAAAAATACTTTGGTATCACATAGAATCCTTTAAAATTCTTTGAAATCTTTAATCTTATTTTGAAATATTTTTAAATCTCTTCAAATTAGTTAAAATCTCTTTAAATTTCTTGAAACATGCAAAAATCCTTCGGTATCTCTCAATATTATTTTAAACCCAATAAAATCTCTGGAAATCTGATTTAACTCCTTGGAATCCTTTAAAATCTTGCAAAATCCTTGGTAAAAATGAGGATTCTCTCAGAAATTGTAAGATCATTTCTTCAAACTCTTGAAATCGTACCTTAAAACTTTTTTAATCCCTTGACATTTTTTTATTTTGTTTGAAATCATATGAATTTCTTAAAAAGTTTGGTAAATCTCGTTTAATCCCGTAAAAATTTTGTACCTCATTGAAATGCTTTGTTGTCAACAGAAACACCTTAAAATTATTAATGATCTCTAATGAAAGTTCTCTTACTTAATTCATGAAAATAACTTTTCTCTGCAAAGTAAAGTTTCATCTTAAAAATTTCCGTACACAACAAAATCGGTTCCATAATTATAAGTCTGCACAAAATCTACTTTAACTTTATCCCAGATTTCAGATTCTTGTAAAGTCGTCTTAGTAAGCAAAGTTATTTCACGATCATTTTCTTTTGCGAAAGTTCTTTTATTGGAAGATCTTATTGTGATTTTCTGGTTCTATAAATATTCTATTTCATTCAGTAGAATACAATTTAAGATGAAATTTTTCCTGAGTGAAATCTTGGACATCGACAATTCAGAGCAATTTCGCAACTTTTCCCTAGACGCTTGCTACCGTTTCATCCTGTCATGAATTTTTCGCTTTTCGTCTATAATGAAAAACTTCCATTTGAAAGATTGGTAATAAGCGATTCTCTCTCAATTTTTTTAAAAAGTAAATTCTTACTTTAAGGAGGCAAATTTAATCAACTCGATTTTCAAAAGTTCAATTTAGAACTTTGAAAAGCAGTTTTCTTTTTTGAATAAACCCTTTAACTCAAAAGTTCTGAAAATCTACTTTCGAAATAAATTCTGTTAAATTCAGTTTACAATATGTAAGGAAGTTATCTCTTTCATTATTTGTTTTCGTTTCTCGAACATTCTCAAGTAATCACTTTATTCCATTACTCGATTATTTTCCAAATAACTTCAAAGTTAAGTTAAGGACAATATTGGCGTTAAAGTCGTTCTACGTCCTTTCACATTCAAATTCTAGATGGAAAATAAAGAAAATCATATTGTTTTGACATACATATTTTTTTAACTAAGAAATACTCATGTTTCCCCCACGAAAGTTTTAAATGAAAATATTTTTGAATAAATTAAACTTTAGGTTTTTCCAGTAATCTTAAGAAAAATTCTGTATTATCTTGGAACCTTTCAAAATCCCTCAGAGCTTCCAAATATTATTTAAAACCTTCTAATATCTACATTTTGTTTTTAAAGAATGTTATTTTTTTTCAAATTATAAAGTAAGTTTAAAATTGTTTCAAAACTTCCTAATAACATCTCGTAAACTGATTTAAATTTTTCTTAGAATTTTTTAAAAACCTGCCTAATTAAAAAAATTCGCCATAAATCTTTTTAAAAACTGTTCGAACATTTTGGAAATATTTTGAAATGATTTAAAAAAATGTAAGCAGTCTTTTAAAATTAATTATTAAAAATAAAAAATAATTTAAAATTTTATCAAGAATCTCAACAAAAGTGGTTTATTCTTTAGAAACCTTTAAGAATTCTCAAAATACTTCTAAATTTGTTGTTCGAATGCTTCAAAAATCTCAATCTTGCTGTACATTTTTTAAATCTGAAATGATTTGAAAAAGTTTTAATTCATTTTTCATAAAAAAAACATAACAAATTCGAATTCTTCGAAAAATGTTGAACTACAGTCCAACTCCGATAACCTGCCATCCATTAAGTGTACACTCCCCTGAAAAACGTCATCACACGTACGGCACGCACACTAATTGGGGTTCTCCCACTACGTGTGTTATTTTGCTCATGATTTGCGCCCACGATTTACGCATGCGCGCACCCAATATCGTGCTACTAGAGGGGGCATCCGATAAGTCCGCAGTTCCTGGAATTTTCCGCCCCTACAGCGCCGAAGTTGGAAAGGTATCCGAGTTATACTGTATTAAGTATTCTCTTAAAATTATAAAAAAAATCACTTTAAATTTGTTTTCGATTTTTCGAAATTCTTATAAATTTTAAATTATTTGTTTAACTCTATTTGAAACTAGAATATATATTGTAAAATGTTGTATTATTGTAAATTAAAAAAATTCTGCTCTAAAAACTTCTACATTTTCATTCGGAATTTTACCAAATGAGAAATTTTTTCAAATTTTCCCAAGAATCTTATTTCACTTATTTCACAGAGTACTCAATACTTCTGTCCGCAAAAATTTTAAACAATTTGAAAACTATCTATAACTGATAAAATGTGAAGAACAGTAGAGTTAAAAAAAGGTTAAACCTATTAACGGCCGAGCCTTGATCTGATTAAATAAAAATAACGAGAATGTTCAGGAATAATGTACTGATCAATTTTTTCAAAAAAATTAAAAATTTTTTTTATAATTTTCTCGGTTCCTATTAAGTGTAATATAACGTAGAACCACCTTATGAGATGCGGAATATTCCCTATTGATCTAATACATACAATTATTTTGCGGAATTCTAAGCTCGTTACCTGAATATTAGTAAAATCAAAAATAGTGTATGTTGCTCAACTTCCACATTGTGCGTTAAAGGATTAATAACATTAGTGACAAAAAAAACATTTTCTGTTATATAAAAACCTCCACAAAATGCACAGTTTTCGATTTATCTAATTCTTTTATAATACTTTTTAACTAAACTTTAAATTTAAAATAACGATTTATAAAAAATAATTTAAAATATGTAGAAAAAACTTAATCTTAAATTTGAATATTACCAATTTTAAAAACTGGTCGATACTTTATTTTTCTTCTGAATGTAAAAATACTTCGAAAATAGAAGAAAAAGAAATTCTGTAAAGAAAAGTCGAGTGCCAGAACTTTCAAGTTGAAAGTGATTGCGTCTCACGGTGGTTGATTGAAAAATATTGGTTTGCTTTCTCCTTTAATTCTAATTTTTTTATTTAAAAATGTATAATTTCCAATTTTTGAATCACTCACTTATAACACATAATAAATTGTTATTAAACTTTTTTTAATTATTACGCCAGACTTCCTTTTCCTGAAATATATTGCTTTAACAGTGATAACATTTGTACAAAATTATTTAAAAATTTAATAATTGTATTTGCATGCATTTCATAAGGCTTGCAACCTTGTATTATGCTGCCATCAATTATTTTTTATTATTTAGATAGTAAAAAAGAATTAGATAAGTATACGGTGATTTCCAAAAGGTCAGAATATCTCGACATCCTTTAGAAATTACAAAAAAGCCCGAAATTTAAAACTTAAAAATTGTAAAATAATATTAACGAAACATTTTAATTATTTAAGTTTGACATATAGCATTTGAATTGAATTAAAAATAGTAATAATCAAGAAAATCTAATCACCAAGTTTGAATGTTAAAGGTTTTAGTCGAATTTAAATGTCCACTTGTTATGAATTTAGTTTCTTAAATTTAAATGTTTCAATACATCAATATAAGTTCTAAAATTTTAATTGGAATCGAATCCATGTCCAAGACTTTGAAAATGATCTCGTTGAAGCTCGTCTTATGCCATATGATATAAAGTTTAATTTAATTTGATTGAATCATTGTTTTTATTATGACTAAGAATTAAAAAATAATGCCCATCAGAAAATAAATCCCTTGTCATTTCCCAATCAAAGGAAATTTCCTACCTAACAAATATCCTTCCAGTAAAAAAATCCAAAGCTATAGCAGTAAGTAAAACTGCATCAGACACAGAGGAGCAAAATGCACAAGGTGCGCGGAGCTAGAGAAAACGTTCACTGCGCATCTAAGGTTTTTCAGTGAAAGTCTTCTGAATTATATATTCTCCATTCTTCGATTACTTATTTTCTACATTCTTTTTCGCAGATTATATAAAAATTCGTTCACCATCAAATAAATCCTGATAGACTTTTTAATATAGTTTACCAATCCGTTGCTTGAATTTCTTTTCTTACACATTATTTGATAGTTTCTAAAACTTTAGAGAAATTTCTATTATATTTATGAGAAAGGATCGCTTGGGTTTTGAAATATTTTTTAATGCAAATTAGAAGAATTTTTCCAGTGACTTTTTAAACATTATTTTACTTTTCTTCTAATAGTTAAGCCAATTCTCTGAAATCTCTGCAGACTTTTCTCGTTATGTAGGAGTAATAGAATCTTCACTTAAAATTTAAGGGATTATTGTTTTCCATGTAACTCTATCCAGCATAAAAAATCACGTCAAGTGAAACGAAAATAGCGCCCTGTAATTTGCAATAATTAATTTTCCGAAATTTTGATTATTCTCAATAAAGAATAATAAATATCCTTTATATTTCAAATTATTGCTGTATCAAACCCTATCTATTTAAAATCAATTTGACGATTTATTAAGGAAAAATGAAAAAGCGTAATATTTTTCTCATGTTCTTTTATATCCCTTGAGAGAATGCGCTGTATCGATATTGTACCAGTTTACATGGAAGCTACGGACCTCCGGTAAAACATTAAAATTCCTCATCTCGAGATAGCCTTCATTTCCACGTGCCTTCCGATTAAATCTTCCTTGCCCGGTGTACGCTCGGCCTAAAACGATGCGATGTGTACACACAAGCGTGGCAGATTGAAAACAACCCCATCATGGACAAGCCAGCATGAAATTCGCTAGCATGTAGGTACGTGCGTTCATGCAGAGATATGCATAGGTATCTCAACTACTATAACGCACCGGGATAAAGTGGAGGATTTCGTATCACCCCATGGGAAAATGACTGTTCGATCTCACATAGTCTATAAACTATACATTTTTCAGTTTACTTTTATCTGGGAAATTCCACCTGCTCCTCTTGTGCAAGCGAATATAAATTACGTTCTCCAGTCTCCTTATCACTGTTAGACATTTCTGTAGGAATTTTCTGACACGCGTCGCTAAAACTTTATTCAGAGAGCATTTTTAAATTTTCCTAAGCTGAAACGGAAATTTCAGCAGCGGTAACTGCATAAAACTCCCGCCAGATGTTTCAAAAAATTCTGTTAGAGTTTAAGAATTTTCAGTACTGTAACTGTCGATTACAAGAGATTAAAAATTTTTCGGTTCATTAATTTTTATATAAAACATGTCTATATTTGTCTTGAGAATATAAATAGGAAGAAAATTTGAGTGAAGTTAGTACAAAGACTTCTTATGTATCTATGTTATAACAGGACGAACAGTGTCAGAGCTGGGCACAAAATACCTCAACTACATTGCTGAAATACATGCATCCAATTGCGCCGTATACTTTTTGTGATCAATTAGTATGCGCATTAGAGTCTTGCAGTGCTAAGGGTGCATTAGAGACATATGTTAAGTAAGGGTGCGCAGTATACGCATGGTACTTAGGGATGCGCAGTATGAATGTATGGGCATATATCCGCACAGTAGGTTTTCATGGGGGATAGAATTGCGAAGCAGACTTTTGTAACAAAACTATACTGCGCGGTAGATAAATAAGATATGTGGAGACGCGCAATATGTATTTCTGGGACCTGGGCCTGCGCAGTAAGTATTTATTAAACATACAACTGCGCAGTATACTTTTTGTGGTAAATTAGGATGAGTCGTAGACTCTTACAGTGATAAGGGTACGCGGTAGACACTTACGGTATATCAGGATGCACAGTAGAATTTTGTAATGTTGATAGCGTTATTCTGCGCAGTAGCGACCTAAGATATGTGGGGTTATGCACTAGAGATCAGCGAAACACCAGGTTGTGCCGTAAACTATTTTTTACGTCAGGCTGCGCTGTAGACTAGTAATTTATGAGACATATACATGCACTGTATGTATTTATGGGAAATAAACTATTGCGGAGCCCTTAAAAATGCAGGGTACCAATGCGCAGCCCTGCGCAGCCCAGTAATTTACTGCTCATGTACAACCATTGCAGGATTCTAGTGCGCCAGCCTACAAATTATACATCTCTACTGCGCAGTCCTAAGCATTAAAGGGCTCAAATGCGCAGCCCCGCGTATCACAGTACTCTACTGCGCAGCCCTAAACATTAGAGGGTTCTAATGCACAGCTCTGCGAACCAAATAACTGTCTTTAGTCTATTGCACGAATATTAATCGACTTAGAAACTAATTAAAACCAGGAGTTTACAAAGATAGAGAATGGATATTATTCATAGACTCCTCCAAACGAAGCCTGAAGGATGTCTTATTGCACAACACAAACGAGTATGCATAGATACCAATAGCTCATGCAAAAAAACTCAATGAAAATTACAGTAATATGAAAATCACCTTGGAAAAAATCAAGTACAAACAACATAAATGGCAAATTTTTGGGACAACTATGGAACAACCGAGATCGTGGAAATCATTATAAGAGAAAAATTTGTCTGCTAAGGATGTCACTGGAACGAGGATGCAGAAACGTTAATAATCAGCCATTAGTAGAGCCATCAAAAGATCTTCTTCCACCTCTACACACCAAGTTCGGTCTAATGAAACAATTTGTAAAACACTAAATAAAGAAGGACAATATTTTCAGTATATAGTGTATCCACGTCCTCAATTGTCCGATGCTAAGTTGAAAGAAGGAATATTTGATGGACCTCAATACGAAAACTCTTGAAAGGCGACGTTTTTGTTACTAAAATGACTTTAACTGAGAAAAAAGCATGGCTTGATTACAAAACCGTCGTTGAAACATTTCTCGGAAATGTTAAAAGCCCAGAATGGAAAAAACATGTCTCAAGAATGGTCGACAGTTTAAAAAATTGAAATGTTTAATAAGTATGAAGCTACATTTCATGGATTCTCATGTTGAGTACTTCCTTAGAAACCTTAGGGACTACAGTGAAGAACAGGGCGAAAGTTTCAACCGAGATATCAAAGTGATGGAACAAAGATATCAAGGCAGCTGGGATGAAAATATGATGGTGTACTACTGTTAGATGTTAAAAAGAGATTTGCCTCAGAACAAAAAAAGAATGCCTCTACGAAGATCTTTCGAATCCTGAAGAGTGCATTATAATAAGAAGAAATAGCTGTTGTTCCGTCGAAAGTCAGTGGTATCCAGAACTATATATAAAAGCCACGACATCTAAAGAGCATCCATTCAACGGCTAGAAATTCCACTGATTACACCATTAATTTATTACACCATTAAGCCGTTTCCCTTTCGGGATAGGCGTGACTCACTCGGCGGGGACCGGAGTAGTGTGAGGAAGGGGTTATAG
>JAWWLR010000155.1:30602898-30617037 GCA_035041075.1 Acraspis erinacei | reverse complement strand
AGAAAGTTAGTGTACTGACAATCATTAAGATGTGGCGAAAACATTTGACAATCAGATCGAAACAAGTGAATAACGGACTCAGAAAATTAGTGTGCGGCTAGCTGTAAGATGCTATGAAAACATTTGACAATCATCTCAAAACAAGTGAATAGCGGATCCAGAAAGTTGTATCGTGGCAGACATCAAGATGCCATGAGAATATTTGAAGATCTGTTCGAAGCAAGTGAATCGCGGAATCAGAAAGTTAGTGAACTGACAGGCAGTATGATGATGGGAAAATATTTGACAATCAGCTCGAAACAAGTGAATAACGGAATCAGAATAATAGTATCACACAAGCCGGATTGGAATCGCAATATTGAAAATTTGTTAAACATTTTTTTACTCGAGGTCATGTTATGCGCTATACGCAATACACGCACGGCACCCTGCGCCAGAGTTTGCTTTTTTAAGCCAAGAAGTACCCTTACGAAAAATTTGGGTAAAATATATGTTGAAGTAGACAATAAGAGCATTTTTTCAAAGAAAAAACTAGAGGTGTATCTCTAAAACATAACCTCAAAAAAAATGTTGAAAATTTTTTAAACATTTTTTTGCCCCTATATTTTGTTTTAAAAATTTAATAATTTTTTTTCTAATTAGTCTTACAGGTGACTATAACATATATTTCGATCATCAAAATCGGTTGGGTAGTTTTCGAGAAAAATGACTTTTTTTATTTTACTTTCCTTGTCCATAACTCCCCTAAAAATAAAATTTTTAAGTTATCCTTTGTAGGAATTTTATGTCACATCAATGTCCATCTATAGTGGTAATATGAACTTGATACGTGCGGGGGCAACTTTTGCATGCTTTCCCCCCCTAGGCCCTTTATACGACAACTCTAAAATTCTTTTGCAGTTCAAATTCTTCTTGAATCTCATAAATTTTACTAAATATTTCTTGCATTTATTGAATTATTTACATTTTTTTTAAATTTTAAATCTTACCGAATTAAACATTTTTGTTTGAATCTGCAAAAATTTTAAAAATCGCCTTCAAAATTTTTTAGATCCTTTGAAAATTTTTGGAATCTTTTGTAATGTTTTGAAATATTTAAAAATAATCTCCTAAAATTAATTTGTAAAATAAAAAATTATTATTATAGCAACTTGTAATCCAGCATTGCATTTTTATGGGTTTTGAGCTGCAGAACCCAATTTTTAAGCCAAATCTTCCTCATCATATTTATCGTAATTAAGCTCACTGCGTTTCTTCGGAGCGTCTATCCATTTGCATCCATTGAATTCACTTAAATTTTAAGTGTAAACACCTGTTACTGCGCTAGGTACTGGAAATGATGACAAATGCTCTGAAAAGAGATGTGTAGAATGATTCACCTTCCAGCCAGTCAGTAACGAAGCCAACGAAGGCGTGCTGCTCTGCAGGGGGACGTTAAGGTGTGACAATGAAACTGTAGTGTGTCTGGCTATGAGTTGAAATTGTTATCATCAAAGCCGGAAGGCCCTCATACTTAGCCCTTGGGAGGTATGAGGGTTATCACCTCCAGGATAGTGGACTCAACTGCGATCGGGCCAGGATCCTTAACGTGCGGGGATTGAAATTACCATGGCTTCCAAAACAAAAAACTTGATAAAAACTCATAGTTGTGAAAACAATCACAATCAATTTTGTTACATTTGCACAAAATATGAAATCCCAAAATATCGGAATAACATTACTGGGAAAATTCGGGACATGTATGCAAGATACTTCAACATTAAGTTTCCAGAATGAGATGAAAGCTGGGCTCCTCATATAATAAGCTCTGCTTGCCATTTAATTTGCTACAAATTCGAAGAAAGTAAAAACAATGTAAGCTTGAAGTTTATTGTACCAGCAATTTGGTAAAAACTACAACATAGAATGGATTGGTACTTCTGCATAAACGATGCGAAAAAATGGGGAATTTTCAACAAAAAATCAATAACTTACAACACAGGCTGTTCGGTAATAGGACCACAATTTAAAAAACCTGAAAACATTCCAGTAGACGCTGGTACTTCTCATTCAAACACTAAAAAAAAGAAGGCAGTTCTGGTTCATACGACAGACTATTTTACAAGCAGCAGTGCAGATTCCAACTTTGAACGTGAAACTTCTAATGACGAGTACACTACATATGACACAAAAATTAGACATTCAGAGAGGTTGTCCCGAAAGGAATTAAATGACTGAATTCGAGATTTGTGGCTACCTAAAGACGGCGCTGAACAAGTTGCTTCAGCTTTGAAAAAAAGGGATAAAGTCAAGTGTTTATCGAAACAGAGAACAGAATTTTCGGAAATACTTTTATTTTGATCGAGAACTGTCTTTAATGTATTGTACGAATGTTAATGGACTTATAAACGAATTAAAGACAGGCGTTTACAAAGATTGAGAATGGAGATTATTGATATACTCCTCCAGACGAAGCCTGAAGGCTGTCTTATTGCACAACACAAACGTGTATGCATCGATACCAATAGCTCATTCAACAAACCTCAATGAAAATTACAGTAATATGAAAATATTCTTGGAAAAATCAAATACGAACAACAGAAGTGGTAAATTTGTGGAGATTTAAAAGTTCTTACGATTCTTCTGGGACAACAATCAGGAAATACGAAGAATTCTTGTTTCTTGTGCCTATAGGACAGCCGAGATCGTGGCAATTATTATAAGAAAAAAATTTGGCTGGCCAGAATGTCACTCGAACGGGGATGCAGAAACGTCATTAATGAGCGATTAGTGGAGCCATCAAAAGTCCTTCTTCCACCTCCACACATCAAGTTGGGTCTAGTAAAACAATTTGTAAAAGCACTATATAAAGAAGGACAATTTTTACAGTATATACTATCTCAGTTGCCCCAATTATCCGATGATAAGTTGAAAGAAGGAATATTTGATGGACCTCAAACTCGGAAACTCTTAAAAGACGACGTTTTTATTACTAAAATTACTCGAAATGAGAAAAAATCATGGCTTGATTACAAAAACGTCGTTAAACAATTTCTCGGAAATGTTAGAAGCCCAGAATGGAAAAAACAGGTCTCGAAAATGATCGATAGTTCCAACAAATTGAAATTTTTAATGAGTTTGAAGCTAAATTACACAGATTCTCATGTTGAGTACTTCCTTTAAAACCTTGGCGACTACAGTGAAAAACCGGGCGAAAGGTTCCACCAAGATATCAAAGTGATGGAACAAGGATATCAAGGCAGATGAGTTGAAAATATTATGGCGGACTACTGTTGGATTTTAAAAATATATTTGCCTCAGAACAAAAGAAAAATGCCTCTTCGAAGATCTTTCTAATCCAAAAGAGTGCGTCATAATAAGAAAAAATAGCTGCTCTTCCATCGAAAGTCAGTGTTATGCAGAACTATATATAAAAACCACGTCATCTGGGGACTATCTAGTCAAAGGCTAGAAATGTGACTGATTAATCAGTGAGAAGTGCGCTTCTGAGAAATAGATGAGAATCCGCACATTATGATGCAAGGAGTACATTCATGCAAAACAAACGCTAACTTGACTTACGTATAGAAGTCGATGCCTGGAAGCACAGAAATCTAATTTTGTCCTGAAAAGCACCACTCAAACATTTTGTTTTAAGGTTATGTTCCAGATTTTCTATCTATATCACTGAACTGATACTATATATTAATTCAGCAGCTTGAAATGTATAATAAAACCATGTTTCGCCATCATATACTCCGAAATAAGTTATTTGAAATGCTTTAAAATTACTCAATTCTTCAGAATGAATTCTCAAATTCTCTATTTATATTCCTTAAAACCCTTCAAAACATTTTAATTTCTATGAAATCCTTTGCGATTGTAAAATTAATAAGAAGATTGATTTTGGGGTCGGAATAAAAAAGATTTTTTCTTTTTAACGAAACAAGGAATAAAGAATAAAATAAAAAAATAAAATCTTTTATTTTATTACCATGTAACTTACTCAAAATAAAAAAATGCATTGTAATTTTCAGATTTATCACAGCTGGAAAGTAATAATCGTTTGTTCTCTTATGGGTGAAATACATCATGTGAAGAACTGATACTACTCGTATCTGTGCAAAAAAACATAAACCTGGTAGTAAAGATAGATGCTTTTTTATTCAACAATAATCCAAGGTTGTATTTTCTAAATGTCTACTTTTAAGTTTTCCAGTAACAGCTTTACAAATACGTGAAAAAAATCTGCAAAATGCCAAAAATTCTCTTAGTTTTTTTATATTTTCTTTAATTAGATATTTTAAAACAATTGTTACTGCTTTGAAAAATATTTTTAATTTTACGAAAAAGAACTTAATTACCTACTTTAGCAAAATAGAATAATTCGGTTGCCCTTTTTTAAAGTTTCGTACGCAGAAAATAACGTGGATTAAATTATAAAATCGATAATCGTAAAATACATACTTATCTACATTTTTGTAAAATCTTCTCTGCATTCATTTTTAATACTGTTTGAACATGAACTATTATTTTTTTCATTTAGAGTCCTCCAAAAATATGCGACAAACTTTTCACATAGATTACATTATATTATAAAGGTGAAAAATTTCTCTTAATAACCGCTCCAAAACTGGAAAAAACTTCTTATTGAGAAAATCCTTAAGTTTGAAAGAAAATTTGAAATTTGTAAAAAAAAAATTTATAGCATAAATTTTCATATTTCAAATGCCATAAGTGACATTCGAAAAATAGGAAAAAGCTCATAAGAGACTCATATTTTTCAAAACTGGCATGTGAAAAAGGAAAATTGAAAAGTAAGGTGTGAATTCGATTATGGTACTCGTACTAGCTATATACTACACTATTGGAATTTCATCTAGAAATCCAATATATTTTCAGTAACAAGCGCAAATTCAATATTTAGGGAGATTTAAAGAGACTGCAGAAGAATTCAAGTGACTTAAAATGAATTTAGATGATTGCAAATGACTTCACGTGACTGCATGTGAATTCAAATGACTTCACATGACTTGAAATGACTTCAAGTGATTTCAAGTGACTTCAGATGTTTCAGGTATTTTAGGAAACTTCATGAGATTTCATTACAAGTTGTACATTACTGCTAGTTCATTTTGATCTGGTAAAAATGGAGAAGACTCTAATAACTTTGAAAAATGGAATCAAAATTGAAACTAAAAAAAATTTAGAATTGAAGATGATGTTTTTTAAAACCTATATACACTTTATATCTTATACAGGGTTTATAATACCCTAAAAATTATTGAATTTTCTACGAAGCTGGCACGGATGGCAGAGCTTAGTATGTAGATGTGTAGTAAAAATAAAATTTTTTTTTATTTCATACTACCAGTTTCTTGTCATCAAAGATTGAAAAATAAAAAAACTGACGATATTTCATTTTTAGATGGATGTGCTGGAAGTTTTTCTATTAGTCCGATTCTTTCAGGGAATTTTCTTTAAATATATGAAGTAGAAGAGTCAATTAATTTTTTTAAACTGAGTCACTGGAAAAAGTCTTCTATTGTCTATCAGAATTTATTCGATTGTGAACGAATTTTTACTTGAATTGTGAAAAAGAATTTGGAAAATAATTAGTCCAAGAACAAAGCATACGGGCTTATAAAATTCAGACGAGAGTCACTGAAAAACTGTAAATGCGGAGTGAAAGTTTTCCGTAGCTCCGCGCACGTTGCGCATTTTCCTGCTTGCGCGTCTGATCGACATTATTTTTAATTCTTAGTTATAATATAAACAGTTATTCAATTATAATTAATGAAACTTTATATGGTATTGCATAGTACGAGCTTCAACAAGATCATTTTAAAGTCTTTGACATGGGTTGGAATCCAAAAAAAAATTTAAGAAACTAATTTCGTGATTAGAATTAGTATAAGTATTATATAATGTTTTTACGATGTAAATAATAAAAAAATATATTGCTACATAAAACAAGGTGACAATCCTTGAAAAATGTTTAAAAATACCATTTTTATATTTTTTCACAATTTACAAAAATGTGAACAGTGTTTAAAGCAATATATTTAAGGAAAAGCAAGTCAAGATAAACACATTTTAAAGTTTTTCAAGAATGTATTATATGTTATAAAAAAATGGATAAAAAATGGACAATTAAACATTTTTTAATAAAAAATAAAAAATTCAAGGAGAAATCAAAAAATTATGTTTATCCAACCACCTTGAGACTCAATGAATTTCAAGTTCTTGCACTCGACTTTTTCTTTACAGATTCTATTTTTCTTCTGCTTTCGAAGTGTTTTTCTATTCAGAAAAAAACGCATTGAGCACTTTTTGAAATAGATAGTATTCAAACTTAATATTTTTTTTACATATTTTAAATTATTGTTTAGAAATTGCTATTTTAAATTTAAAGCTGAGTTAAAAAGCATCAATCGAAAACTGCATTTTATGGAGGTTTTTACATAGCAGAAAATCATTTTCGGTCACTAAGGTTAATAAAGCGTTTTTCAACTGCACTGTTCTTTATTTTTTATCAGTTTCAGATAGCTTTCAATAGTTTAAATCTTTAATGAAGAAAGCTGTTGGGCCCTGTGTGAAACAAATGAAATTCAATTATTCGTTTCATATGTTTTAAATGTTTGTTTTAGAGAAGTTATTCCACATATAAAAGTGACATGAGTAAAAATTTATAAGAGAATAATTGAAAAAAATGAAAGCTGTGCTTTATATGCAGGTTTTTGTAAAGCAGAAAATCATTTTTCTTTTCATTGAAGTTATTAAAGCATTTTTGTAGTTGACTTTTCTTTACTACATACTATTTTTGGATCGTTTTAAACCTGTTTAATATTTACAGAGAAAAAGTTTTGATCCCTTTTTCAAATAAGTTAAATTCAATTATTTGTTTCACATATTTTCAATTATTGTTTAAAACTGTTATTTCGCATTGAAAATTAAGTAAGAAAGTATTGTAAAAGAATCGGATAACTTAAAATTGGCGTTTTATGGAGGTTTTTGTATTAAAGAAAATCCTCTTCTGTCATCAATGTCAGTAAACCATTTTTCCACTCGAATTTTCTTCATTTTTTATTACTTTTGGATAGTCCATAAACTTTTTAAATATTTAATGAGAAAATAATATCGAGTGTTTGAGGCTCGGCGTACGACCTGGTACGATGCTACCTTAAATGTATTGGCCCAGTAAGGGCCGTGCTTGCGATTTGTGTAATAATATCCATAAAAAATAAAGATTATATAACAATAATTGAATATTTTTAGTAACTGTCGCTAAGTTTGGCGAACTCAGTCTCTGAGATTCTGTTAAAACGTTGCATGCTTTTCAGATAACGATTAATCATTTTCTTGAATACTGATGGTTGTGAATTTTAATTGACTTTCTCTCATATCTCGATGTAGATTTTCAATGAAATCAATATGCAACTGTTTATTACAAATTTAGTTTTGCTTTGTTGAAATGAAGTTTTTTGGTTATCAGCGGATAGAAAATTATAAAAATTAGGATAATTAATTTATGTAATTAATTTTCGAATTCAGTACCAATCAATCTCCTTCTACCTGACACGTGGCATGTTAGAGGCCCTGCGGAGACAACCATGCACTTGAATCAGGAACCAAACGATTTAGGTACGCCATTCTGATTCCAACAATTTGCTGTATGCTGTGCATACAAGTGGAGGACATGCACTGTTTGATCTTGTAGGACGCGATTGATCATGGTTTGTCTCGTTTATGCTCAGGTCATGGAGAACAATTTACTATTGGATTAGCTTTGAGACAGATTTATACAAGATATGTTACAGCTGCTCCTACAATATCGTTTCTGTCACAAAACCATTAGCAAACAAACTTTCACTGATTGATTAATCTTAAGGATGTACACTACGTACATTCAATCTCAAAAGTCCCCAATATTTAAAATTATTTACAAAATCGAAAAAATAGATATATTTTTGATTTGTAAAAATATTGACGTAAGCTTCTAAGTGTACGTTAGAAAAAATAATTCAGTATAAAACTTTTTATTTAATAGTACTTACTCAGAGCTTTACTTTCTTCTTTCCCTTTAGGGAAAAATTAAAATTCTTATTTAATTGTAAGGTTCAAGGACACATTTTAATCTTTGAAATAGTCTCTACAATTCTTTTTGGGTGTTTATAGTTCAAATTTAAACTATGATTTTTTATAACAATAATAACTGTATGATTTCTAAATCATTTTTTTTAATCAACCCAAATATAAATTTAGAGAATCCTTCGAAGAATAAAATGAGGCATTGATCATTGGGATTAAATAAGAATGTTAACTTTTCCCTAAAGAGAAAGGAACAATGAAACCTCTAAATAACTACTGTTAAATAAACAATTTTAACCTGAATTTTTTTCTCAAGTGTGCTTAGAAGCCACTGTGAAGCCATTGTGGCGACTTGTCCGGAAAATTACCGAAAATTTAATTTAGAAATCGGGAATTAACTTCTGACCGCAGTAAATTTCTAGTGTTCATTATTTTAATAATTTAGGTAAGTTTAGAAAAGTGATTTGCACTTGATCTACATTCGCAGATACTGAGAATTATCTCAAATTACTCTAATTAAACAATAATTTATCATTGAATTTTTTATTTTTTTTTTATAAATTACACTAGTTCTTTGAAAATGTATGCACTCTGTGAAAAATTTGTTCTTTTTTGAAAATTTATCTTTTTATTGTTGAATATTCCTTCCACTGGAAATCTAGATTTCCATTTTTAGTTGAAAATTGATATTTTCTAGGTAAAAATTCAAGAATTTTGATGATAATTTGTCTCTTTTAATCGAAAATTCAACTATTTCGCTGAAAATTCATGAATTTCGTTAAAAATTGCTTTTTTAATTATCTTTTTCTTTGGAAACTAATTTTCTTGTTAAAAAGTTCTTTATACGGTTAAAAACTCAAGTATCCAAAATTTGTTTCTTTGGTAGAAATATGATCTATTTATTGAAAACTTGTTTTTTCTATGGAGGAAAAGGAACTTTTTGCCGAAAATTGGGGTATTTTTTAGTTGAACTTTAGTTTGTTTTTCAAACTGAAAATATAACTATTGTTTCAGGCCAACTAAAAATTTAATTATTCGATTTTCGGCTAAAAAATCATCTTTTTTAGTTTAAAATTCATATTTCTGGTACAAGTTAATTTTCTTCATTGAAAATTCATCTTTTTGGTATAAAATTCCACTATGCCATTTGAATAGTCATTATTTTAGTTTAAAATTCATCAGTTTGTTTGAAAAATGTTGTTTGTTCAAAATGTTTGTTCAAATGTTTGTTCAAAATTCAATAATTTGCATCAAAATTTGTGTTTTTTAATTAAAAATTCAACTATTTCATCGAACAACAAAAAATGTAAAAAAATAAATTTTTTTAAATGCATCTATCTTTTTCTGTGGAAGCTAATCTTCTTGTTAAAAATTCTTTTTTTTCTGTTAAAAATTCAAGTATAGCAGTTAAATATTTAAAATTTTAGTTCAAAATTCATCTTTTAGGTTGGAAACAGAATTACGTGGTTAAAAGCTAAACTCTTTTGTTGAAGATTAATTTTTTGGGTTGAAAATTCATAATTTTTATCCAAAATTCGTTTCTTTTGTAGACAATTGAAATATTTTGTTGAAAATTGGTGTCTTTTTTAGTTGAAGTTTAGTTTGTTTTTTAAACTAAAAATTTAACTATTATTTTAGTTGAATATTCCATTATTCTACATAAAAATTAATCTCCGATTGAAAATTCACTTTTCGACTGGGAATTTATTTATTCATTTTTTGACAGAAAAATTATCTTTTTTATTTAAAAATTCATGTTCTTTGATAGATGTTAATCATCTTGGTTGAAGATTCATCTTTTTGGCGAAAAAATCATTTATTGTAGTTAAAGATTCATCATTTTTGTTGAGAATTCTTCGTTCTGGTTAAAAATTTAACTATTCCAGTTAAAGATTTACAATTTTAGTTGAAAATTCATCACTCTGTTTTAAAATGTAACTACGTTACATCTGTTTGGTTGAACATGAATTTTTTTGAAAACCACCACTCTGTTTATTTTTATGCTCATCTTAAAATGTTTCTAGGATAATAGAAAATAACAATTATTAAAAAATATATTTTAAAAAATTATCCAATATTTAACATATAATCTTATGCAATTTTTTAATTTCTTAGGAATTGAAAATAAAAATCGATTTCTTAAACAAACCTCGATCGTCTATTTTTATTCTCGTCTTAAAATATTGATGGGATGACATATTAAATCACTTTTATATTTCAGACTTCATAGTGTTTCCCATATTCCGCTCTCTTCCCCACTTTCTCAAGAATTGTTTGTTTTCCCCCTGATTTCAAGAAAGTTCCCCTTTTTATTTTTTTTCGAAATTAATTAATAGTGCCTGATCAGGAAACCGAGTTTTTTTTGCTAAGAAGATAAATTTTCCCTCTTAATGTATATCTGTTTCGAAATTAATTTCGTTTCCTTACCAATTTTATCATTTTTTTGAAAATTTAAGTCTTTTTTACAATTTGCCTATTATGTTAAGTTAGTCAAGTTACATATGCTTTTTAGTTGAAAATTAAACTATTTGGCTGAAAATTCCAGTATTTTTTTAAAAATCGTCTTTTGTTGTGGAAAACTAATCTTCTTGGTTAAAAATCTATCCTTTTTGGTTAGAAATTCATTTCTTTGATTGGAATTTAGTTTCTTTTTTTATCTATTTTCTTGAAAATTTGTCCTTTTTTGTTCACTTGAACTGTTTTTTTATTTCTAATTAAAATATTTCGAGGTTGAACTATCCTCTATTTAGTTTAAAAAGTTGAAATACTCTACAAAACATTCTTTTTTTTGCTTTAAAACTCATCGTTTTAGTAAATGAATTTTTGTAATTTTTTAAAATGATAATAAATGTAATTTTTGTAAATTAATTTTTTCTCAACAATTTATACTTTCGGGCTGAAAATTCAACTTGACTCTTGTTAACATTTTTTTTGCGTACAAAATTTATCATTTTTGGTTAAAATTCATATTCTTGGTTGAAAAGTAAAATATTTCGATAGCAAATTTAACAATTTCGTCAAAAATTCATGTATTGTATTAAAAATATTTTTTTTAGTTGAAAATTAATCATCCTGGGGAAAATTCATCTTTGTTGAAAACTTCAATATTAGTCTAAAAAATTAATTTAATTTTGGTAGAATATTTAACCACTTTGTGTAAAGTTGAATTACTTTGTTAAAAGTTCATTTGCTCTCAAGTCTACGTATTTGGTTGAAAATTTAGCTATATTGACGAAAGTTCGTTTATTAGTTAAAAGTTCATTTTTTTTATCTGAAAATGTAACTGTTCCATTTTGGGTGGAAAATTAATCCTGTTTCTTGAAACTTCATCTTTTTGGTTGAGGATTTAACTATTTTGTTAAAAATTTGTCATTTCTGGCTGGTAATTTTTTTTATTGCTGAAAATTTATTTTTTGAAATGAAACTTTAATCATTCTAATTTTGGCCGAAAACTTATCTCTTTTAGTTAAAAATTTTATTTTATGCGGCTGAAAATTTATCTTTCTTGATTGAAGATTAACTTTCTTGTTGGAAATTCATCTTTCTCGGGTATACTGTCAACAGTTTTTTTAAATATACGACTTTTCAGTTTGAAAATAGCTCTTTGGTTGAAAATTAATTTTTTGCGAAAAAAAAAATTTTTTTAAATAAAAAATTTTCTAAAAAATCATCTATTTGATTGAGAATTAAATTATTTTGTCTAAAATTCGTCTTGATTCGTTCAGTTGAACTTATTAAAACTTCTTTTTTAAATTGATTTTTTAACTGAAAATATTATGATTACATTTTTCTTTCGAAATTCATATTTTTTTAGTAGAAAATGCGGCCATTTTGTTAAAAATTAATGGCCATTGGTCTCATTGCTGGAAATACAGTACATTTTTTATTTTTACTAACTATATTTTGAAATTTTAAAAATTTCCATTTTTAATTATTTGTTTTATCAGATTTTTAAAACCTCAGACGCTGAAAAAAAGCACACCGAAGCAGGGAAGTAGAAATATCAGTCTAGGGTCAGCCATCTTTAGCATAAATGAGAATGGATCCAAGCTGGACAAGAGAAAAATGTTTAATTTACATATGCTAATCTCAATTACATCTCTCTTTCTAAAAAAACATTGACTCCTCTTCTATGTAATGAATTTTAACGTACCCGTATCTTATTTTTCCATATACGAAAAATAAAAAGCTTATAATGAATATTTTATAAATTAAATAAATGTTCTGAAAATGTTTAAATATAGGGAAAATGTCAATAAAAATATTGATTGATTTAGTACAAAATTGGGCATTCTGGACCTCGTCCTGTCATGGAATTATTTGGGACTGATTTATATTTTTTTTCAAGAAAAAATATGCGACACGTATTTTTTATGAAAAATGTAACGAAAATTTTGTTTAAAAAATTGTATCTTGGGAACAAATTAATAACATTCAATTTTATTTTCGGCAGCTCGTACTGTTCTGTCTTACAAAAAACCACTTTTATGTAATATAAAAACTTACACATATCAATTTGGCTGGTAACATTTATTAACGAAGTTAAAATATTCTGAAAGTAAAAAATTGAAAGTACCGAAATTTTCACTGCCTGAAATTAGTTAATTCTTGAAGTTAGTAAATTCTTGAAATTTCTAATATTACAAAAGTTTCTAATTTCGTACACACATTTAAACCGACAAAAAAATCAGTATCATTTTTTTCCGGAACGTGAAATTTCACCAATTTGACCTTTTTAAATTTTTCTATTTTCGTTTATTTTTGTTCCGGAATATTCCAATTTTATAATAAACATTTAACCATGTTTCGTAAATTTAAGATAATTAAAGGATAATTCAGTTATAAATTTAGTAATTTTCCATTACAATTAAGTTCTGCGTTCTTGATATTTTAGATGTCTGATGAGATATGGGAATATTTTAAAAACATGATATTTTTACAAATTTATTTTGTATTATAAAAACTAAAACTTTCTTTATTGACGAATAATCTATGGAGAATAAAACTCATAGGATATCTCGCTAAAGAAATTTAAAAATTTGAAAAAAGTTCCAGCCTACGTGTTCTTTCGATTTATAAGAATAAAAAATACTTTTAACATGTCTCTAAATAAAATAATTTAAAGAATGACTTAAAAATTTATAAAAAAAGTCTGTAATGGTATTGTCACTATTTAGTATTCTTCAGTTAATATTTATAATTTTTTTTCATTTATTTAATAAATTATTTAGTTGATTTTTAAGTTTTTTAAAGAATATTCTTTTTAAAATCTTGTTTTATTTAAAAGGTTGTGAAGAACAGAAGGACCGGCAGTTTTTTCAAATTTTGTAATTTTGTAATCATTTTTTGAAATGTTCAGTTTTTTATTTTTTTTATAAATGATTTAGTCATTTGTCGAGATGTTTAATTATTGTTATAAAATATTTAATTAATGTCGTAAGATGTTTAATTATTTTTATCTAATTAGTTTTAATTTTTTATATATTATTTAGTTATTTATCAATCTTTTATGTTTCATTATTATAAGAGATTTCTTAAAAATAGCTTTTTTATCATTTTTTTATTTTTTTATCTTTAAATTTCTGTATCAAGAGACTTTTTAAGAATCTGGTTTTTTTTTCTTCAAAATAATTATAAATAACACCAATGACGAGAGCGGTTGTGAAATTTATATTTATTTATTCTTTTAACTTATTAAGTTTTTTTGAATTATTTGGTTGTTTTTTAATTCTTTAATTTCGAAGAACATAATTTATTCTTGATAATGCATGAAACGAGGATTTTTTCATTAAGGCTTTTTTTAAGACTAACAGTGTTTTTACGTTTTATTTATATAATTTCGAAAAATTCGAAAACCAGGAGTTAAAAGAAGTAGTTATTTTTTTATCCTTTTTAGTTTCTGGTGTAGAATGTTTTTTTTAATAAATTATTTTTCTTGCATAATTTTTTATAAGAATTCGTTATTCGGCTGGAATAATATGATGCAGGGAAAAAACAAGGTGCGAAGATATGTGCAGCTTCTTCCGAATGGAGAGTGAAATATGGTTCTTGAGCAAACCTTCTCAGTCA
>JAWWLR010000155.1:30581137-30596611 GCA_035041075.1 Acraspis erinacei | reverse complement strand
TTCTCTTTTCAGAATTTTTATGTTGCATAAATATTGGAAAAATAATGGGGAGATGTAAAAGTTTTTACAGGTAAACCTTCCTGAAGCCATGACAAATGTTTGTGCCATGTTTCAAATTCGTACGTGTGTATTGCGATTTGGGACAACACTCGTTGAAAAGCTTTTTTTTGCAAAAAACGCACTTTTTAGTTTTCTTTCATCACGCCATTTTTGTACATTTTCAAGTTTCTTCAAAGCATTTAAAAGACTGTAGATGTCACTATAACTTGTTGCAAAGAAAATTAAATTATGTTAATTTGTTTTTAAGGGAGAATTTAAAAAATAAATTTTTTAAATTATTTCATGAATCTTAATAATCAAGTAGCCGTGAGTTCACAAAAAAATTCGTGGTAAAATTAAAAAAAAAAGTGTCTTATGTTTTACTTAGGAAAATAATATACACTAGACTTTCGATTTAAGAACGGGTTTTGTTCTGACCTTGGCTTGAATCAAAAACTTAAGAAGTCAGGGCCGTTTCGCAATGTTGCGCAACGTGACGCAGTTGCAGCTAGACTGTTGGGCTACTTATCCTTATTTCTGTGCTTCTTTTTTCTTTAGGGTGACTGATCGCAGACGACCTTCCCTTTCGGCCCCGCGACTCCTCTCATTCACCGTCGTCAATTCTTGGAACGCATAAATAGAAAGTAGCGAAATCGAAAATGTAATTTATTTGAGCCCCAAGCAATTCTGTGATAGTATTAGTGTTTAAAAATATTTGTACTCGTAAAAGTTGCGAGAACGTGAGCTTAAAGAATCTGAATAATCCTTTTATTGCTTTGGTCTGTAGAATTCCTGAAATTTTTTATTCTTTTCGAATTCGTTAGATAGAAGTAACCGAGTCGATGTAGCATTCTTTATGGCCAGCAGATGTACTATTATTCACTTAAAGTGCTTAGAAATGTGTAGTGATACGGTGGAAGTCGGAGTTTCGAGAACTGGGGCATGATATCGATGGACAGGAAGAAACGTTACTCCAGCATTGTCCAGGAATTTGGAGGGAAAATATAACTAACTCCGACCATTTTTCTCTTAAACAAGGGCATATATTCTTCTCTTGTGGCCATAAATTCTCATTTGCTTCATCAGGTTCACAATTCCATCGATTTTTAATTAACCACGCTTGCACTTTCAAACATTTAATAAGAAAAGCCATTCAGCAAATGTACATCACGATATTTTGAACACTTTTGAACAGACAACAGTAAAGTCTCGCCTATTTCAAGGGCCGCGAAACGTAAATATTTGAGAATTTCAAGACTGGAGGGCCCCCACCTCAAACCGCGAGTCGTCAGGTTATTTTTGTCAAGCGACTTTTATTGGTTGCCACGACCTTGTATTGATGCGTGCTCTGTCATCAACTTTTTCAACTGCGCATGTACCAAGAGGCGCGGATCTAATAAAAAAAATACTATCAATAATAATACAGAGAAATATTGACAACAAAACTTCACTTTAAAAAAATTAATTTAATTTAATTTAAAAAAGATCATTTAAAAAAATAATTTGTTATTAATGTAATACCAGAAGTTTATACTTTCTTATTTTAAAAAGCCCCGCGCTTCTCGGCACATGTCCAGTTATAAATAATATAAAATGCTTAAAGTTTTAGGGCGAAGTATATTGTATATTCCACAAAATAGTTCGATTTTTAACCGAAAAAGATCAATTTTCAAACAAGAACTTTTCTATCAAAATATGAATTCTTAATACAAAGAAGGAACTTTCCTGAACAAAAAACTAATTTTTAACGAAACAGTTGAATTTTTAACAACAACAATATACTTTTGATCAACAATCTTCAATTTAAAAAAATTGAATTTTCAACAGAAGAATCAGTAATTCTTAACAAAAAAATTTAACTTTCAACCAGCTAAAAAATATTTCACCTGCAAGGTTTGGAAAGAATTAAAAATATTTCAGATTAACTTCGTTAGTTAGTGAAACTAAAACTTTGTTCGTCAGTGTTTTAAAAAATAGCTTATATCTTAACTTAGTTAAGATTTTTGCAGTAACTTTGAACTTTGATTTTAGTTACTTTGAAGTTACTTTGTGTGTTTTTATATTTCGTATTAAGAGAGGTGGATGGGTCAATTATGGATACAAAATTGATCTCTTTTTAAATTGAAATTTTTTTCTGAAAAAATATCTCCTTTTCCTCCATTGTGAATCGAACCACAGGTCTTCCGATTGCCGGTCTGGTGCTTTTACCACTAAGAGAGATCGATTTGTTTTTTTTTCAGAAAAAAAATTGACTTTAAAAACAATGCATAGCTACATTTGGTCTGAAAAGACGTTAGGAATTTCTGTTATTTGAGGAGTTAACTTAGATTGATAGTGTTGATTTCTATTTTTACGGTCGGTGAAAGATATCTCCACTGATTCTTCTTGAAAATAAAACTAATTGGTTGAAAATGATTGTATCGTGTTAAAAATACAACTCTTGTAGTAAAAAGTTTAACTATTGGGTTCAAAAGAAACTTTTTTGGTGAAAATGCTTATTCTCGTTTGAAAAATTCGTCTTTTTGGCTGAAAAATTCAAAATTTAGTGTAAATTTTTGGTCTTTGTTGGTTCAAAATTCGGCTTTTTTATTTCAAAATTGATATATTTTGATGATAAATCTCATTTTCTGGTGTTTTTCAAAATGGAACCATTTTTTTAGAAAATCCATCTGATTTAGTTGAGGATTCAGCTATTTTGTTGAAAATTAGACTTATTTGGTTTAATTCAAATGTGTTGGATTTGAAATTAAATTTTTTATAGCTGACGTAAGAATCAACTACAGTGAAACTCTGAGACTGGGCCGATTTTGGGGCTGAAGAGGGTGGGGAATTACCCAGATATAGTGCCGTTTCGTAGAAAACGCTTTTGTTTGTTCACGCCTGAGCGACCGCCACTCATCCCGCGTAGCTCCTTTTACTTCTACTTGAGGCGTGGCGTCAATTCTCGGAAGAACTATATCAGGTGGCCCTGTCTGTACGATACACTGTATAATATTTACAGTTGAGAATTCATATATTTTGGTAGAAAATTCATGTATTTTGTCAAAAATTCCACTATTTTGTGGAAAATTCGTCTTTTTTACTTAAGAAATTGAATAATGCAGTGAAAATTTTTTCTTTTTGGTTTCAAATTTGTCTTTTTCGTTTCAAAATTACCTCTTTTGGTGAAAAAGTCTGTTTTTGTTGTTTAGAATTCAACTATTATGGCAGAAAATTAACCTGAGTTGACTGAGGATTTTTTGGTTAAATTCAAATGTGTTTGATTTCGAAATAGAATCTTTGTTGTTTGTCCAAAATATAACTCTTTTGTTGAAAAGTGTTCTTTGCGGTTTGCAAATTCATCTTTTTTGGTAAAAAAATATCTGCAAAATTTGCATCTATATTGTTTATAATTTGTCTTTTCTGGTTGAAAATTTAATTATATGATTTTTTTGGTTTTAATTATATGGATTCAAATTTTCGTTGAAAAATAATTTTTTTGGTAAAGAAATTTGTTGTTGTTAAAGAAATTTAATTCTTATGGTAAAAGTTCATCTGTTTCGTTTTAAAACGGTATACAATTCAGTTTTTTGTTTAAAGTGAATATAGTTGGTATGAAAATTCAACCATTTGTTCAAAAATGCATATATTTTGTCAATATTTGTATTATTTTGTTACAAAGTTCAACTTTTTGGTTGAAAAGTAACTTTTTCAATTGGCAATTCAACTTTTCGGATTTAAAATTCAACTGTTTTGTTCAAAAGCGTTCTGTTTTGTTTGAAATCCTTCCAGTAATAAAATTTCATATATTTTCTTTAATATTATAATTTTTTAAGAATATTTTTAGTGTTCCAAATCGGTTATTTTGGTCAAATAAAGATACTTGAGATAACATAAAATTTGCATGTCTAGAGCTATATTCATTAACCTTCAATTATTAATCCATTTAAATGTGGAAGTTAAACTTTTAAGCGATGGAATTAATGGAAACCTGTTTTGTAACCAGATGACCTAAAAATACGGGGACATTTATAAAATGAGAAAAAAAGCTTTATTATTCACCGGAACTTGGAATTATGGCAGGTCTCGGAAATTGGTTGCAGTGGCCTTGGCTTAAATCCAGAAAGTCAAAACGTAAACAGTCAGTGACGTATAACCCATTTCCTATTATTACGCAATATACGCATTTGAGTACCCGCACACTTCCCGAAACCGCCTTGGCGACAATTATCGAAAGGACGTAAATTCGGACGCCTTATTTCCAAGTTCCAGTGTATAGGTTATATTATTATTTTATAATATGTATTTTATTCGTTGAGTGTTTAAAAACTAGTAGAAGTTTGAAAAATGTATAATCTATTGATTGAAAAAGAGATAATTTAAAAAACTAGTCCACAAATTAATTCCGTGCCTTCATTTTGATATCTTGTAACTCTTGGTCAAACTTAAATTTTTTCTCGCCGTAAGGTAGTTTCAAAGGGCGAACCTTAAAGTTTAAAACATAATATAATAAGTGGTGGCCCTGTGGACTTACCCTAAAAAATCATTAGTGAATACAATGGCATCCAAAATTTAGGATTGAAGATATTGTTGTTTTGCACCATTTCACAGGGCTAAGCAAATAATTTTGATCGCCGCAGCTGTAGTTTTTCCAATTTGATTGAAAAAAAAATTCAGCATCTCACATGTTCCTTCTCGGATGTCATTTTATTGACTAAAGATTTTTAAGGTTAAGTCCGCATGGCCGCCACCTTTTATAATGTGTTTTTAAGCTTAAGATTCGTCCTTTAAATCTGAGTTATGTGACATCAAAGTAAAGGCACCGAATTAATTTGCAGACCTGATATTTTGTGTGGAAAATAAAATGGAAGCTCGACTTTAATTTTTATGTTATTAAAATTGTAATTGAAATTTCGTTCCATCCAACTTAATGCTCTTAAGTTTCCTCCTGTTTATTTGTCTACTGCATCTATTTTTTACTTTCAGGCTGAATAACCTTAATGCTTTTTGCTGCATTCTTAAAAAAAGAGTAAATGGAATTATTCTGTTTTCAGGGTAAAGATCTTCCGGCAAAGGATCTGTCCGGAACGTCTGATCCTTACGTGAGGGTAACTCTCTTACCGGATAAGAAACATCGTCTTGAAACGAAGATTAAAAGGCGGACTTTAAATCCGAGGTGGAATGAAACCTTTTATTTCGAAGGTAATATATTTTATTCGATCTTATTCGATTTTACTATTCCTTACAGTTTATGTCCTTAGAGTTCCGTATTTATTGACTCCCAGTGCTTTCCCTATAAAAGGATTTCCCTTCCATCCAAGAGACTTTTATTTCAAATAAACGAAACAAAGGTATAAAATAATTGTCAAGATTTAAATTACATAATTGGGTTCATGCAAATGTCAGGGTGGCTGAAGGTCAGGGAAAACTGAAAATAGGGGATATTCCAATTTTACGCCAAAGGACGACAGATACGTGAAAAAAGTTTTAAAGAGAATATTAGCTTTTTAACATATCTACAATTTTGTATGATAACCATTATTTGTTGGCACTCGTATTTTGGATTTATGTATCAAAATCACTATGAATGATTTGAAAATTATAATTTGAAGCCAAATTTGGACAAATACGTAAAAAAGTTCAAAAAGTAATTTCGGTTTTATTTATCGTAAATACTATGAAAAACCCGAAAATGTAAACTTTTAGCAAAACGAAGCGAAATTTAGTAAAAAAAATTGGAGTTAGCTCCAAAAATAAATTTATTATAAATTTAAAAATGGATGTCAAATATCAATCGCGAGTTTGACGATGAGAATGTGTACCTCAAACCTATGGAGTTTTCAGCAATTTCAGGGTGACTGTTTTAATCGAAGAAAAAAATTCCCGGATTTTTCCCGGTCGCAGAGATTTTTGACGGTTGATAAAATTAAAAAAAAATTAACTCTAAAGCTAACCATTTTTCCATTTGAAGTAATAAAATATAAACTGCAAATTAAAGCACTCAACGTAGAAACTGCAAAATTTAGAATTTTTAAATTTTGTAAATTATACAGTTGAAAGATTAAGATTCAGTACCAAAAATATAAATCCGCATTATCATTTTCAATGCTCTTAATTAAAGAATCAATCAATGAACTTCAAAATTTTCAAAATTATATTATTTAAAAATAAATAATAAATAATAAAAGATTTTTGAACTACGCATTTTAAACTGAATGATATCATTATTGAAAAAGATAAGACCTTACGTAATTTTTTAAAAAACTGTTGAAATCAAACTTGAACAGATTTTTCTTCTAAGTATTTGTAAAACTCCAGGTCGAAAAAAAATAAATTCACTGTTATTTCCTGGTTTTTCGCCGTCCCAACAAATTCCCGGTCATTTCCCGGTTTTGAATTATCTTTTGTAATTATGATATAATTCAGTTCACAATCCGTAATTCAACAATCTTTTATTTTAAGAATTTTCTATTTTATATTTTTGTTCTTAAGCGTATATTTTTTATTTATGGTTTTTAAAATGCATTCTTTAAGACCTAAATGAGTACAAAGTAAAAGCGAAGGAAGTTGATATTTTTTTGGACAACATGTATTTTATTTTATTAAATGTAAATATAAATAAATGAAATAGTTTTTAAATAGTCCTGTACTTTAAGTATTAAAAAGTGAACAATAAGTGATTTAAAAAAACGCTTCCAAAACCGTTCAAAATTTAAGAATTTCCAGATTTTAACGTTAAAAATTAAACATTAAAAAAATTTAAATGCACAATTATAACTTCATAAAACATTTTCAACTTAAAAATAACATTTTAATAATATATTCGTAATAAAAGGCTTTCACTACATTTGAAATATTATTTCAGTCCCAAATATTCAATTTTTAACCCATGCAATTCAAAAAATTGTAATTAACCCTTTAGCGTCTGGTGTAGCATATGTGCTACTTTCACTATTTTCGATTTTTCTCATTTTTAGGTAACGGGCCTAGAATTCCGCAGAATCAATGCGTGCATTAGATAAAAATGGACTGTTCCGCATCTCGTAAGGTGGTTTTGGGTTATTGTATACTCAATAGAAAGCAAGAAATATTCAAAAACTACAAAAATTTTGTTTTGCAAAATCGATCATTGTTCCTGAATTTTCTCAGAATTTTTATTTAACGAGATCAAGGCTTCGTCCTTAAAGGGTTAAGACAAAGAATAATTATTTAATATTTAGCAATATTTGACTGTTTATTTAAGAAGAGTAAATTAAAATCAAATATTTAAACGCAAGCAGTTTGAAAATGAATTGTTTTACATAGAAGGCCTTGAATCATTAAAATTTCGAAAAGCTTTTAAATTTGTAATATTACCATTTTAATTATTCTTTTTAGCAAAATTTTAATTTGTAAGTGAAGTTTTTGAATTTCGATTTTTAAAATAACAATTGAGCCCTTATTATTTTTATAAAATATTTGAGAAATTTAGAAGCTTTCAAAAGATTGAAAAGTAATTTCAAAAATTTTTTAAAATTTCATATAATTTGAACCAAGTATGTCTACCGACAAATTTTGGCTATTCGGATTTAAAGAAATTTGACTGATCCTGACCTTTTTTAACTTAACTGAGTGTTAAGTTAAAAAAGGTCCAATTTTTATCTTTGAACTCCACATAATTACCGGAATTTTTTTCTTTTATGAAAACTTTCACCCTGTATACTTAATTGCATAGAAAATTAGGAATATTAAGATGCATAGGACAACTGGAATCTAAACGAGAGATTTTAGCGCGAAGCGTGAGAACTGAGAGATGCGCGCCCTAGGCGTGTCACGTCCCAAGAAAAGGCGATGGTAGTTTGATAATGGGATAGTAAGGGAGGTTAATGGGCTGATTACTTCAGGCTTGTGAGGCCTGACTAATTATTTAATGCGGGATCGTTGTCACTTGTCAATTCTATAGGGATTGCGTTAAACGTGAACTTAAGACAAAGAGCAAGATTCGAATAATAAATGTTTATTAGAGCACACGAATAAGAAAAAAAGTTACAGTAAAGTTAAATTTTCCAAGGAATCTGTGTTATCATCAGAGATTAAAAGAATTTCTTATCGTATTTATAAACTATATGGAGCTAGCAATGAAAAATTTTTTTAATTGAATTTTTTCTGAGAGAATATATCATTTCGCTCCACTGGGAAACAAACCACAGAAATTCGGATTGCCGGGCGCGTTCTTTCCCATTAAGCCACAAGAGTTATTGATGGAAGAATTCTTTTTCAGAAATAAACGCATTATTATGCCAGGAGTTAAAAGTGAAATTTTTCAAGAAAACTGTGTTATCATTAGATCTTAATAGAATTTTCTAACGTCTTTACATACTAAATGGCGCTAATAATTTAAAAATTTTATTTAGTAAAATAAAATCCAAAAATAGCACTAACTTTCTATCTTGGTTGGATAAAGCATATATAGATTATACCAGTTCTAGGTTCCCGCGGCTTTTTCCTACAATAATAAAGATTTTGTCTGGCAAATTTAGGAAATGATAGCGAACATGTTATCGGACGTCCCCGAAGTCTTCGTTTGTGAAATAATAAGAAAAATTAATTTTGCTAAATTTTATTAGCGGGTGTATATTTTAAGGTTATGTGTCTTACAATTCTCCCCAGCTTTACTTCCAAATTTTACCATCTTTTTGGCCGAAAACTTGGGACAAGCAAAAAAACCATAGTGACTAATGTCCCGGCATTAACCTTGTTTTTAGACAATTAAAAAAGTTTATTTCATACATAATTTTTCTGTGACTACCGCCAGCATCGGTACGACAAAGACGTACATTATCAGAATGACTGAAACCTGAAAACGATCCTAACCTCAAAATAGAGTACATGCATACAATTTTTATTTAGCACAATCAATTTTCGTTTGTTATTATCCTTAAAAAAGAGTTTAGGGATGTCCGTTATACTTTTTTATAGCATCTCCGAATTCAGTTTTTAAAGTTTTTAATTTTTGTGTACAAAACCCCCGGGAAACTGAACCCGATTTCTCACGCGACGAAGTATCACATACCCTTAACGTCTCTACAGACTAGATGGAGCTATGAATTAAACATTTCTTAAATTAAATTTTTTTCTTAGAAAAGATCTCCTTTCGCTCCGCTGGGAAAGAAACCCCAGAACTCCCGATTGTCGGTCGGCTGATTTCCCATTAAGCTACTAGAGTTATGGTTAGAAGAATCATTTTTCAGAAATACACGCATTATTATGCCTGGTGTTACAAGTTACATTATTCAAGGAAACTGTGTTATCATTAGATATTAATAGAATTTCTTGACGTCAACAACCTATTTTATTACTACATGGATGGTGCGTTATCATTATCTGGAGGGCTGTCCTATCGTTAAAGCTCAAATAAAGTCAGCCTGACTCTCCAGATATTCAGGCTGAGTTGTCATTTTTCTCCGTGCACGTATGAATCTAAAGATTCTCCACTCACGTACGAACGGGCAATCCTCGAAAGTCACGTACTCGTTTTTCGATCATCAGGTGCCATCTTATGAGTCATATTTTGTAATTGAACTTAGTCCCTGCTTAAGCTCTATATTCTTGTTTACTGATTTGGTATTGATTATCGATAAATGAGTAGTTTTTTGTCCTTCTCTTGCTATTTCGTGAACGTTTGGTTAATTCTAGGTACTAGATGCAGATTCGTTTAGTTTGTACTTGCAACTATCTGATTACATTATTTATTTCTATTTTTAAACATTTTATTGTAACTATTTTAGATTACAGATACGGTATGCAGTATACTACAGTCACTATAGTCACTTTGTAAAATGAAAAGATCACTTCAGACACTTTTTTCCAAAAATTAAACTCATGGGTTAACCACTATTGAATTCAGGTAGATCCTCATTCTGAATTTTCTTTAATTCATTTGAAATGCTTCAGATATTTTAAGACATGCTCAAGGAATTTAAAAAGATATTAAGGGATTTTGAAACATTTTAGGGTATTTAAAAAGATTTTAAAACATTGTCTAGAGACATAAGTTTCGTTAATTTTAATGGTTTTATAATATTTCTGAGGAATCCAATGATTTTAAGGGATTTTAAAACCTCTGAAGGTATTTAATAAATTTTCCAGGATTCGATGGATGTAAAGACACTTGAAAATATTGAAAGGAATTTTCATGAAATTTAAAAATTAATAGATATCAATAATTGGAAGTGATTACAAAGGATTTGCAAGATTTTTGTTATTTTTTTTAATATCCAAAGAATTTTTAAGACAACAATTTTAAGGAATTTTAATAGATTTTAAATATTTAAAAATAATCAAGGGTTTCAGAAAATTCAATGAATTTGAAAAACTTTAGGATATTTTTTTAATATCGAAGGAATTTTCAAGACCTTAAAAAAAGAGATTTCAACGTGTTAAAAAAATTTTGAAATATTTAACGGTATTTTAAAAGATTCTAAAGAATTTTGTATTCATTTAAGTAATTCAATTGAGCTTCGAAAGATCAAAAATAATTTAGTATATTTAAAAGATTACAAAGTATTTTAAAGATCTTCAAAAACTTTAAAAAGATTGGACAACATTGCATAGTATTTTACATATTTTAGAGAATTTAAAAAGATTCTGAATTTTTGTTATTGGTTTTAATCATTTTAAAGGGTTTTAAATTATTTGAAACGTATACTGTTATTTGTAAAGACTCCAAGACATTTGAAAAATTGATTGAATATTTAAAAATATTAAAAAGGATTTTATAATATTGCACTTGAATTCTTCTAAAAACAACTCAATTCCACCTAATGTGATGGATTAGAAAAATAATAATTTAACCTGCATTTTTTTAATTACTTTCATTATCAGACATTTCAATAAACATTTTGGATGCCCTTGAATTTTTCTAAACTTAATTTGAACTTACTGCATTTAATGAATTTTTCATATTTTTAAGTTCTCAATTCACATGATTCTGTGAAAATTCACCTTCAATTTTCATGAATTTCGTCAAATTCTCGTAATTTACCTTAAATCTCTCTAAATTCACTCGAATTTTACTGAAATCAGTAAAATTTCTTGAGTTAATTTAAGTTTTTATTTCATTAGAATTCTTTTGAATTTATATAACTTCAATTGTTTTGAAATGTTATGAATTTATCCTGAAACCATGTCTGAAATTCTTATAAATTTAAACGAATTCCTTAGAATTCTTTTAAATTAAAAAAAAAAACATAGTCACGTATTAATGCACACTAGCAATATTATAAGCGCGCTACAGCGTGAAAGAAACATTTCTTTGCGAATTAATATGAATATACAAACATAAAGCAAGGTCACTATGATTTTAAATTTTTTAGTTTACAGTTTATTTGCTGATAAAAAATTAGAGGTTTTAATTTTGAAATCTTTACTTTGAAAAATCAAATTTGTTATTTTCTAGGTATCTGCTTATCCCAATTTATTGGTATTGATATAAATAGTTTATTTATTTGACATTTCTATGCATAATATTTTTTTCTTGTAGAATTATTTTGTTTCATGTAAAGAATACAATTTTTATACAATAGTCTTCGATCCAACAATATTTTTCTTTGTTATAAACCATTCGCATACAAAATTCAATTATTTGGTATTGCATTACATAGAAAATTGTTCATTAATGCATAATCATTTAGTCATGCAATGATTGAAATTTTTACAAAATAAATTGCTGACAAACAACATTTGTTATTGTCCTAACAAAGGTTGAGAAAACACCTTTTTACGACACGTCAAGGTTGAAACCGTAAAAAAGGATTTTTTGTTGTTGCTTTTATTATTTTTATTTGTTTGTACTTTTGAAATCCGGGGTCCATTTGACCCCATCAGATCAGGATTTTGACATAACCTCAAAAAACCAATATGGCGGATACTATTTGGAAAAATTCATCGGATTCGCTTGAAACTCGTTACTCGCCGGTTTTCGGGGTCGCTAATTACGAATCTGATATTGTTTTTTCAAAATTCAAAATGGCGGGTCCAATATGGCGTACACTTTTTGGAAAAATTCATCAGATTCGCTTGAAACTCGTTACTCGGGTGTTTTCGGGGTCGCTGGTTATGAATTTAAAGTGCTCTAATTCCAATTTCCAATGCACCTGGAATTACCCTATATCTTTTGTGTGTTTGCAGCAAGGGCACCATATTGGATCCGCCATTTTGAATTTTGAAAAAACAATATCAGATTCGTAATTAGCGACCCCGAAAACCCGCGAATAACGAGTTTCAAGCGAATCCGATGAATTTTTCCAAAAAGTGTCCGCCATATTGGTGGGGGTCAAATGGACCCCGGATTCGAATTCAGCGACCCCAAAAACGTATAGTAAACATAGTCAGACCTCCAGGTCAGAACATTTTTTTTGTGTGGCTGTGTTATTTACAATTTGAATAGTGGACAGTTGAACAAGATTCGCGAATTTGAACTGAAATTTATTTCAGTTCCGGTAGAACTCTGTGGCCCATACTTGTGCCAGATATATTTCATACTGAAACGCCATCTCCTTGCGATCAGAGAACTAGTGCTGCTTATTTTTTCTGATGGTGCAATAAGATTCGAATATTACTCGATTATAATATATTACCATAATTCCTTATTGATAATGCCTGAGCTAAGTAAGCCACAAGTTCGGAGGCACTGAGGAGTATAACTTGAAACTTAAGTGAAGAAAACTAATGCAAGTAATTACGCTCTGCGGTCCATTGAAAAATAACCTCAAATAAATTAACAATAAATGAAATTGTCTTTTTTCAATAAATATAAATGAAATGATTATATATATGTAGATTGCAATTTAGGCTTTTAGGAAGTTAATATTGTTCAATTCGTTCAATTTATGAATTTGGAATTTTAATCTCTAGGAAATCAATTTCCTGCTGACGTCAATGCATTTTCAGCTACAATTAGTCGATTTACCATTACATTAGTCAGAATGCAACTTTTATTCTGTTTTAATGATAAATTCATTATAAAAATACATTAAGTACAACTTTCAACAACATGAACTTCGGAATGAACTAGTATAATGAAAATAAAAATTGGGCAGTGCTCCCAACGAGAGCTCCACACTCAACTGCGCATGCGTTGAACTCGGCATCTAATTGGTTGCTTTTCGCGCGCAGTTTAAAATGATACAGAACCAGAAACTGTAATGAAAATTTTTTCTTTTCTTGAGAAAGTCTTTTTGTCTACATTGCTTCTTAGAAAATTAAAAAAAACATAAAACGATCCTGATAAATGATAGCTTAACTTTCTGTTGAATGGTTATATACAGCTACCTTTCCGAATTTTTTAGAAGCGGAAAAATTTACAGAAAATTGAATTTGTCTACAGAAAAAATTTAATTAATCGTAAATTATATGTCATTTTCCGATCATTTTCGTTCTTCAAGCGACAACTCAATTTTTTTCGAAGCACTCGAAAAGGTTAAGTTATAGAAGTCTTTTCGCCAAACATTAAAATATCATGTATTAGGATTCTATTTTTTATATTTGCTAAGAAGTGTTATGAAAAAAAAATTTGTTTTAAGAAATTTGTTTAAAAAAAATATTTCCGGTTAGTTAAGATTTTTTTCATGAAAAACACCATTTTCCTGGCTTATAATACCATCTAAAATAATCTTAAGCTTCTTAAAAATATAATTAAAAATTTTAGTTTTAAATCTGTCCTTTATGTTATTTGTGCTAAATATGAAACATCGTAGCATAGAAACCTTTCTTGAAAATTCCAAAGATTCAGGTGGCCGTCCAAAGGAGAGGACGATTCACTAGTTTTGAGTTTCATTTTCAAAGTTCCTAAATGGATTATAATGTGACAGATCGGGCACCGATCAGGAACCGATCAGGAACCGATCGGGTTTCCTGATCGTGAGTCCCGACCTGGCCCCGATCAGGGCGTGTGTTTCATAAGCGATCTGGCCCCGATCGGAATTCCCGATCTCAGCCCGATATAAGCCCGATTTACGACGTTCATTCTAAGCATCCTTTAACACAACACAGCAAAAAATTGTAAATTAATTGAATTTCGAAAGAAAAATTTAAATTTTTCACTAAAAAATACTAGCTTTTAACAAAACCTGGAATATTTAAAAATTTTAGTTGAAACAATTAAGTTCTAACAAAAGAAGAAACGGATTTTAAAGAAAATAGTTCAATTCTCAACCTGACTGATGAATTTTCAAGTAAAATGACAAATATTAAACTACAATAGATGCATTTTTAACGAAGAAAAATAATTTCTATTAAAAGAGGTGATTCTAAATTAAACTATTAAAGATCCATTTAGACACAAAATTGCATAATGAAATTTTTACTGAAAGAATGAATTTCCAAAAAAAGAGATGAATTTTTATTTAACACTATGTAATATTTAACTGGAATAATATTTACATTTTCAGTTTAAAAAATAAAATAATTTTCAACAGAAAAAGAAAAAAAATTGAACAAAATATATCATTGTTGGAAAAAGATTCCTTTTCATCCTTAGAAAAAGGAATTTTTCTATCAAACAGCTCAAATTTAATCAAAAAAAGAATTAATTAAAATTTTGAATCGCCAAAAAAAAATTTTATGTTCTAAAAAAGAGTTTAACTTTCAGGCAAGTAATTTTACTTCGGACAAAGAAGATAAATTTTCGACTAAAATGAGAAACATTGAGCTATAATACTGAAAAGTTTAACCGGAAAAAAAGAATTTTTGAACATAGATATAAACTTGCAAAGAAAAAGATCATTCTCTACGAAAAATATCGATTTTAAAAAATGGTATATTCTCAGTGAAATAATCGAATCGAAAGTTTCGTTTAAGAAAAAAAAAATGTTACACAAATTGCTGAATTTTGAACAGGAAAATAAGGAATTAAAAGTTAATCTAAATATATTACGTACAGAATTCAGTATTAAAAAAAAATTATTTGTAAGAATTTCGCGACTTTTTTAAATAGCAAAAAAATATTTTTAATTCATTTAACAAACCAGATGCTTTTTTCTGTCCAAAAATTCTAAGAAATATACCTTTTTCTATTGTTCTCCCTGTAAATGATTTTCGAACTTTTCAATTTTGAAATCTGTATTTTTCTTCATACCTAAAAAAACCATTTTGAAATTATTTTACCTCTTCCGTAAAGAAATAATTTACTTTGCAATGTATAAATTGCCTTTGAAAACTAAAGCTTTAATTTGCGTCATATTTACTTCAAGATTTAAAATAAAATATATCGCTATTCTAATTATTAACGAAATTGCAACCTTTTGATTTCAAACAACTATTATCTGAAATAATTATCAAGCTAAATTATTTCTGTTTCTGTTCTGCAAAATTGTTGAAATGATCTGGTATCATAGGAACTTGTGCGTCAATATTTATTTCCCTAAGGCCGTCAGCAAGTGTCTAAATTAATTGATTTCCTAAATTCCCTACGTCACA
>JAWWLR010000155.1:30491183-30504763 GCA_035041075.1 Acraspis erinacei | reverse complement strand
AATTCAGAAGGACGGACATTTTACCAAATAGCCGTATGTTTAACCATAAATTTTGCAATTGTATTCGAGGAAAATGCATTTGAAAACATACATTTATTTCGTAAAAATTGATGAATTTTTATAAAAACAGTTCATTTTAAAAAATATAATTCAATGTTTAATGAATTATTTGAATTTTTAATCAAATTGTTAAAATTGCAACCTGAAAAGTTGATTTTTTAACTAAATTATCCAATTCTCAAAAAAAGTTACACGTTAACAAAAAAAAAACAATTAATCTTCAACCAAATCATTGATTTTTTAGAACACTTTTGAATTTACAATTTTTAACCAAATAGTTGAGTTTTCAAACAAATTCATAAAAAATTCATCAGAATTGATGAACAATTCATCAAAATTCCTAAATATGAATTGTCAAACAAGAAGATTAAGATTCTTTTACAACAAAAAATACGAATCTTCTGCCAAAGATAATAATTTGAAGTAAAACGAAGAATCCCCAACAAAAAATGACTTTTTGACAAAGTAAACCTTTAACCCAGAAGTCGAATTTTCTAACAAACAAAAAAAATTAAAAAGTTGACTTTTCAAACTGGAAACATAAATATTTATTTAAAAAAAGCTCGGTTTTATCTCTAAAACGCGCCGGAAAGCGGCAACTTCGTTTCGCGCAGCGGCCGGGAAGTAGCGCTTTCCGGACGGAGGGCAAAAAATGAATTTTTTAACTAAAAATGAATCTGAAACAATTAAAAAATTATTTTTAAGAAAGTAGTTGAATTAAAAAAAAGATAAATTTGCAACCAAAAATGCAAAAACCATGAAGACGAATTTTCTACCTAAAAAATTAATTTTCAACTAAAATGATGAATCTTAAGCTAAAAAATAAACTTTTAACATAATACTTGAACCTTTATGCCAGAAGTTGCATTTTTCTTTTTTTCTGACAATTAATATTTCAAAACCAGAATTTAAATCTTAACATTTTTAACGTAGAACATTTTATAAATGGAATAAAGCAATTTAACATTTGAATGTACAACTAAAAAATTGATTATTTTCGACAGATATTTAAAGTGCCTCTTAGACATTTTTTTCGGCTTTGAAAGATTTTTGTCAAAATCCCTGATTTTTACAGTTTTTCCCTGACCCAGGGGCAAACTGCAATAAAATGTTTACAAAAAAATAATTTTTTTTCTTCAAGATTGATGTGAGCAAAATGGTAAGATATCCTAAAAATATAGTTTAGAAGAAAAAGAACCCACCTAAGTTTTTCGGCTTCGACTGCCGGACTCCCTTCATGTTCTTTTTCTACTGCTTTTTTCCCCTTTTTCGTCATTTTCTTTTTCTTTCCCTTTTTCAATTGCTGAAGACTGGGCTAAATCGATTCAATTAGGAAAACTTTGTACATTTTTCTCATCCACTAAAGGAAAAGTATATAGTACCTGAAATCGGAAAATAAATTGAAGAGATAAACAAACCATCTAATTTTCCAAAAGATTTAAATCTGAATTGTTAAGTCACCTTTATTTCCTCCCATTGCTTCAACTGAAATATATATAAATTAGTTAGTAAATATTATAATTAAGTTTTTAAAATAATTTGAATTTTATTGACAGGAAAAATTTATTTCAATCGATATAAATAATTGCTAATTCACAAAATTAACTTTACTCAGTATTTCTTAATACCAAATTTAAATTTTGCTAAATGGAAAAATGTCACTAGAATAATGTCTTGTAATTTGGGAAAAGAAACGATCTTAATTAAATGTAATTTAATTCCAGTCATCTGTATTCAAAAACTATAATTATTGCAAGATTTTTTTATTAATGAGGATATTAATAAAATCAGTCGAATTTTTCGCCTGATAATTAAATCGATACATGAATTTTCGATCAAAAGCTTTTGAATTAAATAGAAAAATATGAATTTTCAAGAAATTAGTTGAACCGTCAATTAAAAGAGAATACATTTGAAAGCAAAAAGAAGAATTCTGAACAAAAGAGTTAAAACTGTGATAGCCAAAGATAAATTTTCATGCAAAAATGAAAGAGTTACATCTTTGCTAACTACAAAAATTCGCACTTTTAACAAAATAGATACATTTTCAAATAATAAAATGCATTTTTAACTGAAATAAAATTTATATAAAAAAGATACTGACGAATCTTCAAGCAAAAAAAAATGTTGCAAGAATATTAAAATTTTCAATTTGCAAGATTAATTTTCTAACGTGACGAAAAAGTCTATTTTTAAAATAAAAAAGATACTGCTCCAACCAAAAATAGAATAGTTACATTTTCACACAGAAAAATAAATTTTCCAAAAAACAAAATAAATTCTCTATGTGAAGAATTCCTGAAAATAAGATTAAGAATCTAACGACTAAATTTGGACAACCACCAAAAACATGTTCCCATTGCAATCTGAAAAAAACTTTCCTCTTCTCCTTTCCCCTAAAAAAGAAAAGAAAAAAATTTATGTTTTCCATTTGAACAAAAATAAAAAAGAAGAAAGAAAAATGAGAAGGCAACCAATCAACTTGGACGTTAAAAAAGGATTTTAAACTTGATATTAGTCTGATTTAAATATCATAAATTTTCATAAATTCTCAAATAAATAAATAAATTTGAAACCAAAGAAGATACTTTTTCACCCAAAAATGGAATAGTTGAATTTTTACTCCAAGAAATAAATTTTAGAAAAAACGAAATAAGTTTTTCACAAAGCAGTTAAATTTTCAATCAAAGAAATACATGTTAGCTCAAATAGTTCAATTTTCAACCTAAGAGATTAATTTTCTACCAAAAAAGGAAAATTTTCATGAAAATATATGAATTTTTAATTTAAAAAATATACATTTTCGACCAAAAATATTAAAGTTAAATTTTCTGTTAGAAAAATAAGTTTCCAAGCAAAAATATAATAGATAAATCTAAATAAAAGAAATTATTTTTAAACAAATGTATTAAATTTTCAACCAAGAAGGTAAAATTTCTATCAAAAATACCAATTTTCCACAAAAAATGGAATAATGGAATTTTCAGTCAAAGAAGTTCTCAGTAAACAGAGAAAACTATAATCCCCAAAAAAGATATTTAACCAAATACTTCAATTTTAAAATGATAAAGGATGCAGTTTGAATAAAAAAAATTCAACCAAGAAGATTAATTTTGTGCCAAAGAAGCTTAAGTTTCAACAAAAGACATGAATTTTCAAATAAATATTTGAATTTTCAAAAGAATTTTCAATCTTCTAGATAGACAAGAAATAAAAATTAATTAATTTCTAAACAAAGAAATCAACTTTCAACCAAGAGGATAAATTAGTCAGCAGCAAGATTAACATTTTCCTACAAAAGCAGATTTTTTAACAGAAGAAGAAGCATTTTCAATCGAGGATGGAGTAGTTACATTTTTAGTTGAAAAAAGATAATTTTCAAACAAAATAAAATGTTTAACAAAATAGTTATATTTTAATAAAAGGGTTTCCTCGACGAAAAATGTAATAGTTGATATTTCAACAAAAAAGGTTTTAATTTTAAATAAAAAATAGTTCAACTCAATCTGAATAGGCCAAATTTTCAAAAAACAAGAATGGCCTTTTTACAAAATTGATTAATTTTGAGCCAAATAATTAAATTAACTTTAACTTCAGTTTAGCAATCCTGAATTAGTCGCAGTTAGAGAACAAGATCACAATTTACAATGGGCTATTTCCTAGGAATATTGATCCGCCTTTGTAAAGAGTGAACGAGGAAATTGTTTTTGTGCAGGGCATACGAGAAAAAGAATGGTTCACCGATTGATGACTTTAAATTGGACGTAATATTGAATTTAAAACGAAAATTTGAAAAGTAAAAAATTACACAATTTCAGCCATGCTAGGTGGTATTGAAGTTTTAGGAAGTATCCATGTATTGGCTTCTGTATCCTCTTCATATTCGTCGTAATTTATTTCCTCAACTTTTTCTATTCCAATCTCTTGGTCTTCTAATGTTGCAATTTCCACTTTCTTTTTCTTAATTTTTCTCAATCTGAAAATAGAATCTCAAGCATGAGAATAAATTCACTGATTAGGCCTGCTTTACACTCCAGGTCCCATAGAAGCCGATCTCGTTTTTTAATTCCTAGAAATATGGGCCAACGCAGTCTCTCAGGGGCAGGTCGAGATACGGTTGCGACTCTCGCTTCTAAATGGCCGCAGTGCGCGAGTACTCAGTCGAGTATATTGCGCAATATTACGCATTCCAATTAGAAACGTTTCAGGCGGCCCTTAATGTTTACGTTTTAACGGTACCGATTTAGTAATAATGCCAGGGCAAGGCAACCCCCAAAAGTGTTATTATATGGGACTTGCAGTGTATATTAAATTCAAGTTTCCGCTTTTTATTATAGAAATTAGGGCTTAAGACGATCTGAAGGTGCCACACGATACATTGAGTCTTAGCGATCCTTGGTTATTGTTCTGCGCTAAGCTCGATCTCAAAGCTGGGGCTCTGTGGTTCTCAACCGACGGCTATTGTATTAAGTTTCAGTCACACATTTACATTGAATCGTTCATGAACTCTGTTTCGCGCCACCATAGATTTCGAGTCCAGTGCCCGTTTTTTTACGCAGTGTTCCCCAGTAGGTCTATACAGTCAAACCTGGATTTAATGTCGATTTTGGAACTGAGCGTGACAACGCCTCTCACCCATCCCCACCGTACGACCTCAATTCTCAGAAACATTAAATCCAGAAATATTAAATCCAAGTTTGACTGTATTATAAAATTTTTTATTGTAAAACTTAAAATTCGCATAACTTTAAATGAGAGAAATTCCAACAATAAAAACTGTTCAATTTCAAACAATAATAATTCAAGGTTTTTCAGTATTTAACAGTTAAAATTGAAAATATTTGATTTTCGAAAATATAGAATTGAAAACTATTCATTTTTGAACGATTTTTTATGATCAATTTTGAAAAAAATACAAAAGAGAAGCTTTAATCAAAAAATTAATAAAATATGTTTTTTTTTGGTCTGTGTTTCCGGGCAAATTTGTTAGAATTCCTAAACTTTTTTTTTATCGGCACCAAATATTTCACAGTTACTTTTTGAATACCAAGGAAAAGAATAGGATTTCGCGGCCTTTCATTTTTTGTAATTTGTATTTTTTCTACGTCCTAATATATAACATAATACAAATTTCTTGATACATTGACGGACGTAATGGACCATCCAAAAATTACGTTACATATTTGTTGCTCATTTTCAGACATGTCTTAATAAATAAAATAAAATAAATAAATCAACTTTCTCATTCTTACTGTTCACAATTTAACATTGTTTAATTGAAAATCTACAAAACTGAATAAATTAAAATTTTAAATCTTCAAAACTGAATAATTTTCATTTTTAAATCTTTAAAATTGAACTGCTTAAGAAAAAGTCTTGAATTGCAATAAAAATTTCAAATAAATAAATCTTTAATGTTAAATCTTAAAAACTAAAGAATTTAAATTGTAAATCGTCGAAATTGAAGAAATTAAACATGTGAATCGTTAATATTGATTTTCAATTATAAATCTTAAAAATTAAACCACATATTTGAAAAAATATTTTATAATTACATAATTCAAAACTATAATATTATTGCAAATAATTGAATCTTTAATTGCAAACCTCAAAAATGGAAGAAATTATTTTTAAATCGTTAAAATTGAAAAATGTCTCACTGAAAATCTTTAAAATATAACTTTAAAATAAAACCGTTTAAAACTTTGTACTTTTAAAATATAAGTCTTTAAAATTAAATAATTTTTTATTTATTATCTTAAAAATGAACAAAAAAATTAATTTCTCTGCTTTCACGTCCCAGTTTTGTTCGAATTCAAAAAAATATCTCAAAATTTGAGCAAAATCGGTTAATATTTGGGGTGGCGCAAAGACCATAAAGTTCCCCACTGATTTAGCATGGGAATTAGGCAGAAAATAAGAATCAATCATAAATTTTGAGGTTGAATAATTTTAAGCTATTATTTTTATTCCCCAAAGAAAACCCTATAAGTGCCAAATGTGAGTTTTTCGTAATATTGCGTTTTATTAAAGTTTTTTAAAAGTTAAAAAAATCATTCATCAGAAATTTAGGAATACCCAGTCATTTGTTAACTAATATTCAATTCTTTAAAATATTTTAATTTGTTTAAATTTTTTCAGTTATCTCGCGAAATGAACGTGCTTTCTAGACTTTATGAGTTATTTAATCAATGATAAAAATAAAATAATTGGTTTAAATAATTTTACAGTTATTTAAATAATACCTATTTGTTCAAGTACATATTTTACCTAAAAAAAAGAGAAGAAGAATTTTATCGCACTAAATTTTTGACAAATTTCAATATTTTTAAGTACTAATTTGTTTATTACGAATACTCGTAGATATTTAAACAAATTTAAATTGCTTAAACTTTTTTTTACATATATAATTTTTGCCTTTTTTCGAAATTTGCTGTTCTACTGACTGGGTATTCTTAAATTACCGATTAATAATTATTTATTTTAAAAAACACTTTCGAAAACCGTCAATAAACCGCAATATTACGTAAAATTCAAATTTGTCACTCATGGGGTTTTCTTTCGGGACCATAAGAGTGGCTTAAAATTATCAACGTGAAACTTCATGGTCTTTGCCCCATCCTTAAATATTAAACGATTTTGCTCAAATTTGAAGATTTTTTCAGCATTCGAACAAAACTGGGTGGGGGAGGGGCGAGAGCAGAGAAATTCTAAAAGTGAAAAATAAGGGCGAGTTCAATGTACCTACTAGGGGTCACCAGATAAAAAAACGCGCCAAGGGTCGCCAAGACGCCAGGAAACATGTGGTAGCTTCAGATCGCCTTAAGCCGGAATTAGAAATGATAAAGATAAGAACTTCCGGCTTCTCGATTTTGAATTGCGTCGGTTCAAACTATCGACGGTATCAGATCCAGAATCTTCCATGCTTCCAGAAATAAGACTAGGAGTGACAAGAAGTTTTGACTCATCTTTTTCTGCATTCTTTTCGCTCTGCATCTGCAGATTTATTGTAGAATAAAATATAAGAAAATAAAACAATAAAACTGTATTGTATTTTTGATATTAAAATTTTATTAATTTAAAACAGGTCTCTCGCAACTAATCCTAATTACAATTATGTAAATTTGTTTCGTATTTTTCAATGCATGACACGAGTTACATACTTTGCACATTCACAATTATTATTATTAATAATAATAAAATTATTAATATATTACGATTCATCTACGATTCATTTTCGAATGTTTAGTGTCTCGATTCTTTCTATTATGTCACTGTGATGGTTTAATAGTACATACATGTCAGTCTGACGTATTACAAAATTGTCTTGTCAAATTGTTCTCCTTTATATTCGAGTTATTAATTTTATACTTTAGATTAAAATTATTGAATTTTTAAAATCATGATACATACTTTGGATATTAATCTTTTATATCGACTAAAGTTTCAATATTCTGATAAGAATGATTCAATTTTTAACGCTTCAATTTTGCATTGAATAATTTTCACAATATTTAAAATTCTTCAATTTATAACGGTAAAAATGAGAGTGATTTTTCGATAGAAATCAAACTTTTCAGTAAAAAAATTCATCCACGCACTTCAAATGTGACTTGTTACTGCGTGATATGATACTTAATGATCATACTGATAATCTTTAAAATGTCTATAATTTCAGTTTGATAGCCATGATAGTCATTTTTTAATTTGATAATCTTAAATGTAAATATAAACCTATTTCAATTTGAAAAAATTAAATTGTGCACTTTGAAATATTAAAGTCAAAATTAAAAATATTTTTAGTTAGCGTTAGATTTATTCATTTCAGATTTAAATATTCTAAATTGTTTGGTTTCAATTTTAAACCTACAATGTTTTCTGTTTTTGTAAATTTTTGGAAATTCAGAAAACAGTTTATATAATTCAAGCCATAAAATTGAGAAGATGCACAACTAGGACTATAAAATTGAATCATTTTTTTTATTTTAAAATATTCTAAAATATTAATAATTTCACACTCAACATAAAAACGTTCGGCTCGCTGCGCCTGAAAGCTTGAGCGCAACAAGGGCGCGCGTCTTTTGAATCTTGCGCTTCGTTCTCGATAACATACTTATTTCGCGCTGCGCGCTCAGTCTTTCTATTTCCCCCATAGCAATTAAAGTTAAAATAATCGACAGCTATAATTTGGCAATTGTTAATTCTCTTTTATTAAAACTCCTTCGTTTTTAACGAACACATTCTCACTATGTTTTATCAAATGTATATTGTATAAAAAAAGACAATGAGAACGCATATGTTTCAATATCAATGCACTTTATGAAATGCAATTATATACATTTATCGAAATGATACTTATCTTATGGTAGTTCTGAATACAAATTAATTCAAAATTATGAACAAAAATAAAGTGATCCTGAAGAATGAAATTTGTAAATTTTATTATTTTTTTACAATTTCTGAATAAGCAGTTCCAGAACGAGGTACAAAAATAAATATAATATACATTTGATATAAGAGAGTTCAACTTAATGTAGAAAAGTTCGTACGTTGGACAAATAAGAGTGTGAAGCACGAGATAAGTGATGAGAATGTGCTCTTTAAGTTCAAATGAGCATTAACAAAAGAGAATTCACAATCACGAAATTAAAAAGGTTGAACCTTTAACATTAAATTGTTAAAGGTCTGTGCAAAAATGTGGGGAAGTACAAAGACCGAGCGCGAAGGAAAGATATGCAACACAAGCACGCTTAAGGCGCGCTAAAACTTGCTAGCTGGGAGCAGCGTGCGATGAGAATGTGCAGATTTTTTTATATCTCAATGTATTAAGGATTTAAAAAAAGGAATCAGTTAAAATTAAGAAATGTTTTATTGGAAGATTTTAAGAATGAATAATAATTCTGAATTAAGTTTTAAACAATTTTAAATTAGAAATGTTAAAATTGTGCTGTTTAAATACAATAAATATAAAAATTAAACAATCTGAAATTGATACCATAGGCATAGTAATTAAATATTTTCTTTATTTTTGAACTGTGGAAAATTTAGAGCTGTGAATTTTCACGTTGAAAGCTGAATTTTTCATTTTTCCCTTTAATAAATTTCAATTTTGCAATTCAATTCGAAATGGTTAGATTTTAAAAAGTACGAATTTACAATTTGCAAATCTTTAATATTTTATTTCAATTTTTAAAATTTCATTTTTTAACTTCAGTTTCTACGTTTTGATAGAATAATTCAATTTTAAAGGTTTATAATTAAAAGATTCCCATTTTTAATGGTGAATTATTGTTTTGACTTTAGAGAGATTTATTTAATCAATTTTAACATTAAATAATAATTTTTCATGTAATCACAATTTAAAAGTCTATAATTTCATAAACTTTGAAGTTGAAACATTTAAACTAGTTTTAAATAATCTCAAATTATCAAATGTTAATCACTTCGAAGTAAAAACTATCTAAATTCAAAATTTCTGCATTTTGAACCCTTTTAATTAGAAATAATACAGTTTAAATTCCTTTGATTTTTAAAAGATGCAGTTTGCCAAATTGTAATGTTCAATTTTAAATGCTTTGATTTTGAAAACAAAAAAAATTCTAAAAGAAAAATATCTTAATTAAAAACTTAAGAATTGTATTATTGAAAGTAAAAATAAATAAACATTAAGCTTTTTGAAACTGATACCACAGTAATTGAATCATTGCTTTAATTTTTAAGGGTTGCAATTTTAGAGATCTGAATTTTTATGTTGAGCGTTGAATTTTCAATTTTCCCTTTTACAAGTTAATTAAAATGTTTATCAGGATAGATAAAAATGAGGATGAATTTATTTTTTGATCCAAAAACATTGATCTAATTAATTTTGATGTTAAATAAGAATTTTTCTGGTAAGGACTATTCACAATTATAGATTCTCAAAATATTTACCTTTGAAGCATTCAATTTAGTTTCCAGTTTACAGTTTTTTTTTATTTGAATGGCTTCAAAATAACAAAATATTTATACTAAAAGATTTTGGATCAAAAATTTTGTAATTTTGTAAGTTTTTACTTCGAAGTAATATAATGTCAATTCCTGTTAATTCCATTTAAAATATTTTCATTTTCACACTTGTATCTAATTTAAAATTTTTCGATTTGGAAAGTTTTAAATTATAAATCACTTAATACATTTAATTAACTTTTATGATGTTTGGATTAAAAATCATTCTTAGTTAATCATTATTTCAAAAAATTTAATTCTCCATATTTTAAAATGGCGTAATTACTGAATTTTTCAAATGGTTGCCAATTCTATTGAGCAAACTTTTGCCATCCATGGACTTAGATAAAACTAAAAAAAAATTTTTAAATCTAAAAAATTACAAATTTTAACGATAATTCTTTGGTGCGTTGGAGAACGAAAAGCTTAAAATCTATGGCTGGACAAATAGGAAGATCAAAAGTATTGATATATACATTCTTTCTGGTTCTTAATATTTTAAATATAAGGCACTTGTATCCTATTTTTTATCATTGATAAAAAATCACACGTTTCAGTCGAAATAAATGAGACGAAACTCATTTCCAAATGTGGATCATTTTGAGATCTCTATGTTTAAATGACCAGACTATAAAAAGCAATCAGTATTTTTGTTTGCTAGTCTTAGGTCGCATTTAAATTATTTTAATCCTAATGTTTTTTTTATCCGAATAATTTCTTGAATTATTCTTAATTGTACGAATTTACAATATTTTTTCTTTTGCTTCGAATCTAACCACAAATTAAAGTCAAATATTGGTCTGCACTCTGTCTCTAAAAATCTGCTACTTCAAAAGTCAATGGGTTACAAACATTTGCAGATATGGTGAATATTTACCGTGGGTTAGTTTCAGCAGCAAGTAGAGAATATCAAAGTTTCTTCTTGAAGTGAAGACGTTTATCAGAGAATTTTCCACTGCAACAAAAAAATAAAAGGAGGGGTTAGTTTTTAATATAGAGATCAATCGCATCAAAAACATTTGCGATGCAAAACATCTGCCAGGTACAACCCAGGAAAAAAGAAATCAATAGAAAGCGACTCGGTTTGAATTGAAACGCATTTTTAAAACGGGGAGAGCCTGTTCCCAGTTCACCATGGGTACGCTACCAGTGGCGCGTTGCTCGTCTCCAGGCGCAGAAAATTCAACATATTTCTAATTAAAAACAGAAAGACAATAACCAGAACATTTTTGGAAAAAGGGCTCCAGTCCTACTCATGTGTAAGCCTTTAGATTATGCGACAAAAATATTATATCAAATAATTCATTCTTGTAGCCGTATTTTGCATTATTCTAAAAAACCTACTCGTTTGAAGCACCTTAAGGTGGCTTGCTGATCACCATACGAATGACGCAAAATAAATATATAAACAATATTTCTAGTATTTGCCATTAAATTTAGAATATTTTATGGCTTCTGACTTCATGGAAGATTTTAAATTTGATGTTTTACTTATCTAAAAATATTAATTATACTGTTTACCTTTTAAAAACTAATTTATGTTGAAAACTGGAAAAACTTTGCCGTTTTCAGAAAGAAAACGAACTTGCAATTTCGAAAAACGTTAAGTTATTTTAGTGTTTTTCGTTAGATCTTGGTACTTTTGAACAAAAATGCATAGGTTTAATTATCTAATAAAAATATTATATATACTAATTCTGAACGTAAAATATCGAAATTCATAAATGATCAAAAATATTGTTCTTGCTTTTCTTTTATATTATTTTGGATAATAAAAATTTAAATATATATTTAATTTAAAAATTGAGAGGATGAGAAAAGTAATAATCACGCAAATAAGCGCGTGTTTATTTTCTAGTTATTCGTACAAATGCTGAAACATTCAGAATTTAGAACAAGGGCATTTTAATTTTAAATCAAGTTACTCCAAGTCAACAATTATTTCACAATTTTTTCATGGTAATGATTCCTCCTGATATATAATTATAATATAAACCAAGTCACTTTGAAAAAAGGTACAGGTGTACCACAAATTTAATATCTTTATAACTATGACTCAGAGTTGAATATATAGGCTTTTTTCGCGGTTTTAAAAATGGTTTTTGTAGTCTTTTTAAATATCTAAATGTGCAAAATAGTATTTATTATTCATATATAAAATTAAATCACCGTATTTTTTACGAAAAACTTGAACATTTCTGAAATTAGTTTATAAAGTACATGAGTTTAAATAATAATTAAAACAAATTTTTATTTGATCTGGATGTACTTCAGGTCAAGTGCATGTTTACTATATTGAAATTTTGAATGAAATATATTTTTCAGGTAAATAAGGATCCTAAAAAAACAGGCGAAAAAAGGAGATTTTTCACGAAAATAGACAAATATATTCTTCTTAGTGAACATAATGCGGTACTATATTAAATCTAGTTTAGAACACTACAAATGCCTAACCTTTTCTGGTCAAAATATGGCTCTTTCAAAAACAGATGAATTTTTAACAAAATCGTTAAATTTTCAACCAAAAAGATCAAATTTCTATGAAAAAGACGAATTTTCAAATAAAGATAATAAATTATCAACCAAAAAAGTAATAATCCTCGGTTCAGAAAATAATTTAAAAAAAAAAGACGAAAAAGATTAATTTTCAACTAAAAAATTAATTTTCTAACAAAAAATACGAATTTACAACAACAAAGCATAAACCTTCAGCTTAGCAGTTAAATTTTCAACGAAAAAAAGATAGATATTTATGCAGAAACGAAAGTTAGATTTTCAACCCGAATGATGAATTCCAAGCTAAAATTATAAATCTTTAACTGGAATTAACTGATGTTATTGGGTATCAACCAGGTTGGAAATTTAATTAAAAGATGTTAGCTTTTTAGGTCTACTGGAATAGATGAATTTTAAACAGAAAGAAGAATTTTCTACCAAAAAAGATGAATGATCAAATTATTAATTTTCAACAAAATACATGCATTTATAACTAAAAAATTAAATACATAATTTTCAGTTAAAAATGTAATGCTCAACCAAAGATATGAGTTGTCAACTAAAATGATAGAATATTCAACTGGATTAGATACATTCTCAACCAAAAAAAAGAAAACAAACAAATCTTCAACAAACTAACTCAAGTGTTAACTGGAATAGTTAAATTTTTAGGTGAGTCAATTTTCAACTCGATTTAAAAGTTTGTATAATTTATTCCGAAAGATAATAACTTTCCACGATTTACCGGGGGCAAAAACAAAATAATAAGTTTTTAAACAATTTAAAATTATTTAAAATGTACTTGGAAACTCGTCACTTATCGATAAAAAACCGTTTCCAATTGGAATGCATAATATTATGCTATCTGCGCATGTGAGTAATAAACAGTCAGAGCAAATTTTTTATTTTTAATAGTTGAATTTTAAACCAGAAAGCAGAATTTTTTCTTAAAATGATGAATCATTCAATAGTTGAATTTTCAAACAAAAAGATTAATTTTCAACGTAAAGACAAATTTTTAACTAAACAAGATAAATTTT
>JAWWLR010000155.1:30411313-30424748 GCA_035041075.1 Acraspis erinacei | reverse complement strand
AACAGGATGTTCAAAAGCATCAGATAGCAATTCTTCGTTGAGGCAATCTTAATCATCCTCCTCAAGAGATAAGATAATACGCCTAAAGTGCAAATTGCGTTTGAAGTTCTGACGTGGAAATACGTGAAGTAGAAACGAATGAAGAATATTTCAGACTTAATGTGGTTAAGCTGAAAGGGAATATCTTGCATTTTTTGTAATGGTTGGAAGTTTTTGTAAGACTTTCCGCCAAGTCCAGGGTTAATATTTTTATTATAAAAAATATCCGCGTCCCTGAATCAGTTCACTGTTGTGAACGAAACCTTTTCAGAGGATAAATTCAGTGCCATAAGTCTCTTAAGACGTGATCAGTTTAGAGAGATGTGCATATATTGTGATTCTGTGTCTGAACCTGGTGGTAATTTTCGTTATGTGACTAAAAAAGATGTCCTAAAATTTGTGTTCAAAATGCGTAAAAATTCACGTCATGATTTTTTAAAGCAACCTTTCCGCTAAAAATGGGTCTCCAAGGTTTTTTATATCCTTTTTCTGAGGTAGAATGAATTTGATGAAACCAACCAATCGGCCACATCCTTCCTCCTTTCTAGGGATCTACCCCATTCTTTTATTTCTCTTCTCAGGAGTATCTTGACTTCTGCAACCCCCTAACCCCACTCCCTGACCCGTTTCCTGGGTTCCCCCACCGGCTTTCATATCCATTCTTGAGGGAAGAGAGAACTTCGGAATTACCCCCACCCCTAGACTCTTTCTCCTTTCTAGGGGTCCGCCCCGTTTTTTATAACCCTTCTTGAGGTAGTGTCTTCCTCCTTTTCAGGGGTCTGTCCCGCTCTTTTTATACTTTCTCCTAGTACGTAGTAAATCTCGAGATCTAATTAAAATATTGATTTAAAACTGCTTGATTCGTTGTTCCCGTAAAAACATGTCCATGAAAACCAATATTAATACATTATGTTAATTAAAACAAAAATTCCGCTGCGATGTACTATGGTTGTATTCACTATGGATTTATTTATAGTAATGTAATGATCATTTTGCTTCCTCATAGTTGTAAAATCAATTTACTTTCTCACAGAGGGAGATCTTTCTCTAACAAAAGAAAAGAATGGATGCCTTCAATATTTGTCAAAGCTTATTTTTCTCTCTTACCGAAAATCTTATTTTCATAACATCAGAGAGCCTATCAAGACTTTAATCGATGTGTTCTATTATAAGGCACAACGGTTTAACTCACGGTAGTGTTATATTTTAGATTTAAAAAACAGTTTTTTAAAAATAAAGAACGTAACCTTTTTTTACACTCTCCAATATGCTATTGGTTGATCAAGAGTGATAACCGAAAGTTCGTCAATAGGTCAATCCAAGCGTCTCGAAAACGCGAACAATTACATCAAATACAATACTCTTATATTCCAAAACTTAAAGAAATCCTTTTAAAAACAAAGTAAATAATTTTTTAAAGAAATTTAAAAACAATATTGGGAGGTTGTGGTAGGTCATAAAAGTTTCTTCAATTTGGCAATCGATGCTTCTCGAAGATATATCGATATTGGTAGATGAGAAGAGTTTATAGAAAGTTCTTCAATAGATCATTCAAGGAGTCTCGATGACGCGAACAAACATGTCGTCTACAGTACTTCAGTATTTTCCGACTATGAACAAAATTTTTCTCATATAAATCGAATGCATACATTTTTTCAAACTCCATAAATCGATCACGGTAGGTCATAAAAGGTTCAAAAATAAGTCGATCGATGCATCTTGAAGACGGGAACAAACACACTGGATACATTTTTGCTGTTTTTTGAATATCAAACAAATTTTTCTCATTTAAACACGGTAATTTATTTATTTTTTTAAATCTGTAAACTAAAAAAAAACTACTTCTAAATGGCCGACATCGCTTGAAATACTATCAGACCTGAATATTAATTGGAGCTACAATTCTTCCAAATTTTATGATTATAGCTCTTTTAGTTTTTGATATATGGCGAACAAAAAAAGTTACACGCACAAATGCGTAAATTTTTTGGGAATTGTATTTTCGAGCACCTGGGGTCCAATTATAAAAAAAATATGTCTAAAACGTAGATTTTCAAATGCCTCACGATAAACCTCCCTCTTCGAGAAAGCAATTAAATCGATGTCTAAAACTGTTTGAGATAACCATTAAAAAGTTTCAGATTCGAATAGTTCTATAAATTTCCTCAACTTCTATAAATGTGAGAAATTAAAGTAATTTATGGAAATTTTCAGTATTTATGGTAATTACCAGTAACATTTGATAACTTTGATGGCAGCTAAATGAATGAATTGTGCTCTACATTTTTGATTACATGCTTTTATATAGCTTTCTGAGTTTTGTTAAACTTTCAGCAGGCTGTACGTAAAAAATATAGTGCGTGCTACGTACTATTGCTGGTGAAGGGCAATAAATCAATTTGAGTTTTACTTTCTACCGCGTTAAACAATTGAGGATAATCTTTAATTTTTGTAATGAACAATCCCTTTGAAGAATGGCCACTTATTCTCAACGTAATTTAGTGGCAACGAAACATGCTTTTCCAGGTTGGATACAAGTTCTTCGCTGTCGGACCGCGTGTTTCTCTCACATTGCATTTTTACACTTGCAAATTCAATTGCAAACGATGTTTCGAAAAATGCTGTGAGTTTGTTGGAAATCACAGTGACGTCAAAGCGATCTATGACGCATGCGCGTTAAACTCGGACGGGAAGGTGGCATATCGCATCAACTGCACGCCACTCGACTGCAGAGTTTATTCTTAAAGTTTTACAGTCGGTAAGGAGTTCAGTTCATAGGAGACCGCGACGCAACAAATTTATTTCGCTCTCATCTCAAAAACTATCTACACAAACTTAATTTAACCACCTCGACATTTTTCAAACAGTGAAAAATATTTTTTTTTATCAGCAAATCAGAAAGTGTCGAAGTTTGCTTCAAATTCTCTAGAAATGAAAACAGTGCGAATTGATCCGGCGCAAATGGTTTTGTTGTAACGCAAAATAAGAAGATAACAACTTAACGGTTCAGTGCGAAGATTGAATGTCTTCCATTAAGTGCGCTGTAATTTGCGTGAACATCACGTGACTTAGAAAAAAAGTGTTTGCATCCAAACTTAAAAGCGGATACATTATCTTTATTTGACTATACCGAAAGAAGTGAACGCGGGAAGATTATACAAAACTATGTATAGTTTATGATGACCTTCTTATTGGAATACCATCGAACTGCGGACCGCCTTGGAGGAAGTTGTCTCAAGGTAAACTACCGAATTCAACTTTTTTAACTTAATAAACTGACATTGCTGAATTGCTAAATGTAAAGTTAAGGGCTTTTTTTAAACGAATCTTCATTCATTCTTAAGCGCGAAACTTCTTACCATTTCTTCTCTAACGATGAGTTGGTTTACATTATTTTGTAGTACATATAGACAATGTATATGCACTATTGATTTTAAAAAGAATTGAAATAGGGAATAATAAAATGTTTCTTCAATCTACATGTCTCTTTAAGAGTTACAAAAAAAGAAACAATGAAGCACTTTTGGCTCAAGAGCAAAGTTCACATTACAGAAAATTGTTCAACCTCCAGATTTTATCGTATACAACGGGTTAAATAATTCTTTAGGATGAACATTTTCAAATACGTAAGAGATTATGTAACTAAAGATGAGAATTAACTTTATAAAAAATCAAGTTGCGTTAAAATACGAAAATAATCGTACAATATTTTTCAAAAATAATCCAATGGAGAGCACATAAATAATCGCATTTCTTGCAGATTTTGCATTATGAACACACCCGTTGTATTTCCACGTGTACCGGCAGATATGCACGTGAATATATATTCGCAGTGCAAACAGCTTCGGAGATATCAATACATTTGTCATTTGTGAGCCGAAGTTTTCCGAAGTCACTACATTGATACAAATTTCATGATTCGTGTTTTGTTGAAACAATGAGTGAACAAGCTTAGTCGTAAATAAAAATTACGCATAAAAAAAGGTTCAGAAGATTGAGACAATAAACGCGCAAGTTACGTAGAGATAAAGTCTTTTTTCTTTTATTAATTGGGAAGCAGACCGTGAAACCCAATTTTATATTAATTTAATATTAATACCCTTGAATTTCAATTCTTCTTTAAGAGAAAATATCTATTTTTATGAAACGTGATTTGTTTTAAGAATCCGATTGAAATGTGCTGATTTATAAACAAAACAATAATATTATTTTGTACGAATTTCTTCAAAGGTTCTGAATTATTTTATTATAATTAATAGACAGACGTTCCGGCACCTCCTTTGGGCTTTTATGAAGCTGCAAAAAATAATTTCTATAAAACATTATGTAATCTCAGGTTGGAAAAAACCTTTCTTGCTATATATCAGTTCGTATTCTAAGGGGCAGTGTTAACCATAGGGACAGTATTAAATGAAAAACGGGCAGTGTTAACATTTTGTATTAAAATAGTAAATAATGAATAATAAGTTATATAATAAATAAATATTTAATTTATTTTTTTAGATATAATAACAAAGATAATTGGATATTCATTCTCTTTGGAAAGACATAAGCGTTGAAATAAAACACCTTATAAGGCTCGTCTCTTAACACAGTAGGATGCCTTTCTGTGTCTAAAAATTCCATTATTGCTTTTCCACACCTGCCATATTTAAAAATTCGAAATCTGATGACCTTCTTCTTTAGTTGTTATTATTATTTACGATTCGAGTGAAGTAAGAGGTGTGTTTAAGATTATAAGTACTTTTTATTACTATCAAGTTGACATGCGCTCTGGTCTTTTATCAAAAGAATCTTTCGATGTGAGCATTTGGTAGCATAATTTAAACTATTTGTTTAGTTGTAATTATGTAATAAGATCGGTTCTTGGATTCATAAGTAGCTTATTTTGTATATGGAAGACACATTTTAAGTTGCATACATACATAATATAGTATTCCGATAAACATAAGTCTGACAAAGTACCCGCGAAATTAAACTTAGATAAGATTAAAATATTTCTATTTATTTCTATTGTCTACATGCTATTTGAATTACAAAATGAACTCACTAACGAGTGTAGAATCGCCTGGGTAATTTATACACATAGTTTTCATTTTTAACAATAAATTTTGAAATAACAGGATTTCACACTAATGCCTACCCCCTGCAAATATTGCGGAATATTTTGCAATATTCGAAAATGAATATGAAGGTATACAAATCGTAAAAAGATAGTAATTTCTGAAAGCAATGAAAAAAATTAAAAATATTGATAATATTTTGTTGGTTACCACATTTTGTTACTTTTTGCACAGCTTCATCTGTTGAAACAATTTTTCCCCTCTATAAATCGTGATAAGTTAGTCTTTTTGGAATAAATAATACATTCCGTGAGTTAATATTACTATAAGAATAATGTCATATGAGTAATATTTTGTGTGGAAGAGAGTCTGCAATTATTTACACAAGTCAAAATCATTCAATTACGCCTTTTAATGATAAAGGTGCAGAAAATTCTCGCTTTTTTCAATCTCTTATACTATATCGCTTATTGTTCAGTATTTTCTTATCTAGAAACGCATACCCTAGTTCTTTTAACAATTTACTTCATCTAATTTATGCATAGTTATTTTTCAAATAGATTTCACTAAAATCAGAAAATACTAATGAATAAGCAAAATAGTGTAAGAGATTCGAAAAAATTAGAATTGTTCCATATTTCCTATTGAAAGGAACAAGTGATATCAGTTGTTTAAATAATTGCAAATTTTATTTTACAAAAATTATCACGATTAGTTTAGAGGGGAAATATGTGGTAAAAATATGCAATTTGTTTACATTAAGTCCAGAAAATACTAACTTTCCAAGATTTCGTTGAAAACAAATGTATGTATGCAGAAAGAAGTTATTGGAACAATAGCAAAATATATTTTAAAATATTTCAGTCATCAGCTGTATCATTTGTCCCGAAAACTCGTAACTTTTCACGATTTCCTTGGAAAAAATACTCCTTGTACATTCCTTAAGAAGTAAATAAACTTTGATTTACAAAAAGTTAGAAAATTTCATTTTCCGTAGGACGAAGGAATAGAGGAGAGGGGTCAATTCCCCAAAAATCCAAAGTCAAATTTTTGTACCACTCTACTATCTGTCCAAGAAATACACATACGAATATAATATAATCTCAGCAAGAAAGAATTTTAAAAATATGGGACAAAGTAAATATTGAGGATGAAACTTTTGCCTATACTGATCCAAAGCTTTGACGATTTCAGTCGATTAACAATTATTTTGTGATAAGTGAAAGGTTAGAAAGTACCACTATCTTACGTTCTTTGATCCTTTCTGTGCACAATGATAAACTTTAAGAGTAAAAAAGAATATTTTGTGTGGCACGTGCTAATATTTGAATTTCGAAAACGAAAAATTACAGATTTTCTTTTACCGTAAATGGAAACTTGTTACGGGGTAACTTGCCCTCTAGCTCGAAAAACGTTTTTTGTATCACCCTATTGTATACATCGCTGGGGTCTACGAAGAATAGGCTATCTTTTCGTTAATGTTAAGAATTAGGCTACCTTAATTTAGCTAAGTTTTCAGGAGGAATAAACATGCTTTTATTAAAATGCTTTTTACAGTAATAATATAATAATAATAGGGTGACTACAAATAAAAGGGCGTGGCTCAAATATCGAAATTTCTTTCGCATATAAAAATGTTCAATATTTACGCTCCCCGCTTTTATTTTTAGTGACCTGATGATTCTTATATTATTATTATTATTGCAACTCCAATCTTTCGAGTGAATTATTTTGTTTCTTTTGAGTATATTTACGTAAAGGCGTTTTTTAAATTATAGCCCTCTTGCCCATGAGCACTCACTCGTTTTTTAATTCGTAAACTGTTGCTCGAAGGAAGCATATTACACTTTCTGAATTCAGATATGAATGCTTAATGAAAGGTTCAGAAATTAATTCTTAGCGTCCAAATCGTATAATTCGCACAATCAACACAAGTGTCCACACGTGTTTGTTGACAGTGGACTGAACACGATGAGGGAGAAAGCAAGTTTTACCGGTTTTGAAATAATGACCAACCAAAAAAAAGTCGAAATAACCATTTTCTCTCAACAAAAATGCTCACAAAATCTTCTAAAGTTATTCATGTATGAATTAAATTTTTTATCTCATCTACTAGTTTGCGCTGCTATAACAAGGAATTGTTCTTAATAAAAGTTTTATAATCTTTATTTTCGTTTAATGACAACTTCTTTTCAGAGAGAATTTTTAATCACAATGCCGTTCGGGCTCTTACCTTCAGAACGGATATGCATATACGAACAAGTCATTGAGTTTTTATTATCATTAATAAAAAAATTAAATTGTGACATTCTCCTTTTTTATGCTTCATGAGATACAAACATCATAAAGTGATTCGTTAGCTTTTGTGAAAACTTGGTTTCTTATTTTCATTCGAGGAAGAAGCAAAAAAAACATGTAAATACGCCTCTCATCCACTCGAAAGTTATTGACGAAGCGTAATTCAGAAACAAATTTTGACTCTCATTTGGTTAAAGACTCTAATTCTAATCTAATGATGTTTTCTTTAATTTCCAAGTAGAAAATCATCACTCTTTAAACCATTTTTTTTTGTATTAAAATATTATGATCAAAGCTTGTCTCAAGTTATAAATCAAATGATTTAAAAATTTACAACTACGTAGAATTCAAGTTGTCCTTACAAATTTCTTTGATTTACTTTTGGCATCTTAATTATAATTACCAATGAACAAATGAATAAAGAAATGCGGATCTTTTTATTTCAACTCCCTACATTAATCTTCATAAGATATTTTGCATGTGTCTCTGATCTTTAATTTAATTTAAAATAACTCGAAAGAAAATATCGGGAATTTAAAAGGGGTTTGTACATCGTTGGTATATAAAAAAGGACACATAATTTCTCTGTTTGATTGAGTGAAAAGAGAACGCAGTTTATAAGACCAACGTTTTTTTTTAAGATTTCAGAATGCGCCCAACTACAACGGAGCAGCTTTGGAATTTGAACAATGCTTCATTGAAAGGCATCGAGTACTCACTGAATAGGTAATTTTGCGACTAAAAATATGTGAAACACGACTAAAGCCAGTGATTTGAAATAAATGTGTTGCAAGAGTATCCCTTTTCCGGTTTCAAAGTTCATCAAATTCTTCAAATCTTTCTTTAAAAACAAACATTTACCATAATTCAATTTTTCACACTAACTAAAATAATAAAACACATGGTTTGAAGTGTATTCATATTTAAAAACAAAACAGAAAGTTCGAAGCAAAATATATAACAAACAATATTTTATTGATAAAAATAAGAACCGTCGCCCTCCTGAAAATGTAAATTAAAAAGGAAAACGTTTTAAAAGATGAACGAGATATATTACAAAAGTGATTCAATTACAATATTAAACGCAACTGATAAAACTTTCTTATCATTTTGCGCATCCGCTTATACCTAATTTCAATTCACGGCCTTGCTAAGAAAAGTATCCATTTTAAAAACAACACTTCTCTTGGCATTTCTCCAAGCATGTATTAAGCTTTTTTTAATATTAGTTGTGAATCAGAGTTTTTTCTGCATGTTTAAATACTCAAATTATATTCGTAACTAGAAAATAGAGTACTGTTATTGCATGATTCAACTACTCTTTAATTTAACTATAAGTAAAAATTAAATTTTCAGACTTTGTCGCTCTTATCATTCTCATTGGTTCTTATCATTTTATGGCACATAATACAATTACATGCGATTTTCGCTAGCGTGGTTCTTTATTCAAATTAATCGGATCTTTTCAATAGATTTCACTAAAAGTATGAGTCTAGACCTGAAATTAATTAAGAAGCCTTCAGAAGATACGAAACCATTTTATATAATAAATATTTTATAATTAGTATAACAAATTATTTTTATATCACAAGCCATTTTAGTTAAATCCGATTCATTTTTCTCATTTGTCTTGTAGTTCAAGCCTATCTTGCTACTTTTCCAGTACATCCAACCTGGCGCAATTAGATTTTATCATGACGAAAGTAAAAATTGCAAACGATGAACAATGCGATTCCTGTTCAGAAGCTGATAATACTAAATCGAAGAGCTGTTCAATAAAATCAGGGCTTTCTTCTCCCACAAGCACGAGAGCCATTCTTTGCGAACAAAATTTTGTCTACTTAGATACTTTGGCTGACGATTATGCCGGTGAGGAATCCTCGGAATCCGGTTGCATTTCAAAAAGTTTGGATAGTTCCCATGCACTAACCGACACAAGGAAAAGCGTCAAATTGAAAGACGATTATCATCAAGCTTCAGAAAACTTGAATACATTGGACGGCATAATCAAAGAGATTGATAAGCTTAGATTTGGTAAAGACTCTCCAAAAATTAAGACGATGATCTTGAAATCAGAGAAGACTACAAACTCGTCAGGATATATCGAAAATCAGAAAAGTGGCACCTCCATTACAAAAGATAATTCCATAAAATCAAACGACTGTAACAAGGATTATCAAATGAATATATACATTGAGAGAGAAAATGACGAGGTAGAAGAAAGGTCAAATCATTTCGATTCATATAACAGATTGGAAAATCAGGATGACGATGATGGAAATCTTATTGCACGTGGGCCAGTCAGACCTCACCTATGCCGAATTCGGAACAAATCTTACGATACATTGGATTGGTTGTTTCAATCTGATGGGTATTCATCTCGTGAATATTCTGATGGGCAGCAAAGTGAAACCTCTGATTATGAGAGCAGCATCCAGCAATTAATGACCGACAATGATTACAGAGAAAGGATCGATTCTTGTTTGGAACAGCTATCAGATTCGAGCAAAAAAACGGAAAATTATTATGTAAAAGCCAACTTGGAGACAATTCCGCATGAAAAGAACTGCAGCAACCAAGATTCGCTGGTAAGTATGGGAAGAGCAAAATATTTAGGAAATTCAAAGTTTTAAACATTGGAAAGTTATTTGGCTATCTTGAGCAATGTTATTTCATATTTGGCTCTATAAATTTAAGATTTTAAAATTTACTCACTAAATCTTTTGCTGTCCTAGAGCGTTTCATCGTCAAAGACACCTCCTGCGATTGTCGTGAACAATCCAGAAGGTGCTTCTCTTCTGGAAATTCTGGCTCGAGGAGGTTTTCAAGCAGCCCATATTTTTTCGGATGCTGGAATAAACGGCTCATCTCCACGGGTGAGTTCGGAAGTCTGGCCTGATTCACCTGCAAGCAGCTGTAACATAGTTACCTCAAGACCAAATAGTCGATCATCTAGCAGAGGACAATCGCCAGGTCCTACTATAATGCCTATCAATATCGTTGGCAGTCCTCCGGGTTCATCTCAGGTATCAGTCACATTCATGGAACCATTAAACGGAAATCAACCACAGTTTTGATCCGTGTTATGAATCAATAATTGGCGAAACTAAATTCCGAAATAATTTTGCAACCATTGCCAAATTCAATTAAATATTTAATTTTGCTTTTTGAAATTTAACTATTTAAATAAGAAAAAAAGTCTTATTTACGTTTATAAATTGCCTCGAGGTAAAAGCACAGAAGTACGTGATAAGTGGGAACGATATAGAGATGGCGATAAGTAACAAGTTAACTGACGAGGGGAATTACATGTTAAAACGCTTTAAAAAATGGTAGCTAAACGTATCTCAGTTTATGTAACAAAAGTCATGAAGACACACGCTGCTCGTATTTTCGAAAGCTGAATCCAACATTTACACTCGGCCGAATTAAAAATGCATTCGGTGACTCATAAATATATCTTTAATTTGACTATGAAATAAATTTTCCAATTACATTTAAATTCAGCACTTGTCAGATGATTGCACGTGCTGAAAGGAAAGTCTAAATTATTAAAACGTATTGTAAAAGCTGAAAAATAACGGCTTCAAAGCTTCTGTTTGTTTTTAAAGTAGTTTGTGGACTTTTTCACGTTTTCATTATTTATATTTATTTTTGCGCTTGACATAGTTGAGGTTCCCAATGCAAGAAGAGCACAGACAAGTTTTATCGCGGTCAAGTTTTTATGTGCTGTTCGTACATCGGTACACTCAATTATTCTATTCTTCAGTGTCAGTTTTAAAGACAAAGGTGCTACTTCGATTCCTTGTAAAATTTTACCATATTTCTATCCCTGTATAAATATTTGTACATAGTCAAAGAAAATAAGAACTGTTTCCTCTGATTTAAGGTGCCATTAAATTTCCGATCTTGTCAGGGTTTCTCTTCCTCATCTTCATCAAACCAATCCTACTGTGAGACGCCAAGTCCATCCAATTATCAATCTCCTTTGGATCAAAGATCGGAAGATCAACTGGACGATGGATTCAACAGTTTTGCATACTGGCAAAAAAATGGTGAGTCTTCGAGCACTATCGTCGGGAACAACACTGCCGAACTCATTGACGCGATAGACAGCAATGAACTCCGACTTGTGGAGGAAGTGGTCTTAAAAGAGATGAGCAAAAAAGGCTGTGCGGCAGAGGAAATGCAAGTTGTTCCAAATTCACAGCTAGACTACAGAGGATTTGAGTCCCTTAAATCTGTACAAAGTCTACTATGTCATACAGATAAAGATTCTAGGTGTTCTTCAGACTCTAATCAAAGAACCGGAAGTGAAAGAACAAATGTTCGCGCTCGGACTGACATGAATTTCTTCACAGAGTCTTTGAACTTTGGAAATACAGGCAGCATCATCAATGAAGCACAACAAAGTTTAGACTATCCCAAAACTGGTGATGGGTTCGATCTAGTCTACTCTGAAAATGCATCTCCTGGTAGTAATTGCACGGGAAAGGTGCCGTCCACCAGTAGTTACTTAGAAAACACTTCACTTCCTAATAATGACATTTGCAAGTCTTCATCCGCCAGTTTGGAAATTGACGCAACAATCGAGAATATACTTGCCAACAATCAAGCAACAAATGGTTCTATGAATGATCCCAGCTTTGATATGGATTTGTTTGAGTGTGCAAAAAGTACTTGCGCCGCTTACAGTGGTTCATCGAACATCCACAGTGGCAGAAGTTCTGTTTCTGAACAACCTACGACATCTACATTCAACGACTTCCAGATTCCAGAAATTTTGAGGTGGGATATTTAAAAAAGAAGATACGAAACATCAAATTCAAATTATTAACTTTTTTCTGGTTAATTATAGCAAACACTCGAGGCAGCATCTACCACTATGGTCTTCTTTAAATCTTCCTTCGACGAAGGCGTCTGATAAACTTATCAAAGACCTCAATCCCAAAGAAGTCGAGAAAGCCATGAAGAGTCTCTTGAAAAAATCCAATGAGGAACTGGCGAAAGCTGACAAGGATGGCGATACGTAAGTATAATTGTATTGTATATTGTTTCAAACAGAAATGGGAAACCTTAAACTTAAAGATTACTAATTATCTTTTTTTAGTCTCTTTTTTGCAACATCCCATTGTAAAACTTATAATAAAAAATTTAAAGTAATTAATTAAGCCATAAGGAAATTAATTAAAATTTGATTGTAGGATTCTGATGTGTCTGGTTGGTAATCCAGACGAGTTAAGGAAGAAAAAGGCTTATTTGCCACCATTAGTTGAGAGGCTTAGCACTATTGAAGGTGCTTTGTCTGTTACCAATAATCGTGGAGAGGACGCTTTGTATTTAATAGCAATGAACTGTCCACAAATGGCATACATAACGGGTTACTTAGCAGCCACTATGCTTCAGAAAGGGAGTCAAGTCGGACAGAGATTGTATCGACCTCGGGTGAGCTTCTAATAATATTCCTCGAATATTCTACCACCTCATAAAACTGCAATTCCCCACTCACAAGAATTAAAGCCGAGAAAACGCGACTCAGGAGGAAATAACCTGGTTTTGATCCACACTAGTCGAACATTTGTTTGGCTTAGATCCAAAAAATTGATTCCATGAATAAGAGACTAGTCTAGAAAGTCGTATAAAAATAAGAAAGACAAGGTCATATCACAATAGAGTACACAAAAATTATACGGATTTCGTATTTGAGTAGTCCATCTTGAATCACATAGTCTTCCAATGTTTCTAAAATAATCTTATTGTTAGTTTATGATACCGAGCTAGACAGTAATGTTTCTTCTTGCTGGAATACATAAAACATTTGATTTCTTTCTCGTAATCTGAGGCTTCCACGAATTTAGAAGCTACTTATCTCTTAAAACAGTGGCGTGTCTTTCATCATAATTTAGTAGTAATGAAAAACAAGCAAGAGCACTTCGATTTCTCAATATTAACTACCGATGAGTAAACCTTTCCGGTAAACATTTTTAAACATTAAGTCTTTTATCGGATTGTTCAGGGTGATACGTTAATTCATG
>JAWWLR010000155.1:30361285-30376759 GCA_035041075.1 Acraspis erinacei | reverse complement strand
TAAGTTCCATGAATTTGATATATTCTGAAAATTCCGTGACTTCTGTGAATTTTATGAATTCCGCGAATTCCATAGATTTCGCGAATTCCGTCATTTCCAGGAATTTCATGCAACAAAATTTAACTTTAGTATATTCTTTGGAATTGTTATTAAATAATCTAAGAGTAAATATATTTTCTGTAGAGTCTTTATTCAAGAATATATATTACAATTGAGTTTTTATTCGGAAAAGCCAGATTCATACTTTTGAAAGGATTACTGTTACTAAAGCGTACAGCATGGGGGAATCCATGATCTGCAAAAACATCGTAAAAAATTATGAGTACACGTTTCTGAAAATAAGGAAAGTTCCTCAATTTCTAAATATTTAATGTTTCCCTATTTTGTGTACTAAGTACAGCTCTGGAAAGATATAGGCTAGGCTAAGATACATATTTTTAATTAATTAATCGCTTTACATATAAGCTCTAAATTTTTTAATATGGCCGCTAGCGCTATGAAAATAATACAAAATAAATAGTTGGTTATGTTAAAATATTAATGTCTCAGTATTAAATAACAGTTTGACCGTTCTTGAAATCATATAAAACCACTTAAAAATTTCTTAAAAGTCTATCAAATCTTTTAAATCTCATAAAGGTCTATAGTATAATGTATTATCAACAACCAAATGGTTGAGTTTTGAAATAAAAAAGATAAATTTTCAACCGGAGAAATTAATTTTTAACTAAAATATATATGTATATTTTTCACCAAGAAAATTTTCTCTCAAAAACCATTCATTATTATCTACAAAAATTAATTCTTAAACTATTAGTTGAACTTTAAACAAAAAAGTTCAATCTTCAATCAAACTGAATAAAAAATTTACCAAATAGTTAATTTTGTTACCAAAAGGATTAATGTTCTAACAAAATGAATAATCAACAAAATAAAATTAATTTTAAACCAAATACTTGAATTTTTAAATGAAACAGATTAAATGTCAAGCAAGTAGTTGAGTTTTAAACCCATTGGTCTGACTTTAAACCAAGAAGTTAAATTTTGTACCAAACAAGGTGAATTTCTAACCCACCAGTTGCACTTTTCATAATGTAATAAAAAAATGGATTATTAAAAAAAGATAAAAAAATAATAATAATAATTAAATTAAACCAAAAGAAGATGGATTTTATAATTGTATTCTATTAAGTCAGTTTAAATTAAAAAGAAAATAAGACAAAGCTGTGAATTCTATACCGGGTGGTGCAAGAATTCCATATTTATACTTTTGTGTTGCAAATTGTGTCAGCACTTTGATTTATTATTATGATTGACAAGCAAATATATTTTCTTCCTAAAAGAAAAAGTCAAAACAAGAAAATAAATAAAGGGTAATTATAACAACTCGAAACAAAGAGCCTTTTTTATTCTCATATGAAGTTTGTATTATGAAACGAAAAAAGCTTACCTGTCAAAAAGAGATTTTTCAAAATAAACGATTTTTATGATTTATAATTTAGAAGAAAATTTCCGTTCTTACAATAATTTGGATTTAGATTACTGAAAAAAGTTGAACTATAAAATGCCCCTTTTTTGAGTACCATTAAGTTCTAAAAAAACAGGTCATAAATACACTAAGCTCTCGATTTTAGTCCAACGTCAGGACCGCCTGAACCGTTTCCATTCAGGGGGAGGGGTTAACGCTCACCAGAGTGCGCGATCTGTTCGGGTCTGAGTTTTGCGAAAATTTAAATGAAATAAATGAAAAATACGTTATTTCATACAAATTAATAATAAAATTTAATTATTCATGTATAAAATAAATTAAAAGACTAAGTCATCTAGTTTAAAGAGGAAAAATTCAATGTTCTAATTAGTCTTCATGTTTTCTTACGTAATTCCGAATTTTACAAACTGTAACCGCAAGTTACGAGGAAGAAAGTTACGCCTACTAAAACCACGCCCAATCGATAAAATCAAACTGCAAATCTGACATTTTTAATGTTTGTTTGGGCGCCAGGCGCGCATGCGCCAACTGTAAACTCAAAAACACAAGTACTGGCGTGGGCCAGATTTTTGCCAGGCCTAGCTTCAGCCCTGCAAATCAGCGGGGGTAGAGGGGTTGGATTAGCCGAACTTTTAAACTAAGGAAAAGATTGGAGGAAAAAATTGCATTTTATAAAGGGTAAAAGTGGGGTTGATAGCAATATACAAAGACGATAGCTCATGGCCACGCCTGACTTGCCAGCAAAATAACGCGGTAAAGAGAAATAACACAAATTGAAAAATACCAAATTGAACTAACCTATCATTGTCACACTACTGGCTATCATAAAATGCGATGGCATGTCAGAGTTAACATCTTGAAATTAAAAGCAAAATAACCTAAAAATGCTGAGCCGTTCAGCCGATACTCCACGGGCTAGAGAACTGAGTCATCACACATTCAAAATCGTATACTACTTAAAGATGACTACGTGAGTGGTAAGAGGAGCGTGATCGATGCCGACTAGGCCTAATAACGGCTGTGACATGTCGGTAGCAAAAAAAATAGATTACAAGAAAAATAAAACTACACTTTACCAAATGAAATTCCGCGCCATTAAGACCATGAGGCCTCGCTAGGGTCTTCGTGTCTCTTAATTTACCCAAGACTCAATCAAAACCATATTCACTATGCTCAATTGGGCAGAAACCCCTATTTAGACACGAGGAAACGCCAGGAAGCCCCAAGCTCCTGGCGAAAGGATCGCGCTAACCTGAACTATTTGAGACTGATTCTAACATTAATTTTACTATAACGGAAAAGAAAAAGTCGTTCATCGTGACGGCCCCAGCGTGGCTGCTGAACGACTGAGAGCGAGTTTGATTCGTGATCCAGCGCGTCGTCTCCCTGCCTTCTGGGTGAGTCCCCACCTCTCGACGCTGATTGGTTCCTTCCGTTGTGCTGCGTTTAGATTTGTTCTATGCCGCTCGACTTGGTCTCAGCCGTACCGCCAAAATGAAAAAGAGGTTCAGGGGCGGCACGAGTAAACGCTGTCAATAGATACAAATCGGAGGAATAATCCGAAGCATTCCCGGTAAATGAGGAAGCTCTCGTCCTCTCTGGCACGAAAGTTGTCCGTATTTGGCAAAACGTATGGAAACAAATCGGGGACAACCACACCTGATTCGCATCCCATCGCAGAAATCTTGAAGAGGCTGGCTTCTCGGCCAGTGCGGTAGCGTCGAGGGCCCGGTTAGGGGATGCGAGGACTTCCTCCCACATAAGGATTACTGGTTCAGTCCAAGGTATAGCTCCAGGCTACTAAGTTCATTTCAAGAGCCTAGAGATGATAATCCGGCCTAATCCCTGGCTTTGGAGGCACCCAAGTGTTCCAGCCAGGTTCCGGGACTATTGGAGACAGCAACGAAAAAGGCGGGAACTAGATACAATGCAAGAATCTGAATTCTTATACACGACGGTATCAACAGTTCTTTGTCGTCTATGTGCACCCAGAGATCCAAAATCCCTCGATGTCCATCGTGCTTTGAAGGTCAAGGCAAGATCATACAGAACAATATAAACGAAGCGCTAATTAATTCTCAATTCTTAAATCTATACGAAATGTGCCCTTGGAGCATCGTGCCATGCAGGGGGGTACCCGAATTCAAATGGAAAAAAAAACGTAAAATAACGAAATAATAAATTTTCATCCAAAGAAATTAATTATTAACAATAGCCATGAATCTTGAAGAACAAAATTAATTTTTAGCGCAGTAGTATAACTTTGAAGCAAAAAAACTGAATTTTGAACGAAAAACTAAATATTTGACATTCCAACAAAAAAAGTGGTAAAATTCAATATTAAACAGTTTAATTGTACAAAAAGTACGAATTTTAAATAAAATACTCAATTTTGAAGTTCAAAAATTAGTTTTCAAAAAAAACTTTTTTTAAAAATAAAATAGTTAAATTTTCAATTGCAGAATTGAATTTGCAGGTAAAAATTTTTTTTTAATAAATAGAAGAAGTGCAATTTTCAGTTCAAAAAATTATTATGGACCAAAAAACGGAGATTTAAACAAAATTCTTAAAGCTTCAACCAAAACTAATGAATTTTCAAAGAAGCAATATAATAATTAAATTTTGAGTTACAAAAATAATTTGGAACCAAAAAAGGAGATTTGAAAAAATACTTAAATTTTAAACCAAAATTAATGAATTTGCAATAAAAATGATGAGTTTTAAACATAAATGTTAATTTAAAAAAAATTTAACAATGTTGTTAAATTTTTCATCAAAGAAATTAATTTTTAACCAAAATTAATTAATTTACAAATATGAAGAGATCAATTTTCAAGCAAAGGAAAATGAATTTTTTATAAACTAATTAAATTTTCAGTAGAAAAATGATTTTCCAAAAAGAAAGATTAATTATTAAGCATCAAGATTAATTTTACACGAAAAGAGACGAATTTTCAATAAAAAACATGAATTTTATTTCAAAGGTACCTTTTCTAAATCAAAATAGGCTTATTTTCAACTAAAAATACACAGTTGAATTTGCAGTTAACCAATTTTGAACGAAAAGACTGATTTCTACCCAAATATTTTATCTTAAAACAAGGAGATGAATCTTTAATAAACAAAGCAAAATGTAATCTTTGCTATAAAAAATATATAAATTTTGAAAAACTGTAATTAGAGCCGTCCTTTCGGTAAACAATAATGTTATGTTATGTTTCTTCGGGTTCTGAAAAAAGGTTACCACTAGAAGACAAAAGTGTAGTCCCAGGCAGCCTAGGAGGATCCATATCGAGACCAGATCAGACAACGAATATCAATCCGCGCATGAAGACCTAAGACCTGCAAGTTCAGGATACTTAGGATCAGGTAGGTCAGGAAGAAATTGTTATGATGCATCTGCAAGTATGTCTCGTGAAGGATCAGGGAACTTATCAGGAACATTAGAGAAAAGGGAATCAGTTAAATCAGTGAAGGGCGGATCAGGAAGATCACTGAAAAACACATCACCACCCACATTGGCAGTTTCAGTTCCGGGATCTTCAGGAGGAACATCAAGTATATCAGAAAGAAGCCCATCAGTAATAGCAGAAACTACAAATCTTTACAATTCAGCACGAATATCAGGAATATTGATAGACGCCGCGACAGCAGCAGTCACAGGAGAATGCGAACAATGCCCAAAATACAAAAAGTGCGTGTTTTGCTAGCCGGCGTGTGTGTGTGTGGGTTTCACACTTCTTTTAGAATAAAATGACTGTGAGACAGTTTAAGACAGATTGATGAAAAAGGGCTTATATTCACTACTAATGTCTCAAAACTCGTATGGTGGATTCGGTTCGAGTCCGACTCGTACTGAATCTTTCACACTCAAACAGAAAAGTGCCACTTAGGCCCAAGTGACACATCCTATTTTATATCCCATCAGCCGATCATACGTGAAATTGAGATGCATAGAGCCTTAGTCTAAAAACCAGAGATGGAAGCCAGTTCAATCGAATCCACTCAAATATAGTTCATTCCATTCCAATCCAATTTATTCCAATCTGCTCCGATCCCCTCCAATTCATTACAATCCATTACACTACAATCCAATGGTATCTATTTAATCCAACTCAATCCAAGAAAATGCAATCCAATGCACTCCAGTCTTCTCTTTTCCAATCGAATCAACTTCATTAGATTCAATCCAATACAGTAGATAGCTATTCAATTCAGTTCATACCAATCTATTTTAATCCACTCAAATATAGTTCATTCTAATCCATATCAATCAACTATAATCCATTAAAATTAAATACACTTCAATCCACTGTAATCTAATTGAAACTACTCCATCCAATTTATTCCAATCCACTCCAACCCATTCCATTTCATTACAATCCAATCGAATCCGTCCATCCAATGAAATCCAGTCCGATGCATGTCCATCCAATTAATTCAACTCTAATCCATTTTAATCCAACCCAATAAAATTCATTCCAATCCTCCCCAATCCAAATCAAGCCAATGCAATCACCTTTAATCTAATTCAATCAAAGACATTCCGATCCTTTCCAATCCACTCTAATCCAATAATATTCAACCCAATCCATTCATATTAATTCTAATCAATTCATTCCAATTCACTGCAATCTAAACCACTTCAATCCATTTCAACCTACGCCAATCCAATACAATATAATCCAATACATTACAATTCAATATAAACTAACCCACTGCAATTCAGTCGAAACCATTATACGCAATTAATTCCAATCCAATCTATTCTAATACAACTAAATTCAATCCCATCCATTACAACCAAATATTCTCCAAGCGATACAATCCAATTGAAACCACTCCATCCAATTCAATCAAATCTAATTTATAACAATCAAATTTAGTCCACTTTAATCTATTTCAATTCACTCCAGTCTACTTTAATCTATTTAACTCCAATACATTACAATGCACTCCATTCCACTCCAATCCACTGAAATTCAACCCAATCCATTTCAATTAATTCTAATCAATACATTCCAATCCACTCTAATCGAATCCACTCAATTCCATTCAAATCCAATATAATTCACACAATAAGATTCCAACCAAATCCATTGCAATTTATTTCAAGTATTCTAATCCATTTAATTCCACTGTAATCTCATCGAATCTACACCAATCCAATCTATTTCAATTAATTCAAATCTAATCCGATCGAATACACTTCAATCTATTTAAATTCAGACCATTTCAATCCACTCCAAAACAATTAATTTCAATGCGTTAAAATCCAATCGATTACAATCAGCTTCAATCTGATTCACTCCAATACATCACCGTCCATTCCAATCCACTAAAATCCATTTCAAGTGACCCCAATCGATTCCATTTAATTCCAATCAGTTAATTCCAATCGAACCCACTCCAATCCATTCCAACCAACTCCAATCCATTCCAATCTATTCCAACTCATTACAACCCAATACATTCTAATCCAATTGTAATCCAATAGAAACCACTATGTCCAATTCATTCCAATCTAATCCAATCCAATTAATTCCAATCCAATACAATCTATTCACATACAACTCATTTCAATCCAATCCATTACAACCCAATGCACTCCAAACACTGCAATCCAATCGAAACGACTCCTTCCAATTCAATGAAATCCAATTTATACCAATCAAATACAGTCCTCTCTAATCTATTTCAATTCACTCCAATATGCTTCAACCTAATTCACTACAATACATTACGGTCCGCTCCAATTCACTCCAATCCATTGAAATTCAACTCACTCCATTCCAATTAATTGTATTCAATATATTCCAAGCTACTCTAATTAAATCCATTTAAATCTACTCAAATCCAATTCATTCCAATCCATTCAAATCTAATCGAACCCACTCCAATCCAATTCAAGCCCTTCCATTCAAAACCAATAGAATCCACTCAATTCGATTAAACCCAATCCATTCCAATTTATTCCAAATATTCTAAGCAAATTTAATTCCATTCTAATATCAGCGAATGTACTCCAATCCATTTCAATTAATTCAAATCCAGTCCAATGGAATCCACTCTATTCTAATACAAATAATTCCCATTGACTACAATTAATTCTACTCCAATACATTTCAATCCACTTCAATACGAATAATTCCAATACAATCCATCACAATCCAATTCATTAAAATTCAATAAACTCAAATCCACTGATAACCAATTAAACGGACTCCATCCAATTCAATTCAATCTACTCCAATCCAGTCAATTATGATATAATTCAATTCACCACACTACAATTTATTCTAATCCACTCCAATCCAATTTAATCCACTTCAAGCAGCTGCAATACAATGCACTCCAAAAAATTCCCATCCGTCCCATTCCACTCAAATCCATTTCAAGTGACCCGAAACAATTCCTATTAATTCTAATCAATGCATTCCAATCCATCCCAATCTTCTCTAATCCGTTACAATCCAATCCATTACAATTCAATACCCTCCAGTCCACTGCAATCCAAAAGAAACCACTCTATTTCATTCATTCCAATCCACTCCATCCAATTAATTCCAATTCAATTCATTCCAATACAAATCAATTCAATCCAATCCATTCAAATCCAATCCAGTACAAGTCAATCAAATACAATTTATACCAATCTAATCCAGTCCAATACATTAAAGTCCGCTCCAATCCACTCCAAACCATCCAAATTCCACTTAATCCGTTTCAATTAATTCTAATCGATAATCGAATCCATTTAAATCCACTCCATTGCAATCCAATTAATTCCAATTCACTACAATTCATTCCAATCCATTGCAACGCACTCCAGTCTAATCGAATCCACCACAATGCATTCCACTCGAATCCAATCGAATCCACTCTAATCTATTGAAATCCAATCCACTCTATTCTAATCAATTATAATACAATTCATTGCAAATATTTAGACAGAAAGTCACCTTCTTTGGTAAAAATTTTAAGTTTTTGGTTAAAAGTTGAAGTGATTGGTTGAAAGTTGAAATTCTACGTTAAGAATTCCATTTTTTATTGTTGTTAAAGATTCATCTTTTTGGCTAAAATTCAATGTTTTTTAGATCTGCTTATTTTGTCGAAGATTTAAGTATCTGTTTAAATCATTTCCTAAAACTCTTTCTTTTAAGATTGATCATTTTAATTGAAACTTTATCTCTTTCGTTGAAAATTTATCTTCTTTACAATTAAACTCAACTAGTTGGTTCGAAATTCATCTTTTTCAGTTGAAAAATCAAGTGCTTGGTGGAAAAATCATGCATTTTGTTGACTATTCACTTTTTTTTTTAATTTGCGTATTTTGTTTGAAATTCTTCAACTTGGGTAGAACATTGGAGAACACTCGTTGTTGGAAATTCAGCTTCTTGGTTGTTGATTCCATTTTTTCTTCAACAATTCGTTTTATTTGGATGGGTTCAATTGATCGAATGCTCTTTATAATTAATTTTTTAAACAATTTTTAGATAAAAATCAAACAATTGGTGAAGAAGTATGCATTTTATTGAAATTTATCCTGTTGTCCAGAAAATTTAAATTTTCAAAATTCATCTTCTTTGGTTGAAAAGTCATATTCCTTAGTTGAAAATTAACTTTCTTGTCTATTTTTTTAGAATCCGTCTCTTTTGCTCAGTATAAAATTATTTCTTTTCTTTCAAAAATTGAAAGATTTATCATCTTAAATGAAAGTTAAGTTCTTTGATGGGAAATTTATCTTCTTTAGTTTCAAAATCAACCATTTGGATGTTAATAATCAATTTTTCCAGGAAATAAATTTTCTTGTTAAAAAAAACTATTTGGTTGAATCTTGAAAGCTTATTTTGAAAGATCTTTTTTCTTTAGATTGTTCATTTTAGCTGAAGCTTCATCTACTTGGTTGGAAATTAAAACCTATTGCAAAAATTTTTTTAGTTTTTTAAAATAGAAAATGCAACTGATTCCTTAAACATTAATCTGCTTTGGCATAAAATTCAATAACTTGTATCATAAATAGTCCTTTTTCATGATATTCGACTATTTTTTGGTGGGTTTGAAAAGTGAACTGGAATCTTCTTTCGACAAATATTTAATTATTTTTTTAAAACTTTTTTTAAATTGATTTGTTTTAGAATAAATTTCATCTTTGTTGAATGAAAATTCAATTCTTCGATTGAAAACTCAACCTTTTTTGAAAGCTTCCTTTTTTTTAAAATTTACCAGCTTTAATAGAAATTACATCTTTCTTGGATAAAAATGCAACTATTTGTTAGAAATTCAACAATTTGGTTGAATTGTTATACTTTTTGTTTAAATTAAATTGTTTAAAAAATGTCAGACTTTTTGTTTAAATTTAATATTTTTGTGTTGAAAAGAGAGAGAAAATTTTTCGTGGACCTTTAAACTGTTTTTTTAAAAAGACATATTTTTTTAATTTAGAATTCCAATGTTTTGTTGAAATTTTCAGTATTTCATTGTAAATTTACTTTTACTATAAAATTCATATTTTGGCGTTGAGAAACGACTAAATCCTTTCTGGTTGAATTTGAAACTTCTAAAAACTGTGTTATTTTTTAATAAAAATTTTTTTTTTAGTAAATGTTTAATCTTTCTTCGCTAAAATAAAAAATGCATATATTGGATAGAGAATTAAATTATTTTGTTATATTTCCATTATTTTTGGATGAAAAAATTCGTCTTTTAGGAATGAAAATTCATTTTTTTTTTGTAGAAATTTATTTTTTGTAAAAAAAGTTCAAATTTTGTTCTTGAAAATTCAATTGCAATCTTCTTTGGATAAAAATTCAACTCTATTTTTTGAATTTAAAAAAAAATAAAAATTCATCTGGTTTAAGAAAAATTTCATATTTTTTGGATATAAATGCAACTATTTAGTAGAGAATTTAACAATTTGTTAAAAAGTTCTTTTTTTAAACTCGTCTTTTTGGATTGAAAATTGTTTAAGCATTCAAGTATTTTTTTCGTAGAATTTGGTTGCTTCCTTTTGATAAGAAACCATTTTTATGTTATTAAACATTTATATTTTTAATTGAAAATTCATCTTTTTCGTTCAAGGTTGAACTATTTTTTTCAAAAATTAATCTTTTTTAATTGATAATTCAGCGATTTGGGTAAGAGTTAAACTAAATTTAAAATTTTTGTTTGAATGCTTATGTATTTGCTTGAAAATTTAACTGTTTAGTCGTGAAGCTTTTTTTGTATAAAATTAATTTTTTAACTGTGAAATGTAGCTTTTCCATTTTTTTAAGATTGATCTTTTTAAATGAAAATTCTCCTTTTCGAGTAAAAAAAGTCGTTTTCTTCTTTTGAACCTTCATGTTTGTTAGTTAAAAATACATCAGTTGCCTGTAGAATTAATATTTTTCCTCAAGTCATATTTTGGTTTGAAAAAAAAATTTTGTAGACTTTTTTGTAAACTTTTATTTCTTTCTTAAATGAAAAATACTTATCTTTTCAGCATTCATCTTCGGTTTTAAAATTTGTTGAGAATTCATCATTTGAATCTAAAACTGATTTTTTTTGCTTGAAAGTGTAACCTATTTCGTTCAAATTTGTATTCTTTAAAAAAAATTAACACATTATTTTTTTTTAAATTAATTTTTTGCTTCAGAATTTAACGATTTTAGTTCAAGTTTCGACGTAAAAAAGTTGCATTTTTAAACAAACAAATAAATTTTCTACCAATAAGATTAACTTTTTGCCAAAATTAAAAAATTTTGAACCAATGTTTTACATTTTCAACCAAATAGGTAAATTTACCACTCAAGATTGTACGAATGTATTTGTATTGATAAAATAGAATTTAATTCTGCAATAAAAATAATTAGATTTTTAAAAAGACAAAGAGGACCGGTTTGATAAGAATGCTCAGGAAAAATTCTTTTTTAATTGGTACAGAAAAAGTCTTAATAATAATAAATAATAAAAAATATAGTTTTACAATTACAATGTCAGCTAAAAAAAAATATATAAAATTTCGGAAATTTTCTAGAAATAGCTGTAACTTTCATATTTACGAAAGTGCTCATTTTTCCAGTTCATACATCGTAAAACAAAATTTTATTAATGTCATGTACAAAGTCACATTTACACAATGACACATCACGGTGAAAAACATTCTATAGTGGAGGTGTCGGTTGTTTTTAAAAATAAAATTTTCCATTTATGTCATCAGATATTTTTGGGTTGAAATTTTTTATTTTTAATCTTTCTCTAAAATTAAAAAAAACTGTTAGTATAGTCGTAGTTATTCAGTATAGGTCTATAAAGACTTGGCTATAATTGATTTATTATCATTTTTTGTTTCAAAGGACAATATTTGAAATATAATGAATTTCCTCTAATTAATTTCTTATCATATTTTTTGCAAAGCACAATATTTCTAGTGTAATGAAAAAGTCTAATTCAACGCGTTCAGAATTCTCAATTTCAGATGATAATTCATTTCCATGATGAAAAACTGAGCTAGTACGTTTAAATTTTTTTTTCATGGTGAAAAGTAATTTTATTAACTAAAAATTTAACTACTTGCTTAGTGATGCATTCGATCGACGCGATACGAGAATAATATACGTAGGTTTAATGAATATTTCTGAAATAAAAAAGTTAACATTTCTTTAATAATTAAAAGAGCGATTTCTTTTATTTTTAATGTCAAAATAAATTTTACTTTAAAAAAAAATGCAACCTTTTGCTTTAAAATTCAATAATTTTGTTGAGTTGTCCTGCTTTTGGTTGAAAATTTTAATGTTACATTAATTTTTGTTTAAATACATCTTTTATAGGTGAAAATACAATTTTTTGTTTATAATGAATTAATAAATTTCAAATTTTGTATATCGAATTAAAACGTTTAATTTTCACCCAAAAATAATGGTTTAATAAAAAAAATCTTGATTTTTCGACAAAATAATTGAATTTTCGACCAAATAGTTACATTTTTAAATACAGATCATGAATCCTAACAAAAAATTGATTAGATAAATTTATGATTAAAAAATTTATTTTCTACCGAAAAAAAAATTTTGAACTAAGAAGTTCAATGTATAACAAAACCGATCAATCTTCAATTACAGAAGAATGAATTTTCAACAAAGGAGTATACATTTTAAGAGAATTATCAAGGCAAAACTTAGTCTTTTAATCAGAAAATATAAATTTTCAACAAAATAGTGAAATTTTAATCCAGAAACAAGATTGTGAATTATTAACAAAATAAATTAATTTTTAACACAGAAGTTCAACTTTTTACCAAACGGAAAAAAATTATTTAATCTTCCCTCAATTATTTCGATATTCGGTGATAAGAGCGAACGTTGAACAAATTTGATAAATTTTGTATAACTTTCGCGATTTAATGCAAAACAAATCTAAAATCTAAAACAAATGCTAAAAATTGTAAATAAAGAATTTTTATATACTTTTCTGGCGAACAACTTTTGCGAATTAATTTTTTTCGTGTCTTGCATCTTTTTTTCCGAAAAATTATATTTTTTTGTTTTGAATGTTGCTATTTACAAATAAGATAAAAGCTACGCCTCTGATTAAAGAGTGACCAATTTCAAACTTGTAAATATTTTTTGATTGTATAATTTTTTTTGAAAAATCATTGTCGTATTTTGTATATCTTGCCCGAAAAGTGGAATATTGTATTTTTCATTATTTTTTATTCTGAAAAAGATTGAATTTTTGATTTTTCTCTTTTTGAGTGCTAAAAATAAAAAATTACTTTTTATTTGTATTTTATTTAAATTAAAAATTAATTTTCAAAAGCAAAAAGAAAGAATTTTCAACCAGTAAAACTCAGCGAAAAAGGAGGAGTTTTTACCAATATACTGGAATCATCAACCAAACAAAGAAGTTTCAACAAAGTAATTAATTTTGTACCGAAATAGACAATTTTTCAATAAAAAAGTTAAGATTTATAATTCAACTAAACCCGATGAGATGAAATTTGAACAGGAAAGTTATAATTTTCAATCCAGATAGATGAATTTTCAACTAACTAGTAGAATTTTCAACTGAAAAAGATAAGTTTTCAACCTTGAAAAACAAATTTTTAACCCGAAATGGACACGTTTAATTTTGACTTTGGAAACTTTATTTAAAAAAGGCAAATTTTTAAGAACGTAAATTTAATAAAAAAAAGGCAATTTAAAAAAAAAATTAATTAATATTCTACAAAACAGTTGAATTTTCAAATTATATACGAACAATTTTTTAGCAAAAGTTTTTTTTTAACCCGGAAAATTAATTTAAAATTCCTTTAAAATTCAATCAATCAAATACATTAATATTCTTATTACAGATGATCGTTATTTAATCAAAGGTTGAAAAGTAAAATTTCTCGATAAAAAAAAAATTTTCGTCACAAAAAAAACAACGAAGTTGGAACGGAATAAATGAATTTCCTACACAAATTTTTACTTTTGATGTCAAAATTCGAAACACTGTTTTAAGTGCGGCCCCTGTAAATTTGAGTAAAAGTTTTGAAAAAAAAAATAATAATAAAATCAATTATGCAATCTGAGAAAAAAAATTGTTTTTTATACGTAAAAAATTATGTATATAATTAAAATATTTGAATATCTTCTGTTCGATTTTCGCATGCAAAAATTAAAAACTGTTCGAAGTCATGAAAATGATTCTAGGATTAAAAAATTATTGCTTGTTTGTCGTAAGTAAAATTTCGTCAGATTTTCTTAAAATATAAAAACTAGATTTTCTCAAAAACTCCACAATTTTTTCAAAAATTTGTATACCTTATTTTGTTAATGTTTGACATTTTTTTCATTTTCTCGTGCAAAGCTTAAAAGAAAGATTAATATCAGCAGTTGTAGAATAAAATCTTGTTAATTAATTGATAATAATTCTTGCTATTCAAGAAAATAAGTATCAATAATAAAATAAATAATAAACAATGAAAATAAATTGTTTTGGAAGTTCATATTTTCCGGTAGAGAAATAAATCTTGTTTATTGATAAATTTAACTAGTTGGTTGAAAATTGATGTTTTTGTCGGAATTTCGTTTGAAAATTAATCTCTTCTTGGATAAAAAATAATTCCTGTTAAAGATTCCTTCATTTTTTCGCTTACATTTGAGTGTTTTTAATTAAAATTAAAATATTTTTTGGTGGACATATCAACTATTACATTTTTTTATTAATAATTCTTCGATTTAGTCAGAAAATATAACTCCTTGATTTAAACTTAATAAAACTTAAATAAAAATTCCATTTTGTTTTAAATCTTAATTTTAGTTAGAAATTCATCCCTTTGTTTAAAAATTAAACTTATTTTACAAAAATTTGTTTAGGAAAAAAGAAATTTCTTGAAGTTAAAATTGAACTATTTGCTAGAAAATTAAATGGTATTTCGCGCCTCCTCCTCTACATCAACACGTAGTCCCCCATCTCTGGGTCAGATTTACCACAATTTGAAAGCTAAAAAACAAAATACGGGGCGTACGCCTCTCTGACGCCCTGGCAGGTGTGAATCTAGTCATCTTTTTAAATTCTATATTGCCGGAATGACTAGGGGTCTAATGGAATTAGACAATGGGTTTATAATGATAGGGTGGGCTTGATCTATTCGGAGGATGCGCTCATAAAATTACAATGGAACTTCACTTACAGGAAAGTTCGTTCAATTATACAATTGTATTTCGCGCCTCCTCCTCTAGATTAACACGTGGATGTTGAAAGCAACTGCCGGCAATTTGAGAAGAGGAAAATGTAAACATAGATTTCATGCCGGAAAAAGAAAATATTTAATGACAGAACAACGTTTCTGATGAACTTAAACACATAAAAAAGTTAGTTTAATGAAACTAGACATCCAAGATGGAAGTAGCAAAACTTAATCTATCTTGCACAATAGGTCGCTTTTATTTTTTTTTATTATTATACATGGTTGGGACCGTTGCAGCCCCTGACGCTTGGTTAATCACGTTGCGTCC
>JAWWLR010000155.1:30332220-30343092 GCA_035041075.1 Acraspis erinacei | reverse complement strand
CTCATCCACACTCAACTGTCCTGATCCATTTTTCTTCCTTTTTTATTTTTTGCATATATTCTGGTTCTGTCAACCCTTTGACCATCATATAACATCTATTTTACCTCGAATCTATCATTTTTGTCCATCTCTTTTCTCCTTGTTTTACTAATTGCTCTAACTCTATGTACTGCCACTCCATAACCCCTCCTCATATATTACAAACCCCTTTCCTTTTTCTCCTTTCTTCCTCCCATTTTGAATTTCCCAAATTCCCTCGCACCTCATTGTTTCGAATTTCGCCCAAACATGTTTGTGTTATTCTACTTCCCTCTCCCTGTTTTAGCTTCACTGCAAACCTCCAAGCTTTTTTACTTTGTCTAGTAACCATTTTTTCCGTCCCTAATTCGTCCCTTAACATGTATCCTGGGACTCTCCAGCTAACCCCCATACTTGGCCCATCACTTTACTCGTACATTCAATTCTTTTCCTCACCTGCAGCTCGTTTCCCCCTTCTGCCTCAAACTAAAAACCTAGGTAACAGAACTCCTCCACAACTTCCACCTTTTGTATTTTCATTTTCCAAACGTAATTTATTTTGCTCTTTCTATTTCTGAAGCACATTACGTATGTCTTATCTACGTTCTACGTGAAATTTTTTGCTCCCTCATACTCTTCGAAGATTCTCATCATTAGGTTCATCCCCTTCTCATCATCTAATAACAGAACTAAATCGTCCGCATATGCTAGAGAGTATAGTTTGCTATTTCCCAAAACCGTTCCTCCTTTTCCTTTCTCCTTTAGGTTCTCCTCTAAGTCTGCCAGCATCATATTAAATAGTAGAGGACTCAACGGGCCTCCTTGTCTTATACCTCTCCCTGTCCAGAAAACCTGCACTTTTTCCTTTCCTATCTCCACCCTAATCCTGGTCCATGCATTTAAGTCCCCTCCTATTAAAACCAATTCTTCCTTCTTTTCCTCCATCCACCTTCTTATTACCCTTCAGGCTTCATCTTCCTCTCTTCTTCTATGAACACAAACCACCGCTATTATGACTTGCCCAACTATAATCCTTCTTACCATTGTTCCATCCTTTTATCCACTATCCCCATCCTTTCCACCTTTTATTACTCATTCTTTTCTCATCCCTGAAACCCACTTTTTTAGCTCCAACCAAAATCCTTTATTCTTGTTCTTCAAACTTGACACATTCCAGAAAGCTATTCTCACATTTCTCACTTCCCTTCCCTCTTCTTTCCTCCTCACTTTTTCCCCCTTTGCCGATTGTAAACCCCTCTTTTTTCTCTCTAGACTCTCTTTCATCTCCTTCCCCCCTATCTCTCTCAAAGCTTTTTCCTTTTTTTCCTTATTTCTTCTAATTCTTGGTCCGAGCACCATTTCTCCCTATTTATCCATAACCTTTCCCTCCCTATCCATAGCATGTGCCCATTTTTTCCCTCTACTCAAGCCCTCTGGCCTATTTGCCATTTCCCTTTCCTCTCCCGCCATGCCAGATCTTCTTCAACTCTTTCCCTTCTTCCTCTCAACAATTTTTTCCCTTCAAATTTCTAAATTGCTTACCCGTTCTTCCAACTGTTTTATTTCACTATTTCTCTGTTCCTCAATCTCTCTGTCTACTTTCTATGCTCTCTAGTTTACCCCAAACTGTGCCTTTTTCCTCCTTCCATCGTTTATCCCATTCTTCCCACTTTTCTGTTACCTTCTTCACTTCTCCCCTTACATCGTTTCCCTGACTGTTCATATCATCCAATCTCTTCCCTGTTTCTTCTCTAATCCCTTTTATGAGAGCTTCCACATTGTCAAACATCCCCCCACCCCCTATCTCTTTCTGGTGTTTTCCGTTTCACCCTAATTTTCTTGTTATCTTTGTCCTTACTAAATCATCATCCCCGGTCTCTCCTTTTCTTTTTTCCACCCCTTCAATGCTAGTCGCGCTTGCCTTTTTTTTCGTCCAGACTCAGATTCGAACCCGCGCTGCCTGGCCCGTAGAGGCGTTGTAGGTTTGAGGGTCTTCCGCGTTGTTTGCACGATTCTGAGTCTTTTCTCGCTACCCTTGTCTCCCTGGTCGACTGATCGGATCTTTCCTCATCGCTGCTGTCATTGCGACCAACGTCTTCCTTCGACCCACTGCGCACGCTTTCAACAACTTCCTCTCTTGTTTCCACTACTGCTTGCTGTTCTTTGCGATCATCCAGTAACTGTGCCCTCTGGCTCCAGTTTGTGCACTTCGCGGCCTCGGCATCCTACTTTACCCAATGCTCTGTGACGTTTGTCGCCTTAATCACCTACCTCTTGCCCCCCTTTCCCAACAAAAATTTTTCCTACTCCTAACCTCAAAAACTTTACACACTCCAAATTTTCACTTGAAACTACACACTTTCATCCTTTAGAACTTTGCCTTCACTCGCCCTTTTTCCTTTACACTCGATTTCCGTACTCTCTGCCCTTTCTCCAAAATGCGCACATAAGATAAACTGTTTTTGAAAAAATGCACCATATTAGTACCAAATTATAAAAATATCAAGAAATAATGAAGTGATGGCTTTGTTGAGAAAATTGAGTTCAAACGTTTTCGGAAAAACCACAACCATTTTATTCGTTTTTTTTTAATTTCTTTCCCGCATTTTATTGTTTATATGCTGCACAAACTTAATATGAAATTTGAAACAATTTGTTATAATTTGCATCGCAAATTCAAAATTTTAATACTCATAACTTGGCCATAAAAAGTTCGTTCTGTCGGTAAAATATGTTTCGTCTAAAATCCCTTGAAAAACAACATTCTTGGCCTCTACACGATTCTGCGTCATAAGTATGACCAGAATGCATGTTTTAAAATAAATTCACTTTTTATAATTATTTGGATAAAAACACTGCAAACGATTGAAAACTGCTATTATCCGATGGTAGATAATTGTTATCGCGAAGCGTATAAAAATAATTTTCCGTCGGATAATTGTAGTTCTCAATTGTTGTTCTCAATTTTTTGCAGTGTTTCTTTCTAACCTCAGATAAATAATATCCCTGAGATTCATTATCTTGCTGATATAATCTCATAGTCCAGAAATTGGGTTTGAGTGGCAAAATATTTTTTATTATCCCTTGGCTAGTCTTCCCGTAAATTTGATTAAAATATCTTTAATCGTACGGTAGTGGATTGGCTAGCGAGAAAATATCAGCCAATAAATTTTTTCGAGAAAATTCCTTATACGGTTACAAATGAAATGGGATTTGCAAGTTTTTGACACTAATTACGATTTTTTGTGGTGTTTTCAATTAAAATTGTTTCTAATACACAACACACGCCTTTATATTGAAAATTAGATGTTTTAATAAAAATTTTAAACTACTTATTATTGTTTTTAGCAAAGTCCTCTTTGAATAGAGATGGAAAGTCACGGTTTAAGAAAAAGTTCCATATTTGGTCCCATTCTTATTTAGAGTTAGTAAGTGCTTGATTATTGTCAACAAAAATATTTGTTTAGAGAATTTATTATTATTCCTAATAATACTCTCTTTTGAATGATGTAAAATACTTGAGCTTTTTTTGAAATTGTCTACTTTTAAAGCAGTTTTCACTTAGATTGAGGTGCTATTTAATGAAATTTAGCAAAAATAATTGTTTAAACAAATTATAATTTACAATATTATTCTTATTGAATAAGTTTAGAAAGCTGCGGCTTTTTTCAAATTTTGAACTATTTGCCTTTTTTTACTTAGAGTTGCTTAATAATGAATTAAATTTAGCAAAAATAATTATTCGAACTGTTGGAAAAAATGAGTAAAAATGATCTCTGTTTGACTGTTATGTTTATTTATCTTTACATAAGAAACAGGTGGAAGAATAGATCTGTAATCTAGTGAGTAAAATATGTAAAATGAGTAGAAATGAATATTCAGAAACAGAAGAAAAAGGTGATATGCAAAAGGGATAATAATTTCTGCAAATTGCTCGGTGTATTAAGGGATGTCGTCCGGCGGCTGGCACCAGGCTGAAGAGTTCTTTTTCCGTTAGGCGGGAATTACAGGTCCAGTCAAAAGTTCAGGTCAAAAACTTGAAGCTCAAGTCTCATGGATAAGTCCCTGATACTATATTTGTCTACGCCTATAGGCGGTTATATAATAACGATAAACTCCAACACGTACAAATTATTATTGTTTATAACTGTGTTCTTGTTTATTAATGCTAGATAGTTGCAGTTTCCTTTAAAAGTTTGATATTTTAGCCCACTTTTTACTCATTAAAGTAATAAATAATGCATGTGAACAAACATAATCGTTTAAACAATTCTTTATTGTTCATAACTATTTTCTCTTAGATTAGTGCTAAAAAGTTTGGGATTTTTCTGAACTTTTAAACTTTTTGTACAGTTTTCAATTAGTGAGGTAATGATTAACTCATGTTAACAAACATGTTTATTTAAAAAATGTATTATTGCTTATAACTATCTTCTTCAAGAGTAATTCCAGAAAGTTAAGAGTAATTCCAGAAAGTTAAGAGTTTTTCTGAAATTTGCGTAGCTTTTACTTTGACTTCTTAGTTAGGAACAAATAAAAAATACCAGTATAAATTTGAGCAGAAAGGCTCTCAGTAGCCACTTCAGGAAAAATTTACATTTAATATGTTCCATATAGAAAACTTGAAGAATATTTCGAATAGTTCGTTTATTTCAAAAATTAAATTCATAAAGAAGAAAGGAACGGTTTAAAAAAGGATTCTCTCTTTTGCTTATTTATTATTTGATCATAAAGAATCAGGAAAATCAAACTACAAATTTTAGAAAAGCCTCAACTTTCCAGCTCTTATCTAAGAAAAGATAGTTATAAACAATAATAAATTGTTCAAAGAACTATTGTTGTAACTTACATTAATACATAAGTGGCCACGCATTTTTCTATATTGATAAGTCAAAATTCTTCAAAATATTTTAAATATAACATTTTTAATACAATTCATTTTTAGAAAAAGATTTAATTTTCAACCTAAGCAAAATAATCTTTAACCAGACATTTGAATTTTCGAGTGAAGAAGGAAAAATGTCTACAAAAAAATTAATTTCTCAAGGAACACACTTTTTTATTTCGGATTTTCGGAGTTTGGAAGTTTTCAATTAGAAAGGATGTAATTTTCTAAGTGTGTGCACTCATTAAACTTTAAAGTTTCACCATATTTTTTACGTTATTTAAAATCCTGAAATTTTAATCAGCGAAGATAACGTTGATTTTTTAGACAGAAATCAAACTTATTTTAAGTAAAAAAATCTATCCAATCAATTTAAATGTCACTTGATACTAAATTCTATGATACTTGTTATTAATATATTTATCATCGTAACCATTTATTTAATTTGAATTAAATCATATATTTTCTAATGTGCCATTCTGAAAAAGTATAATCTTTGAGACCTTGAAACTAAAGTATTTTTGCTTCAAATTCAAATATTAAAAATTTCAAACATTTGAATCCTATTATAGTAATCTTGTGTGATGTTCTTTTTTTAATTTAAGTTTTCTATATATTATTTTTATTAATCGAAAATTTTAAGAATGAAGAATAATTCTAAAGGAAGTGTTAAAAATTAAACGATTTGAAAGTATACAATTTAAAATTGTGATATATCAAATAGAAACAGACAATTAATTTTCTCCCCTGTAAATCTGGAAATATTACTATGTTCTGGAATAATGACGCTGATAAACGTTACTAGCGGTATTTTTTTAACGACGCTTTGCAATTATTTAAACAGATAATAATAATTAGCTTGCGCCTTTTAATAGGAAAAGTGGAGAAAATTTTGTTTTTTAAATATCATATATATTAATAAATATAGCAACAAAATTTTACAATTACGTCATGGATGGTTATTTTCTTTGATAGATTTATTTGAGATTCTTTGATATTTGAACTAAGTAATAAAAATGTGAACCAACAAAGTTTTTCAGCCAAAAATATAATAGTAGAATTCTCAACTTCATATTCAAGTATGTTATTTGTGTTTGTAGAATCAAAAATGTTTCATAATTTTGTTACTTTCTTGAAAAATAATTTTTACATTATTAGAATTATTAAAATTATTGAATTAGAAATAGAAATAGAATTCGGCTAAAAATATAATTCTGCTCTTAACTGGACAAATAATTTCAACATCTCTGGACTCTGTACTGAAAATAATAGCCTAGACAATTTTTTATTAGAGTAAGGATTAAATCCTGTCCACTGATAAAAATACATTTGAAAAAATTCAAACACGAGCATTTTTCTATTCCGTTGTCTATTGTTCAGTTATCGAACTTCTTGCTTTTTTTTCGGTTTTGTCAGTAGAAAGTTATCAAGTGTTCGATACAAGTTTCAAAACTATTTAAAAATTTTTTGACACAAAAATTACTAGAAAACATGATAAAGAAAAGTTACTAATAGTAAAGGGCACTTTCTTTCAGAATATTTACGAGATACCGGTCTGATATAAAAATTTTTTAATAATAAATAAAATCTCCTTTTAATTGCCTTTTTGGAAAAAATTCCCCTTTTTTCTTAAAATAAAATAAACTCAAAATTGAACTTAAGTGAAAATATTAACTTAATTTAGAAGGTTTAATATCATTAGTATTTAAAAATTACATGATAAATGTTGGATACAGTATATTGGGAAATCGGAAAATAAATTCCGTGTGGTCACTGCAGGGCAGTACGTTATTTTATGCTGCCCTTAAACCGATAAAACCTCTCTCGAGAAATTTGATGAGAAAAACATCTGCTCTGGTGCATAGGTACAAATCTTATCTGTATGAAGCGAAATAAGTAAATATGTGACTTTTCAAGAATTGTTTTTTACGAACTTGAAAAAGCGGAAAAAACCGCTTCTTTATGTTTCAGAGATTGTGATTGAGAGATAGTAATTTTATCTACTCTGTCATCTACTTCTTTTCATTCTAAGTTTCTTAGTATAATTTTTAGAGTAACCTGGAAATGAGGAAAAAATCAGGGCATTTTTTTGATAAAACAAAAATCAAAGGATTTGTTTTGAATTATTTTAGGGCATTTTAAAAGATTTCAAGGCATTTTTAATGTAGTTCAATAATTTTAGGGTATTCAAAAAGATTTAAATGATTTTGTTTACAGTGGTTTTATGAATTCCAATTTTCAAGAGCCATAGCAATTTTAAAGAACTGATTTCAAAATATTTAAAAGGATATTCAATATTTGAGGGTATTAAATGAGTTGATTTTTCCTTGCCCAAAAACTCAACGAGAAAGTCGTTCTTCTGCTTTTCAGAAGACAAAATCTTCTAAATCTTCTTAGCTTCTGCGCGTTTACTTTAATTCAGTTTTATAACGATAAAATATTGAAAAAATATAGTTCTAAAATACAACAAAACATGATAATGGCGATCAAATTATTATTAATTGATATTTGCTTTTTCTTACTTTACGGAGAAAAATAACCACACTCGAAGAAACAATCAAACAAGTATTAGCTCCAAATGTTGAACAAAAGTACTTTAAGTTAGAAGTAAGAAAAATACAAAAAATTTTTGAAGTTCACAAAAATAATTGTAAATCCAAGTTTTAAAATCTCATCAGTGGAAATAATATTCAGGAAAATAGTCCTTTTTCTACACACAAAAAGAATTTTTAAAACAATGTTGTAAATGTCAAATGGTTTGTCAACACAAATGATATCGAAATACCTGAAGTCGATAAAGAAACCGTTAGCTTTGGAAACAAATTCGGTTTACCTTCATCAAGCAACAAATTACATATTAAACGTTTCGTTGCACCACATACGAGAAGACAGGACGATCCCAGCAAGGTTTAGCTTCGTAAATTGCATCAAAAATTGGTTACAACAAAACAATTAAAAAAAAAACCTTTTAACGAATTTTAAAAACAAATGCAGTGAGATGTAGTATTCTCTAGAATGTTTTTAAAAGACAATCAAAATATTTTAATTACAACAGCGGATAAAGGTTGTGGACCATGCTGACTACGATAACAAATTCCTTACAATTCTATCAGATAAAAGCACTTATCAACCCTTAGATCATGATCCTACGAAAGATATTGAAAAAAGAGTAAATAAAGTAGTTTCAGAACAGGAAACAAATGAAAAATAGATTAAAGAAAGCACTGCAAAACAATTCAGAGTCCCTAATAGTCCTTCCAGATGTTACGGTTTATTAAAAATTCATACGAGGGTGGATTGAAAAGTTTCTGACCTAAACAAGAAAGAAAAAGAGTTAGGTCAAATTTTGATCATTTTCTAGTAGCTTGGGGTTACAGGGGTAGAAAGAGCAAACTTTGATGTCAATAAAAAAATTGTTTTTAATTTTTTAAATAAAAAAAATTAAAAAAATAAGTTTCTCTCTGACAGCCTTGTTAAATGAACGTTCGTCTCGTCTTTTTTGCGAATTAAAAAATTAGACCATCACGCCGTGATAAAGTTCCTTTAAATGCAAGGTAAAACCCCAGTTGGAAATTAAAGCAGACTAGTTTAGCTCTCATTTGACATCAAAGTTTTCTCTTCTACTTCTTTTACTAAAAGCTATTGGAAAATAATCGAAAGTTGACCTAACTTTTGCTGTTTCTTGTTTAGGTCAGTAAAAAAAAAATATCTGAGAGCATAACCACTCATAATTCTCGTGTAAAAAATATAGTTTTGAATTGGTTCAAAGGATTAAAAATATTAGAATTCCTCAAGACTTTATAGCCCTTTCACTTGACGTAGTTTAATTATTTATAAACGGTGAAATTGGGTTAGCACATCAGGCAATAAAAAACGTTACGATGAAATTAAAACTAAAATTGTGATACTACTAAGAGTTTAGATATGGCCTTAAAGTCTGCACCACGAACTTTCTGATGGGGTCTTTCCTCTCCCATCTTCGCTATTCTTGCAGATATCCTCGTGGACGAACCAGAAAAATAATACCTATCAAAACTTACATTCGAACTTCCATTCTATTTCCGTTATGTTGATGATGCTATAATCACAGTACAAAAGCTGAAGTTGATACAATTCTAAAATTATTTAACAATTACAATAATAAAATCAAATTCATGATTAGGGTCATTCGCGCTTGTGACAGTTTAGAAACCAGCTGGTAGAAGAAAGCTGCTAGCTCAGATAGTGTTCTTAATTTTTCTTCACATTACCCGATGAAATACAAAATAAATGTTTGTAACAAACTTGTAGACAGCGGTACCATTATTTCTCATAAATAATTCCATTCTCAAAATATCAAAAAAATGAAAACAATTTTAAGAACAAATAGTTACCCCTGCAAATGATTAACAAGATAATAGAGCAACGGATACATCCCACGGCACTAAAAAACTCTCAGACAATATTTAAACCTATCAACCCTCGACTAGCCGAGCCTGTACAAACACGCCTACGCTAACGAGAAATACCAACACAACCGACTCAGATCAACTTGCGACTTCAATACAAGCAAGGAAATATGTATCCCTGACCTATCACACATGGACTCTCGGAAGAATTGTGAGGAATTCTGAAACATTTCGATGAAAAACTGGCCATCCGTAATGTTAATGATTTACCATGCTTTATCAAATCAAAAAAAGATCCTATGCCCACACTTGACGGTAAAAATGTTGTTTACAAAATACCTCGTTCTGGCTGTGACTCATTCTACATTGGCACAAAAAAACGTCTTAGTAAATTCAGAATTCATGAACACACAAAGGACGTCGATATAAACCACCTTCAAAATGGACTGAATTAACTTAACATTCCTGGTATGAAGACCACAAATTCAATTTTTAACTGTTAATTACATGAAATGCATGATACCATAAATGATTTACATTGCAAACGAACCCATGACTGTCAATCAAATAACAGACATTCAAAAACTTTCTTCTTTTTATAAGGACTTATTCTAAAAACAGTAAACAAATCTCATAACCAACAAAAACACTAAAATTAGCCAAAGCAATAAATCACTACAGTACGCCCCAGTAACGTGAATTAAATTTTAAAATGTAGGAAAGCCTCCAAATTTGAATTTGTGACCTTCCATTTAAATGTCACTGCACTCTTAGCACTGATATGCACTTCTGCCACTAAAACTTTGATCATCGCCAGACTGGAATCCTTTACCTGCTAAGAATACCCCCGCCAGTGGTACCCCTCACTTACCCTCACCCAGCATATCTCGCATCGGATTAGAGGCAAGCATACCTGAGATCTTGAAATTAGTATCCATTGTACTTATAATTCCTTTGTAATCGCAATGCTCATTCATATATTATCTATATATTAGTCTGATAGGAAAACCTTAGAATTCTCTCGAAAACAGCTTTACCGATCATGATGGTTGGAATATATACTGTAGAGGGTACCAAGGGAGCTCCAAAAAAAAATTCAAGAACCATTTCTGTTCATAATAAGGAGATAAATAAAGAAAATTTTAAATAATTGTTTTTAAAGGAAGTACTTCCAGAAAACCTACTATTTTTCCCTATAACATGCTCACTTTCAAGGATGCAAAATATTTTTTTGCAGAAATGATCACAGCATTAATTCATAATTCAAAAAAATTAGGATTACTTGTTGGCCCCTCACATGTATACAATTCCATGAGGATAAGGGGCAAAATAATTTTTAGCTTATGACGTAATAATTTATACGCAATGGTGTAATAAAAACCAGGTGAAACAGCATCATTCGATTAAAAACACATTTTATCGGGCATTCCCCAGTCACAGTGTCAATTGATTATAAGTACATAGAAAAATGCTTCCCTTTTACTGCTGAAATTCGGCAAACTACTTTCAGTTTTGCACGTGAAGGTCGTCAGTCAGATTAACATCCCTTACTTTATTTCGGCGATTCCCGACTCGCATAAT
>JAWWLR010000155.1:30273248-30285387 GCA_035041075.1 Acraspis erinacei | reverse complement strand
GTGAGAAAATTTTAACTAATATTTTTTTCTCCAAGCTTTTACAGGTTGCAACTTAATGAGCGTCAAAGATTTTGTGCGCCGTCTCGCCCCACCTTCCCCTAAATATTTGCGAAATATTTTAAACCTTTTATATCTTTGGGAAATCATTAAAATCTTTCTAAATTCTTTGGAAACCTTTGCGAAGAAATCTTTGAAATTTTGTAAATATGTTTGAAATTTTTGGTAATATTTGCAAAATGAATTAAATCGTAATGTATTCTTTATGTGTATGAATATGTGTATGTATATGTGTATTATATATTGAAATCTTTACGCAATCTATGGAATCTATTCGAAATTTTTGCTTAATGTTTGAAATCTTTGAGAAAACATGGAAGTGTTTGTCAAATCTTTGTACAACTTTTCTAAAATTTTTAGAAATCTGCGAAATGTTACAGATGTTTTTCAAATATTTGATGATATTTGTGAAATTATTGATATCTTTGAAAAATAATTAAAGTTTACGTGAGATCATTTAAATCAATTCGAAATCTTTGCAAAATATTTGAAAGCTGTAAAGTCTGAGAAATGATTGAAATTTTGATGAAATCTTATTCAAATCATCCTCAATCTTTGCGAAATATTTTTTAAATACTTGGTAGTATTTGTAAAAATATCAAAATCTTTGTTAAATCTTTGGCAATGTCAATTGTATCATTTTTTCACTTTTTATCATTTTTTCCTGTCATGTTTTAGATTTATAAAGTGTATGCTATATTTTTCTTTACAAATAAACGGTTATACAATTAAGGCAATATCGTTCCTTATTACACGGCAGCAAGTTAAGTAAAAAACTGATAAAAGTAGCTTTTTGTAGAAAATGAAGACTTAAAATATTACTTTGGAATTTGATTAATACTTTGGTGTTGAAAAAGTAGCAAATAGATTTATTTAAATGATTTTTCTTTGGAAAACGAAGTATTTAATTATTTTGTTGTATTTAAAAACTTATAGAAAGCGGAGTATGGTCAGAAAAATGGTAAGACTCTAGTTCGGTACAACAATTCTTCAATTTTGAATTAGCAATTATCTTTAAAAAAACACATTCGTTTATTATAAATTATTTTTTATTATTATTTATTATACATTTACTGTTTTAAACAAATACAATAAATTCGTTGCTTCTAAAAATTAATATCCTTTATCGGAATACATAAGATACAACTTTTCTTGTTAAACAATAGTGGATTATATGAATATAAAAAAACTACATTACAAGTATAGGAAAACTATTTTTCCAGAAATTCATTCTATCAGAAAAGTAGTTTTCCCGAAGAGTAACAGATGGAACAGTATTATTGGTAGCACTACCAATCTGAAGAAATCTCTTCTGTTTTGCATATGGCTCCCAAAAATTAGGAACGTCTAAAAGATCAGAAACTGGTTTTCTGAAAATAGAAAAAAATCGTCGTTTAGTGTACAAAATATTTTTATATCTCAGAATTACAATTTTAGTGAGAAATTATAACATATATGTACCCTGCTATTGCAAAGGACGTCCATAAATCAACCATTAAATCGACTATGTACTCATCATTTTCCTGTAGAGGATCTCGGGCCTCGGAATGAAAAAGATATAAAAGATCATCAGCATGCGTAACTCCAATATTTTCCTTTTGACCATTGTTCAAAGAAATTTGGTTTTCTTCACCTCGATAACCAAAAACGTATGAGTAAAAGGGTTTTTCCGAAATTTCAGCCATTTTGTCGATTAGTAGCGAATTCGGATAGATGAATTGTGTGTCCCCACAAAAATTAGTGTAATTTGCGAGAAGCTGCGTTTAAAAGAGAAAAAAAAATTATCAGTAAATCCCAAAAATGCAAGGATTTAGAAAATACTGTAATTTATGAATCTATAGAATATGACGAACCTTCTCTTTATTCAAAGATTTGGATTCCTTAAAATAAAATTCATCAATTATTTCTTTGAACTTTACTGCATCTTCGGGCAATAGGTAATGTTTAGCACTCAATTTGATACTTTTATCCAAGGCCTGTTTAACTGATTGACGTGATGATTTGAAATAAAGAGCTGTTGATAAAAATAATTTTTAATTAACAATAAGCTTTAAACATTTTTTTTAAATACAGATCAAACTTACTCTCAGTAATATATAATCCTTCGTCAGCAACGGTACCAGTCATAAAAGGATAATCCCTCATTTCTTTTCTTGATATTAAATTCTGAGGACTATCTGTTAAAAAAGCATCTTCTGACTCTACTTCATTTGTTGGGATCCATATCAAATCAGGAAAGTCAAAAACATGGTATGACGTTAAATTCACTAATTCAGAAGCATCCTTTTCTCGCAAGCACTTGACGATTATTTCGGAATTGTCTGTTGGGCAACCTACGGTTTTCGCAATGGAATTCACATCGGGTTTAAAGAGACTTCTGTCACGATATCCCCAAGGAACAAGGGCGTTTCCACTCTGAGCAATATATTGATGAAACAAACCTGAAGAAATGTGTAATTTGCGAAAAATAAAAATACAGCAAACCCGGGAATATCAAACCGCTTCATTAAGGCAGTAAGCCTTTCCAATATTTTCCAATATTGTGATTTAAATCTCTATGGTACTGAAAACGATTTTTTTACCTTCAAAAAGTGTTTAAAGCACTTAAAAAATTTCCCATATTTACCATCACAGGGATCGAACTCCAGATCCAAAAGAAGTTGAATTCAAACACAAAACATAAATTTATAACTAAATAATCAAGAGAACAAAATGCAAGCTAACAAGTGGAATTCTCTATCAAAAATATAATAGTAGACTTCTTAACCATGAAGAATGAATTTTAAATAAAAAATAGTTGAATGTTTAACCAAAGAGATGAATTTTCAACAAAAAATGACCTTCTAACTAAATTGTTGAAATTCAAGAAAACAATTGAAACCAAAAAAGTAAAAATTTAACTCTAAAACTTAATTTTTTTCTTTCTTAAAGTATTCCTGTGATCCTCTGTGTGCAAAATGGTAAATTTTAGAGTCTGAAATAAACATTTTTTATTAAGTTAATAACGAAAAAAGGGTGGTATCATTACCAAAACTAAAAGAACGTAGGAAATAATTATGGAAGCAAATTTTACATTCTTAGCTTCAGAAAATGGTATATGCATTTTCAGTGCTTCAAGAATTATTTCCGTATGTCCTTTATTTTCGGATATGGCAACTCAATACTCGTTTATTATTAACCTAGGAAATTTTTAAATTTTGAAGAAAAATCAATTATATTATTACAAGTGAGTCGTTGGAAGTAGACCTAGAAATTTTAACTAAAGTAAAAATGGCACCTTATTACAATTTTCAAAAAGTTACATAGTTCCTATAAATTTAAGCAAAATATGAAACCCATTTTCGGAAAGGATTTAGTGATGTGGAAATAATACATTTAAATCACTGTTAATATTATGACTATTTCAAACAATAATTAGTAAAAAATTGATTAACATAAAATATTTACGAAAGAAAAATAACTTTTTTTCATATTACAAAATACAATAATATCAACTTGGAAAATGTTCTCTCTTCTAAGAACTTCAGGTTTTAACCAGTTGACTGGTACGCTTTTTTCTATTTTTCTTGCCAAAACAGGTAGAAGCGAGTTCTTTTTTAAAATACACAGGAATTCGTTTCTAGGGGTTTTCGAGGTCGCTCATTCGATTTTCGTACTTAGTTTTTATCTAGCGATCGACCACAGGGGTGAAAAATAAGGATGGGGTAAAATTTTCAATTTTTTTAAAGGGTTTGAGACTAGGGATTGAGGGTGAAATTTGCACTCTCCCTACAATTTTTTCTCAAAGGATTCGATTCTAGGAGTTTTCGCGGTCGCTGATTCGATTCCCGTTGAAAATCCAAATATTGCAGTTACAGATTCATTGTTTTAGTTGAACATTTATCTTTTTGGTTTAAAATTCAAGTATTGCAGTTCAAGATTCATCATTTTAGTTGAAAATTTATCACTTAGGTACAAAATTAAACTATTTTCTTGTAAATCCATTTTGTCTTTGTTTGCGCTAAGTGGAAAACATGAATCTTTTACTTTTAGTTTACCAGGAAAATAAAAAACTTATCCGTGGAAAACCAGGAAATGAATAGATTCTAAAAAATTATAAAATAAATATATGGAGTCATAAATCAATAGAACAACATTCATATTTTGAAATAATTATTATCTTGTTTGGTTACAAAAATTAAGAAGAGCGTTTAACAGGTAAAGAGATTAGTTATTTTTTTATTATGACGCGCACGTGCTGTTTAAATATTTGAAACCTTAAAACCAAGACTTTTCGGTGCTCGATCGAAATTGCTCGTTTTTTTAGAAGATCGATATTAAGAAAAACAGTTGGTTAGACGATCATTTTTACAGCGAGATTTAGGCGAAACCGTATGAAAACAGTCGAGAAACGAGAAATTATCGTCTCGTCGTGAAACACTAGGTTTATAGTCTTTGGTTTAGGAATTTGGTTACAGTTCTTATTCAATTTCGTATATTTCTCAAAATTTTCTACGACGCCGTTTTGAGGCTGCCATTTCGAAATTTTATCATTCTAATGCTTTAGTCAAATAGAAAACCCCAAGAAATGGTCGTATACAAAATTTCAAAAGAATCGGTTGAAAATAAATGAAGTTATTTAAATTTGTACATATATGATACATTACCAGTCAACCGGTTAAGAATCCCTAAATCCTTTCCGAAAATGTATTTTATATTCTGTTTAAATTGGTAAAAGTTATGTAACTTTTTGAAAATAGCAATTATGCGCCATTTTTCTTTAGTGAAAATTTCGAGATTTACTTCCAATCATACATTTTCAAACAGTAAAATACATTTTTAATCAAAATTGAAAAATCGTTGGGGAGAAACCATAGAAAATACGAGTTTTTGTGTGTCGGGGCCAATTTGAATTTTTCAAAATTTTTACTTTCATAAATTATGAAATATAATCCTGTAAAATAATGTAGATTTTTAATTGACACTTTAAAAGTTGTCATCGTGAAACAAAGATATAGTAAGTTAAAAAAATCAGGCGGCCATCTTGAAGATAGGTTTTTCAAAATCTATAATATATAAATAAATATATAAAAAAGTACGCGCATTTGAAATTTTACGGTTCTTTTCCCATGTTGATTGCATGATAAACTTTGAGTGCTTCAGCCCAAATGCTAATATTAACCTATTTTGTTCAAATTTGGTGGAGATAATTTTTTTGGTAATTCTAACAAAATAGGCATGTGAAGCAATTGAATTAAGAATAGTGCCTTTACCATCAGATGCGTTGGAGAGTGCATGTAAAGTGACAGAAGATCCTCCTGCACTTTCACCAAATATGGTAACGCGATTTGGGTCTCCGCCAAATGCTTGAATATTTTGTTGAACCCACTTCAATGCAAGAACTTGATCTTTTAATCCAAAATTTCCAGGAGCCACTGAGTCTCCGGTACTGAGAAAACCAATGATTCCAAGCCTATAATTTATGGTTACCAATACGATGTCCTTATCTAGTAGGTATTTTGGACTGTAAGAGCCTCCACCTCCAAAAAAGAAACCACCTCCATGCATCCATACCATTACTGGCAATGAACTATTATCGAAGGTGTTTTTAGACTGAAATAAAAAAGGAAAGTGATAAAAGAAAAGTTCCGTTAGCAATTATTTTTATATCTAAATACTGGTAGAAATGTATGTAAAAATATGAATGGTCGGGAACCATAAGGGGCTCACCCTTATTTGAAACATTTTTCAGGAAAACGAAAACACTGTTCACCGACTACTTCTTGAGATAACCTTTTGAGGAAATTTGCTATTTTATTAAAAAATTAAGATTCAATTTTTTCACTTTCGGAAAAAGCACTTCACGTGGGACAGATTGGACAACACAAATCAACCAAAGAAGTGAATTTTGAAAATTTCTTGGGTTAACCGCTGATGGTTCCCGAACATTCATATGTGGAAATATGTGAGTATAGATCTTTCGCGAATTTCTATATTTACCTTTGATGAATTAAATTCTAAAATTGGCGTATAAACGTTCCAATATAAGCAATCTTCATTGCCCATGAGCTTTCCTTCACCAAAAAATTTTTGAACACAGTAAGATGTTTTGCCCACAGTCGACAAAATTCCATCCCAACTTTTTGCCGGTAAAGGATTGCTGAATCTAAATTACAAGAATAGAAATAAAAATAAATTTATAATCGGTAAATTTCATCTCAGGATCCGTTCACAAACTACCATACCAATTTAAGGGAACAAAGTTTGCGAATCATTTGGAATTCATTTCGCTTAGTTAACATTTTATACTACTTAATTGTATATTTTATTATTCCGTTAAGAAGTGCAATTATTGTTAAAAAAAAATCATCCTTTTTAGTCAAAATTTCAGGTACTTGGTTGAACGTTGAACAAATTCGTTAAAATTTATTCTTTATTTAAAATTTTATATATTTAATTGCAAATTTAATTATTTTGTACAAAAATCATTTCATTTTCGGTTACCAATTAATTTTTGTAACTTCAAATTTTTTGATAATTTATCTTTTGAGTGGAAAATTTGATGTATTTTGTCGAAAATTCATCTGTTTCAATAGAAATTTGACTTTCTGCGTTAAAAAATCATATTTTTAGTTGGAAATTTAATTTCTTTATTTGAATCTTAAGCTCTTTTGTTGGAAACTCATAACTTGTGTTTAAAATGCATCTCATTGATTGAAAATTGATCTATTTCGCCAAAAATTAACTTTATTTTGGTAAAAATAAATTTCTTTAATCGGAAATGCAACTATTATATTATTTTTCGAAATTTGATATTTTTAATTAAAGATTTATCTTTTATCGTTGAAAAGACAACTATTTAGTTGAAAAAGTAACCTTTTTATAGAAAATAAAATAATAATTAATTAAATTTAACTATTCCGTTTTTGATTCAAAACCTATTTTTTTTGTTTAAAGCTTTTTTTCAGTTGCAAATTTAACTAGATGGTTGAAAGACCATTTTTCTTGTTTGAAAGTTAACTTTCTCCTTTAAAATTAATCTTTTTGGGTTCAATTTCTATTTTTTTTAGCTGAAAATGAAACCATTTATTTAAAAGTTCGTGTTTTATTAAAAAATGCATTTTTTGTTAGGAAAGTAATCTTCTTCGTTAAAAATTAATTTTTGTAGATAAAAAATTCAGCTATTTAGTTGAAAATGTAACTTTTTCATTAATTGCTAATATTTTTTGTTAAAAGCTCGACCAATACGTTAAAAATACATTTTCGTAGTTTAAAAATTCGCCAAAAAACGCAGAATGTTCATAACAAAAAAAATTCCGAACTCTTATAAAAAAAAACTGGGCAGCTAAAAATATTGTAAAAAATAGTGTGCAATATGCGATTAATAGTTTTAACGGTAAAAAAATATGCGTAAGTATACAATTAAAAATTCGAGCGTAAATTATGAATAATTTTAATAATTATTATTTAGTTTTATTCTAAGATATAGAAATTCTGTGTAACTATACGAAAACTGTGGGACAAATTTTGAAGCGATGAACCCTATTTTTGATTATTATTTTTTTCAACCAAATTAAACTGATATCTGTGAATCTCAAATATTTAAAAAAATATTAGAATTACTCAGCAACTTTTTGTTTTCAATTTTTAGTTTCGTACATATGGGGTAGCAGACGTTTTGGGTACGTTTTTATTCCTAACTTTTAGGCAAAGTGGTCAAAGATTTGGAAAGATTGACTAAAATGTTCTCTGATATACCTAGATACTTTATTGAGATATTTTTAGAAAAAAATTATTAATATACACAAATTTGAAAAATAGTTTAACTGTTTGGCCATCAACCTTAAAGCAGATTATTGTTATCATCCTATGTTTCAGGTAAACAAGATATGATGAAAAATCATGAATGTTTATCTATTCTAGATTTCTATTCTATTATAGCCTTGAAATTAAAATAATTTACATTGAAATATATTTCCTATCAAATCTAAGTAGATTTTAATTTAATAAAATCTTGTCTACAATAATGGAAAAAGGCATTTTAAATTAATTTGTAGTCTCACCTTAGATGTCCAATGGGAGGTTGAGAGTAAGGTATTTCACGAAAAGCGGAAAAATCTCTTCCATTTTTTGACTGCAATACACTTCCTCTAATTAAACCTTGACGTACCTTTACCAGTGGCTTATGTGACGCGAATATGATTACAAAATTTGGCAATAACAAAAATAGTACCAATTGCTGCTTCATTACGATGTTTTCTAGTTACTCTAGTCACTCTGAGTAGTAGAATTCTTCTTTCTGACAAACCTTATCTCACTATTTATAAGCCAATCTTACTTTATGTAAGACATAATGAAAGATAAGGTTTTTTCTCGCATCTAAGTTTGATTTGTCAGGATTTTGAATGTTCTTAATTTATGATATAATTTTCGCCTGTGTGCAGAAATAACATGTCTCAGTATCACGTGGAACTTTAATGATATAAAATATGGATTGATAAGGACATAAATTTGTGTACATGTATAATATACAAGTATACATTAACCTAAATGCATGTCACCTAAGAATTTGTAATCAGCCAATTTAATTTTAATTTAATTAAACTCAAATATTTTTCAGAAATCACGAACTTATTCAATAATAATAGTTTTAATAATTTTAGAAAGATTTTTTATTTCATTTGTAAATTTCAATATATTTTTTTCATGAAAAAATATTTCTGATGTTACTATTTTTAGTAATACACTCGTTAACTATCCGATATACCAATTAAAATGAACAACTTAATACAGTTAGGCGGTACTCAAGGCGAAACCTCCCTCTAAAAATTTGAATTAGTAAAAATCCAACTAATTAAAATTGTACTAAGGATTTCAACTGATAAATCAGTTATTTTTTTCACGCTCGGTCAAATAAATTTGGGTGATTGCCAAATTTCAGGCAACGTTTAGTACCTAAAGTGACAATCACATTATCATTAAGAATTTCATATTTAACAAACAAATTTTATTGTATGACATTTGAAAATTTTTAATCCAAAAGCTACATTTCTAAGAATAAGAAATAATAATTAAATTCTTATATTAAATACGGAAAGCGTATTTAAGGTTAGGAGTTTGTTGAAAAAAGGGCGCGGGCCTTCAAAGAGTTTAAAAGCTGTAACGCATGCAAAGTAGGAAATAAATTTTAACGTCAAGGATGGTCTATTCCTGGTCTCGAATAGTTTCCAAATAATTTTGTACACAGGGAAAACCGTGAAGATTAATTGAATGACTCGCTGTTTTCCTCGAGGATACTTTCAATAGAGCTTACAATTTTTTAAATTTATAATAATAATAATAATAATAATACCTACTTTTACCTTTTTTCGAATAAAGACTGCAGTGCATTTCTTCTTTTAAAATAAAGCTATTTATTTCTGCACACGTCTTCAAAGAAATATACTGTGTAGGTTAGGAATTTATAAAAGAATATAACAAATATTGCACATTCTGAAAACAAGCCGGTGAAGTTTTACACCCCAACTCTAAAATATCTTATTTTCGTTATATGGAATCATGATCACTTCAATATTTTTTTTTCTAATTTTGCAATAAATTTTATTCTCAGCTACCTTCAAAAAAATATCGTTGCAATCAATTGAAATTATAAAAATTCATAATATGCATTGTTATTAAAACATGCGTATTTTTATTGCTTCATTTTTATAATATTTTTTCTTTAAATCTTGTTTTTTTTTGGCAATTAAAAGAAAATCTACTCATTCTGTCTCGAAATTATTCATAAAAAATGTGTAGATCCTTTATGGGTGAACAAAGATCTATTAATTTTTTTTCATACCTTGTGCCGTTTTCCAAACAATTTAATTTTTTTATTTTTAATATTATTTTGAAGATTTTTAATATTATTTTATTAATTATTTATTTATAAGTAATATTAATTTTTAATGTAATTTAGTTTTTCTACGCGTCCTATCCAAATATTATTCAAAACAAATGCTTAACTCTTTTTTGAATGAACAACTTTTGTCAATCAATTTTATTCATAGTTTATGTAGTTTGTTAAAAAATGTAATCGTTGAATTTTTATTTTTGGTTTTTTACGTATAAAACAAGAACCACGCATACTATCAAAAAACTACTATCAGACAGCGTTTTAAAGATTCTTAATATTTTGTTCCAAATTGATACTGAATTATGGTTCTGTTACAGTTGTCTTTTAAAGTATTTTTCAATAGAAATCATTTAGTTTACAGTAAAACATAAAATATAAAATAATAAGAGAGTTCAGGTTTCCATAATAATAAAACCTATTATTCGAAAACTGAAACACTAGAATTATATACAATTAAACTTGTCAAACAGCGTTCACATTTTTTTAATTTTTACCTCCAAGCATTCAGAATTGATTAACAAACATCCACCAAACGACCACCAAACGATACCAACAAGAATTTTTTTAAGTTCGCACCCCAATTTTGAAAAATCAATAATTCTGTCAATTTTGTCCACCAAACCTTCAAAGTTGAGCACCAAGCGACCACCAAACGACCACCAAACGATTCCATATAACAAAAATATGATAATTTCGAGTTGGGGCGCACGCGCATGCGCATATACACGCGGTACCACTGCATCACACGAATTACGGCAGGAAAACGATGAAGTTTATCCGTTTGTAATATTTAGCAGCTAACGAAATGGTTTATATATATATTTTTTTTTACTCAGATTTACAAAAAAATATGTTTATATTTTAAGTCAAATTTTATAGAATGTTGTGTTCACAGACACGTTTAATATATCTGTGTTTATTACTCAACTGTAACTACAAATATTTTACTAAAAAGCAAGACTCACATAAATGACGATTGAAACGACAAAAATCGAGGGGCAGACTTTAAGGTTTATAGAATATTATTTATTTGACTTGAAAAATTTGCATAAATTAAAGTTTTATTCCTCTAAAGTTTACAAACCTGAAGCATTAGACGTCTTGTAGGATAACTGTCAAAACAAAGGTGAAAATCCGTATCTCCTTGTACAAAGTGGGTTCAGGACACATAACACTAATGATGTTGGGGGCGTTCTTGTATTAAATTTAAGTCAATAGGAACAGAAATTTAAAAAACGAACTCAACATTTTGTAGAGGATCATAATAAGCATTTATTAAATAAAAATAAGTCAAAATTTCTAATTTAATGTTATATTACTGGGACTTTACGTTTTTCTGCAATTTGATAATCACCCATATACTATAAACTCAAAAGCATCTGCTCTTGTTTCTTATTTTGTTGATTAAATTAAAATATTATTAAATTATTTACAGAATAATTAGCCACAACTAAAGATGTAATAGAACTAATAGTAAAATATTCTTAATTTAACTACACGTGAAATTTGATGAAATAGTAAAAAAGTTTAACATTCAACTTCATTGCCACAATCTATTACCAGAAATGCTGGATTCAAAGAATTAAAATATTAATTCAAACGTAAAAGACATATGTTTTCCAGAAATTAAATATAAAGATTTTACACCTTTCTGTATCCTTTTGAAAAACACTCCTCCGTTTTCTCGTACACAGAGAAAAATATCCTGTGAATAAAACACGGGCCGTGTAGATTCAACATGGAATTCGTTTTATTACTCGCGCGAAAGAAACTCCGTGTTGCATCAACACGGCGCTACGAGTTGTGTGGCGACCGTTTCGAATTAACACGGCATCGTCTAGTTTCTACCGGGAGCTAATGATTTTCTTATATTCCCCAAAAACGTTCCAAGCGAGTGCCTTAAGTGTAACCTTGACGGGTATTATTTAAATGCTATGTATCAACCCAAGACGACTCTTTCGGTTACACCCCTCCCCCAAACCTTCCTTATTAACTGAAGTTTGGTGGGACGGACGTTATAACTACAATTTCCACCATATGAAGAATTACTACTTAACTTCGACATGATTTCGACTCGCAAAATAAACTTATTTCATAAAGGGCGCATAATCTAAACAATGAATAATACAAACAATAAAATAGCCTCGGAAAGGACTGAAACTTTAATTGACAAAAGGGATGTACGCGGCAAATGTAAGGGTCAAATTT
>JAWWLR010000155.1:30137665-30148565 GCA_035041075.1 Acraspis erinacei | reverse complement strand
TATTGCATTTCGAGGTCAGAGTACTATCGAACATCCATAATTACATTCGGAACCAGACCTCGGGACAAGTACTTCTGAAACTCCGAAAAATCCCAACAGAGCACAAAGTGTCACTTATACTGTTATTGTTTGTCATGTTCTATTCTCTGATATACGCCGAGGCGTGGCGACGGGAACTTCTGGGTTGCTGGATGTCCTATAGAAGCAGATAGCAAAGGATAAAACATAGTTCTGTTTCAGTGTTTCCTCATCCGACTCGTGAGCTTTCCCGACGAGAATAGTTTCTCGAGTTAGCAACAAGACGAGTAAAGTTGCACACGCAAACGACGAACAAATAAAGGTGGAAGGCGGGTAAAATGCGTGCTGGACATTTAACGGCGTGTACTACCGAGGAATGAATAAGGGAGAAAATGAGGGACAGAAAGAGAGTAAAAGAGTAAGCAAGAGGGTGGGAAAGCAGGGAGGTAAAGATCAGAGGCCGCGACACCGATCAACATTCCGTCGAGGTCGATGCAAAAAAATAACGAGAGCTAAAGATAGAAATGCATGTTATTTCTTTCTCTCCACCCGAAAATTTCGCTCAGTGCATTAAATTATGTATACTGAGAGACCATATACAGGAGACTACCCTACGAAAAAATGGGGCTACTATTAGAACTAATTTTTGGTTCGAAAGGAGCTGCAACAAAAAGGAACCCTAGCGAAAGTTTAGGATAGGAATTCTTTCCGAGCCAATAAAAACTATTTTGAATAATTTCGATATCTGTATTCGAACCAATACGAATCAATCAGAACCAATTCGAAAAAAGTTTTGAATCTCGTTTGTTGAGAAAGGCTTGAAAATTAATCCGAAGTAAATTTTCAATCCGAATGAATCAGAATCAATCCAGACGCGGATTAATCTAGACCAAATATTCAATCCGAATCAATCCGAAAACTGATTCATTCGGATTGAAAATCAATCTTTTTGTGGAGAATCTCATGCCTGGTTTGGATTAATTCGCATTGGCTCGGATACCGATATCGGAATGATTCAGAATAGTTCTGATTGGCTCGGTATGAATTCCTATCTGAAACTTTCGTCAGGGAGCCTCTCTTGCTGAAAAGGAACCCAAAATGATAAATGTTTTCTGAAAAAACCCAAACTATGAACTCAAACTGCTCTAATAATGCCGTTTTGTGACTTCTGCCTTGACTCACTTCAAATATTTCAAAGGATTAAAAGCCTTCATGCAATTTCTAAAGATTAAAAATTTTTAAAGCTACTTTAACAGATTAAAAGAAGCTCCATATTTTGCGAAAATTTTAAGGGGCATCAAAGACTTTCGTCGGGGTTTTAAAGATTTTAAGATCAATTTTAAATCATTTATGGAAAACTTTAAAATTAAATAAAATGAAGCGAAATTTCAGGGGTTGTTTGGAAATTTTTAGGGAATTTGACAGGCTTTAAAGGATTTTATTGATTGTCCAAGAACTTCCAAGAATTTCAAGGAATTGTAATGAATTCTAACACGACTTGGGATATTTTGTGGGCCCAATAATTATTTCAAAGGATGTATGGCATTTCTGGATATTTAAGGGTTTTAAACTATTTTCAAGATCCGTGTTAAAGGATTTCTAGAAAACTTCAAAACAAATCACATAAAACTAAATTTCAATGAATTCTAAGGTTTTTTCAAGGACTTTCATAGGATTCAAAGGATTTTATTAAATTTCAAGGGACTTTCAAGGATTTTAAAAACATTCAACCTAAGTTAGGATATTTTGCAGGATCTCCAATCAAACCAAAGTATTTATTACGTTTCTTAATATTATAAAAAATTGACGAGAGATTTTAAAGATTTTAGTGTGTCCGTGTATCTGTAGATTTCTAGTTTGTTAGCACGATAACTTTCGAAAGAATTGACATATTGGATTGGCCTTTAGTATACTCGTTTAGTGTCCAAAATAAAGGTGAACTTCGTTAGCCAGCCATGTTGGATAAAAATTCAAAAAGTGAGCACATTTTGAAAATTTTTGAGACCACTTTTTTCAAGATTCAGAAATTCTCTGTACAATTATTTATAATACTCAAAAAGACCAAAAATGTCTCCTAATTACTCTTTTATATAAAAACAAAATTACCAGAGTTATAGCATTTAACAAATTCTAAAAAAACACACGAAAATGAACATTTTAAGCCAAATAACGCACGGTATGAAAAAAGTCTAGAGAAGAAAAATGTTGCTTTTTGAGTGCCCTACAAGATTATCATAACAACTTTTTGAATTTTCTTGAAAAAATCAAACTTCAAATTTTGACCGAATAAAAAAATAATGTAAAATCAAAAATTAAATTTTTCGTTTAAACTGTGCAAAATAGGTGAAAAGGTGTATAGATGAAAATTGTGCATTTTAAAAAGATCTAAAAATTTCTTATGAATCACTTTTGATAGGATGCGTAGTTTTTGTTTTAATCGTGAAAAACATCGTTAAAAGTAAAAAACAAATCTGACCGCTGCATGGGCACATTTTCATCCTAAATTTTGCCTTTTAATTTATTTTTCTTCTCGTATGTGGACTTTCAAAAAATTTACTTTATTAAGTTTTTAATGACATTTTCCAAAAAATCGGTAATCTTCAATTAGAAATGAAAGTTTTTGAATATAAATTTAATTTTAATTTGGAACAGAAAATTTTTGAAATGAGCAATAATTATGAACTAAAAGAGGACATTTTTGAGAAGAATTGAGATTCATACTAAGGATTGGAACAATGAGAAATTAATCAGCAGAGAACTGGAAAATAGCTGGAAATTTAAATTAATCCTTGATGTAGGCATTTTGTAATTTATATGAATTTATTTTTTAAATTATTAAATAGAATAATTCAAATTAAAAGCACTTTAGGTTGATTGCTTTGTTACATCGAAATATGAGACTGTTAAAAATCCAATAAAGTTTCTCTTTAAATCTTGCACACTAGAATTAATTAAATTTTTTAAGCTTCTAGACTGGAATAGTTATAATTCAAACTATAAAGCTTTTTATAATAGATTTCCATAAATCTAAATTTTTTAAATTTGGTAGAATGCTCTATTTCTAGAAATGAAAGTCATCAAAAGATGACGGAAAATTCTTTCTATTCAATCCTAGAAGATTTTATAAAATTCACATACGCCTGTCAACCTTTAAAAATGTCATATAAATTTTAATATATTCATAGCCATATATTAATTTTATTCTCTTACAGGTCGTTGTTTGACGATCGAGTGGGGCTCACATGGTCAACATGTGGAAACATTATAGGAAACAAAAAACTGAAAGGGCCATGTTGAAAAAATCAAGATAAATTGAAACCTGCCAGGACAGGGGATCCCCTGCACATTATTAAAGTATCATTGACAGCAGGGTGCAAGAAAAAATGGTCGCACGGAGAGAATACTCAATTTTTACTAATAACTCCTGAATTCTCTTCAAAATGGGGTTTACGAAAGAACAGATGAATTTTTACCATCCGAGTATTTTAGTGGCTTTATAAAAACCGAAAGTTTTTAAAATAAAAATTTGAAGTTAGTTATTAAGCTTTGCAACCCACTGAAATATTTCATCTCTGAAATTGAAACAATCAATTTATTCTGAATGAAATATCAAAACCGTAGGTTGAAAGGTATGAGGAAATGTTTATGATGTGGTTCAGTAAACAACGAACGTAAAAACAAGACAGAAGTTATGACCAGAGAGAACGTAAACTGATGAGGACATCCGTAGAGTGAAGTGCATGGTAAAACAAAAGTTTCAAATAAAATGAAAGTAGTACGTGATGCTCCTCGTATTTAGTCGTTTTAAAAAACAGCTTTTATTCGGTCCCATTTTCTTTTATTTTTCCCTTCAGGCGCATCGCTCAGCTAATCTCAATATGTTTCTCAAGCTGCGCAGCCCAGTGGTAAAAAAATACCCTTTATAAATAGAGAGCTAGAAGGAATTATATAACTAATTTTATGGGCACGCTATAATATGTCAGAACTATTTTAGATTCTTCAACTGTTTCTGGAAAACCTCTTTTTTGATGTTCAAGGGTATTTCGGATTTGAAACATATGAGAAATACTGACTATTAAAATGACGTTAATTAAAAAAAACTTTTTGCAGATTATCATAATCGTAAATAGAGAGAAAGTCTTTATTTTTCGGCCCCAGATATACTGGGAAAAAGAGTGAGGCATCAAGGAAATATTTTCCTCAAAGAATGATGCCAATATTTAAAACGGATGTTTGTAAAGAAAAATTATTTAATATAGTGATATGGAAAATCAAATCATCGAATATGTTCATCATCCTTATCTCTTATCAAAAATTCTCATTATTTATGTCTGCATTTATTATGTTCCATCTATAACCAATCAATGTAATTATGCATAATTTAAAGGAATCTGTATTATCACCAGAAGTAGATACTATCGATCAGTGTAGATTTCATTCCACAATCTGTAAAAATAGAAATCAGAACTATCAATCAAGTTGAATTTTTAAATAACAGATAATGCTTAACGTCATTTCTGACAAGGTGGAAAATAAATCAAATTAACAAATAAACAGGCATTCGAAAGTTCTGTGGTTTGATTCCCAGTGGAGCGAAGTTAAGAGATTTTTATTCTGCAAAATTTAATTTCTATCCAGTCAGAAAAGACGTTAAGTATTTTCTGTTATTTGAACAGTTAACTTGATCGATATTTTTTATTTCTATTTTCATATATTGTGGAATCACATTTACATTATCGATGGTAACTACCTTTGATGATAATACAGATTTCTTCAAATTATTCATATCATAAATGCAACATCTGTCTGAGATAGCCTATATTTCTGAAAAAGGATTTTTCTTTCGATCCCTCTAATAGCTTCATCTGAAAAGTACTCTACCGGCAATCGGAAGTTCTGTGGTTCGATTCTCAGTCGAGCGAAGTAAGAAGATCTTTTTTCAGAAAATTTTAACTTTCCACATATATTTATTTTATTTTTCAACAATAAATGAACTGTAGGAGGGCATTAAAAACTTTCATAATTTTTATTTTATAAATTCAACAAGTATTATTCAGTTGTTTTAGAATACTTTTGTATTCGAGGGCAATGATAAGTATGTAGTTATCAGTTTTGTCTTTCTTTGTTTTGCACTCGAGGAGTTTGAGAATAAGAAATAAAATCTGTAAATAACAGTAGTCGGTAGTACGTACGAATATGGATTAATTCTTTTTCCCTGGAGGTGTGAGAAGTCTCTACCACGTGCCTAGCATTCTTCCTCTTTTGTCTTTGCTGCCAAGTATCGAAAACCGATAACCTAGCGACGAGGTCACTACCAGTTAAGAGAAATAATAAAACAAGGCTCAACACCAATCTAACTTTGTTCTTTGCTTCAGATTCCTTTATAAACTTTGGAAGAGTAAAAAAATGAAAATTTTTTAGTTGGAAACTACGAAATTTTAAAAAGAAAAAGCTTTTGAAGATGCAGGATAAATAAATTGATAAACTTCTACAAATGAAAGCTGAAACACAAAGCTCAAATGTGGAACATACACCCTTCGGAATTTTGATTGGGTTCATCACTTATAATTTTATAAAGTAATCAGATGCATTTTTCAGATCAGGCCGTATTTATTGAAAATGATTATTATTTTCATATTAAATAAAAGAAATATGTGGACTGAACCAAGTTTATATAAAACTTCACAATAAATGTGATTCTTATATTGCTTGTGGTAGTATGGTGTCCTACAAACATTTTAAGATGAAAATAAAAATATTTGGTCCAGTCCATTTTTAAATAAGTGGATTTTTATATTTGATTGATAAGAGATGAAGACATTTTCATAATATTATTTGGTAAATATTAATTAACATTTTCATCAAAGATTTCTTTTGTTGTGTTTGACTTTCTGTCACTGCGAACATTTTGAGAAGAAAATAAAAGTAGACAGAAACGTGGTATTTGAAAAAAAAAACGATTTTTGCATTCAATTAAAATGAAACCATTATGGATATCTAATTAAAAAATATATTATTAGTATACTTTTAATGCCATAATAACATTTGATTTATTGAATATAAATATAAGCAAAGAGTGGCTTATTTAAGGACATTTTAAAAAGTATATTAATTTTATTTGTTATAGGTAACGTTCAAAGTGTGTCGCAATAAAGTTTTACGACACAAAAAGAAAATATTTTGTTTTACTAAAATTTTTTCATTTCATATTGATTAAAGACACAAGCCTAGTTGTCTCAGAAAGCGCTTGTCTGATGATTTTTATTTTACTTTGAAATATTCGTGAGATGACAGAGAACCATATTCAATAAAAAATCTATTAAAAAGAATTTTTACCAACATTTACTTTATAATCTTATAAAAATTTCTTCATGGGATGCCATTATTACCATAATAATGAAAGAAATTCCATATATTTCTATATTTGGAACTTGCAATTTAAGTTGAGCATGATTTTGTTTGAAAAAATAAATACTCTCTTCTTTCCACTGAGACTCGAACCACATAATTTCCGATTGCGATTTATAATGCGAGTAATTTAAAGGAATCTGTATTATCATCGGACATAGTTACCATTAATCAATGTAGATATCAATACACAATCCGTGAAAATAGAAATCAACACGTTCGATCAAGTTAACTCTTCAAATAAGAGAAAACACTTGTCATTTTTGAGAAGATGGAAAATTAATTTAAAAAATGTAATTAAATTTTTTCTGAAAAAGATCTACTGTCTTCGTTTCACTGGGAATCGAACCACAAAACTTACGATTGCTGGTTGGGTGCTTAATTGGAGCTTAATTGGAAAAGCACCCTACCAGCAATCGGAAGCTCTGTGGTTCGATTCCCAGTGGAACGAAGAGAGTAGATCTTTTTCAGAAAAACTTTAATTACAACATTTCTTTAATTAATTTTCCATCTGGTCAGAAATGACTTTAAATATTTTCTGTTTTCTTTATATATATTACTTAGGTATTCCTTTAAATAAATTAAATAGATAATAAAAATAAAAAAATTAAATAAATAAATTGGCTAAAAACGTCGGCAGCAGCGATTAAGTACATTACAAGCTTTTAAATTACAATTCTATTGCTGAGAGGAGTATGAATCCAAACAAAATTCTGATGGGTATAAATTCACCTTGTCTGGTTATAAAAAACCTTTCTGTACTTAATTGTTTCAAAACTAAAGTTTCTCAAATATAGGTATCAATTTAAATGTTTATTAAAATTATTATCTGCATTACAAAGTTATCACATATATATACAAGTTAAATTTAAAAGCTTTTCTGTTGGAGAGTTTCTTATTCTAGTTAGACAAAAATAAAAACGAGGTAATAAAAAACCAACAGGAAATAATTATGACTTCATAAATTCATTAAATAAGTTTTGCAATTTTTTTTTCATTATCAGCTCACCATATTCTCCATCGACGTGTGATTTTGTCCTGGCGTTCGATTACCCTGCAATATTGCTTCAAGACTTTCAATATATTCTATAGCGTTTCGTAAAATCTCCACTTTTGGTAGACGTTGATTAGGATTGTTACTGGTTCTCCTCTTCAACACTTCAAAAGCTTCATTCACCTAAAACAAACAAAAATATTTAGAATATATTTAAATAAACAAGAGATTCATGTGGACTGCAAACCATGGACTAAATATTTGAAAGGGTCAAATGAAATGCAAATTGGAACAGGAATGAAAAATCAACATTCATGAATTGCACACTTCCTTAATTACAGTCTGGAAAAATATCGGTGAATAGAGATTTTTTGCCTTTGTAATATCGTTGATAGGAGTAACAAAGAGGTCCTTAAATTTTGTTCGTTTTAGAAATGATTTATAAGATATACGTTTTCATAGAAATTTTTGTTTAATTTTAGTTTTTAGGCGCAATAATTTTTTTTGTATTCTGTTTTATGTTAAAGAGTATCTTATATCACATAAGTTGAAACGTAATAAAGTTAAATCAATCGATTAGAACCAATGATTTAGGCTTTTTCTTAACTTGTTCAAAAATTCCAAGTCACGTAAGTCCGCTATTTTTTCAAATTTTTAAAAAGAATTTATTGAACTCTTTTTAACTTTCAAACAATAATATATCTTGAATTGTAGTCAAATCCCGTTATAACATGAAAATTGCAGCGAACAGATGACGTGGATTCCAATAGATGATAATAACACCTAAAAGACGGGAATTTATTCAGAAAAGATTGTTGATTTGGATTCTTTGCAAATAAATGACAAAACTGCGCTTTTGGGATGTTTAAAAAATGTATATTTCAAAACTCAGTTTTTTAAATTTGTTTGATTTCAATTTAATATTAATAAAAGCAATTGGCCAATTTTAATTTCTCACAATATTGTATATAGGATTTTTTAAATAAAAAATTGACATTATAGTTAAGTATAAAATCTTGTATTAAATTAATTATAAAAATTTGTGATCGAATATATTCTCTCGTTCTCTTCCCATTATATACTTAAATTAGTTATGCCCTCTGATTACCAAGTTCGGAACACGGGGGAGTAAGTCGAGTTTACTAACTTTAGAATTTAGTTAGCATCGACCGACTTGTTACGGCTCCTTTCCAATTGTTATCACCTTGAGTTAGGAAAATAGAGTTTCGAGTACCCCTGCTGAATTAACAAGGACTGCATAAAATGACATCTAATAATGTAATTCGATTTCTAACAAATCATAAATACTGTAGAGTCGAACATTATTCAAGCAAGAAGTATCAAAGTGTGGAAATCTAAAATAAGAACAGAATATTTTTCGTAACACGCGAATCGAAAGTTCGACTTTCGCTGCCTCTTGAGCGAACCGAAAATAGTCGTTTCCTGCCGAGTATCAGCTGATAGGTCTTTGACCAAAATTATTTTTTTAGACGAAAGTAAGTGAAAAAAGGTGATTTCGCTTTGCTTTTCAGATAGAAAAGCCATTTCTTTAATTATTGTTGGCAATTAGGAGAGTGTGCGATTTGGAGAATTCATCAAGAAAAAATATAATGTGACGTGATTGAGGTTAGGTTCCATTATTGGGACAGTTGGTGGTGACAATTTTGGATTTTTTGTAGTCGTTAAAGTGTGTTTTTCAAAAATGCCAAGAGATTCTTTTTACACTTTGAAAGATGACGTAAGAAACAGGTACGAGGAGAAAATAAAAATGTTCGAAGACTATGATCCTTCTTAGAAATCCTGTATGATTTCTTGACAATACTTAAACTCCTCCGAGTTTTTTTGAAATTCCTTCAACTTCTTTACAATCATTTAGAATCTTTCGAAGTTTCTCAAAACTTACTAAATAAAATCCAAATCTCTTAAAATCATTTAAATTTTCCGAAATTCTTTAAAATCTCTTTTAAATCCTTGAACCGTTTTGAATTATTTTGAAATCCTTGAAAAATAAACTTTAAAATCCCATCCAGTCCCTAGTAATTGCTTAAAATCACTTAAATTCTTAGAAACCCTGTGAGATTTCTTGAAAATTCTTAAACTCCTTCGATTTTTTTTCTAAATCACTGCAACTTCTTTAAAATCATTTAAAATCTGTCAAAAATGATTAAAATTAATTAAAATCTCTTAAAATTCATTGAAATTCTTTTCAATAACTTTACAATAACTTGATTAACATTCTTTAAAATCACTAAAACTGTCTTAAAATCTTATACAATCTCTTCAAATCCCTTAAACATTTTTAGACTCTTTACATTTGTTTGAAATTTCTTGAAAATCATTCAATTTTTCTGCAATATCTTCTAAAATCCCTTCAATTTCTTTGAAATCATTAAAAAGTTCTTGAGATTTGCTAAAATTACATAAGTCGCCGGCAGTGTTTATAAATTAAGTGGCACACTAAATTTCTCTTAATTTATAAAGGTTCCAAAGATACGAGCGCTCCACATATACGAGCGTCCCAACTCCAATTGACACCAATGAAACAAGCAGAATTTTGTCCCTTTGACTCCAGCCCTATGAGAGAGTAAGGCGCGCTGGAACTCAATGTATGCGGGCGCGTAATAGGCATGCATGAGTTCTCACACATTACGCTCGAAATCTAAACCTCGCAGAGGTGGGAGCCCCTCTAACGTTCGTATCTTTGGAGTTCCCTATTCCCGAGCTTCTCGTATCTTTAGAGTCCAAGTGCATAATGTTCAAAGTTTAATAAAAATGTGCACACCAACACTTATTTCTCCGGGTGTACTCTAATCACTACAACCTAGTTTCTTTAATAAAATTAGAATACCAAGTATCAGTATCAGGAAAATCGAGTGTCTAGAAATATCGACATCGAAGCAAAGAAAAAAAAACAACGCAGTGAATACGAGAGTCGAAAGGAAAGAGAAATAAAGGATAAAGAAATAAAGAATTAAAAAAAGAGAGATTACAAAATAAAGAAATAATAAAAAAGATAAATTCAAGAATTACAAAAATATTGAAAATTTGGGAAGCTTATGGTAAACTTAAAAGTTACCAACAATTTTGGAAATTTCAGGAATTTTGGAAAGGTTAATTGGTAAATTCACAACGATTTAAAGAAATTTTTAATTTTGGAAGCATGGTAAATTGAGGACTGGCCAAAATTTGGGAAACTTTAAAATATTTAAAATGTACGGTCAATTTATGAATTTCCGAAAATTGTTAAAATATTGGAAATTAAGTGTCACGCCTACCCCGAAAGGGAAACGGCTTCATGGTGTATAAATAATAATAATAATAATAATAATAATTTTATCAATAAATAAATTTTGAATCGTTGGTCTCAGTCTTTGGCATTGGAACTACCGTTTGTGAGAAAGAAGGATCCCTATAAATGGGCACTCCAGTATGAATGCTGGTTCCTTATAGGGCTCTCCAGTGTGAATATTTGGATCCCTA
>JAWWLR010000155.1:30123209-30134550 GCA_035041075.1 Acraspis erinacei | reverse complement strand
GACTTCATTATACGTTGAAGCTTGACTGATTTTGAGTAGTGAATAGTGATTGGACAAACTTGATGTAATTTCCAAATTAGCAATTTAATTATTAACAAATATTAGTCACTTTTTATTGGTAGTTTTTAGATAAAAGATGATTTTTTAACAAAATCCAAAAACAAAAGTTTCAATAAAAAAATTAAATTTTGAAACTAATAGCTTATTTTTCAACCTAAAGAGATAAAGTCCCAACAAAAGAAGATCATAGCTTATATTTAATCAATAAATATTAAATTTCGACCGAAAAAAGAGAGAATTTTTAACTAAATAAAATCACTCTTAAAAAAATGGAAAAGTTACATTTTCAGTTAAAAAATTAATTTTAAACTAAAAAAAGGCTTTTTGGCCAAACAGTTAAATTTTCAATCAAAGACATGAGCCTTCAATCAGAACAATAAAAGATTATTTTTTTAACAAAATGATACACTTTCAAACAGGCAGATAAGTTTTCAACTAAAAATATAAATCTTCAAGAAAAAGTGATTTCTTACCAAGTGATTCAACCAAATCTTTCAAACAAAATAGTTGAATACTCAAGCAAAGAAGAATAATTTTTAACCAAAAGGTTGCATCTTCATTAAAAAAAACTTATATCTCTACCAAAACAGATGAATTTTTAAATCATAAAGATAAATTTAAAAAAAATAGTTGAATTTTCTTTCAAAAAATATTTTAGTTGATTTCTCACGATAAAAATATTAATTTTTAAAAAGTTGAATTTTTATCCAAAAAAAGATTCTAGATGACTTTGTAGGATCCAAATTACGAAATATTTGTATTTTTATCCAGAGAAGATGAAATTTGTACTAAACCAATTTAATTTTTAATAAAAAACGGCCATTTTTTTAAGTTGACCTTTCATCCAGAAAATATTTCCATTCATTTTTCAACACAAAAATATAAATTTTAAACAAACAAACAACTTAATAGTTTAATTTTCAACCGAAAAATTTCGTTATAATATAACAAAATATAAAGATTCTCTTCAAACAAATGAATTTTTACTTAAAAAAAAATTATTAAAAAATAAGTTAACTTTTAATCCTGAAAAGATTTCAGTTCTCTTTTCAACAAGAATATATTAAATTTAAATAAAAAGTAAATTTTCTACGAAATAGTTAAATTTTCAAAAAAGCAGAAAAATTTTAACTAAAAAGTATGACTTTTCAACAAACTTTTTGAATTTTCAACCAAATAGTTGCATTTTTATCCAAAAAATATGAAATTCCTGTTTAAGCAAGTTAATTTTAAAATAAAAAAGACAAACTTTCAAAAAAGAGGTTTAATTTGAACCTAACAGTTGCATTGTAATTCAAGAAAGATGACATTTCTTTTGAAACTGATGAATTTGAAAAAGAAACTTTTAAAAAATAGTTAAATTTTTATCCAAAAAAGATTCTAGTTTACTTGCCAGCATCAAAATAATAATTGTAAACAATAAGTTAACTTTCTGCTAAGGGGTCGAATTTTTAACCAACAATTATTAGTTTTAACAAGATTGTTAAATTTTCAACCTATCAGATGTATTTTTGTCCAAGAAAACTAAAAATTATACTAAAACGGATGAATTTTTCAATAAAAAAGACAAATAAAAGAAAAGTTTTGACTTCATTCGAAAATATTTCAATTGAATTTTAAACAAAAAAATATTCTGCTCATTAACTTGATTATTGGAAGTTAAATAGGATTTCAAATTTGATTTTAATCTAATTTAAATTTCTTAAATTCTGATTCAATATTTATACTGAAAAATATGAACGTTTAAATCAAAAAGACAAATTTTCAGAAAAAATCATTTCCATCGAAAAAAGTTTTCAGTTGACTTATCAGCAATAAAATATGAATTATAGACAAGGGTTAATGTTCTACGAAAACAGATGAATTTTTAACCCAGAAAGACTAATTTTAAACAATACAGTTGAATTTGCAACCTAAAAGATTGTCTTCTCAAAAAAATTGTTCAATTTTCAACCAAATAAGAAAATTGATAACTAAACAGATAATCGTCTGGATAAAGGTTTTGCGAATCTGCAAACATTGCGTACATGAGTGAAGGACAACTTACCATAAGAAATCGTAAGAAATTCTTACAAACCCGCCCCCACCCCCCTCTTAAAATGTTGCGTAATTTAAGTACGGTCCTATATACTATTCTGAAGTCGATTGTTGAATTTGTCTTTCATAAGAAGGATATAGACGACTTTTTATGTTCAGTTTTCTTTTCCAGTAATATTCAAGATGGAAAAGAACGAGTTCCGAAAAAGAATAAAAGTGATATCCAATAAAATGAAGATAGAGAATAAGAAAAAGGGGTTGTTTTTCCGGCTAATGTAGCGAACCGGGAAAATAAAAGAGGGTATTAATACAAAAGAACAAGGAGAATTTACTAACTTTCCTGAGTCGCCTTCTTTCTCGGAGAGTGGCCGCCTTTCTTCGATCAACCGTGACCGTTTTCTTTTTGCAAGCTTTGCAAGCCCAGAGGAGGCATCTTCGTGGGCCATGGGGTGAGCCAGCGTCCAGAACGTGAGGAAGCGGCACATGTTCCACCGTTTCGCTTTCTGTCGTTTCCTCCCCATCTGCTGATGGTGATCCCAAATCTGCCGACGCATCTGCCGACACTATCGAGGATGCATCGTCCGAGTCAGGTAGATAATGAGATTGGGATCTGTCAAACGAAAACAACAATTTTTAAATAAAAAATTCATTCGGAACTCATTTTCAATACAAAACAAAAATTACTTATAACTTTCAATTTGTTCAAAGTTTTTCAACAGTTCAATAAGTCGAGCTAAAATTAACTTCTTAAATCTGAGAACAAGAAAATAAGTATTATCAGTTTGTTTTTAAAATTTATAGAAATACAATTGTCTTAAGATTGTTAGGATAATTCAAATATATTTTTTAGGATTTCAGAGCTCAAAAAAGAACACAGACGGATTTAAAGTAATTTTATTTTATTTTATAGGACTTTACAAAATATTAGGAAAAAATCAAGACATTTAAAAATATTCTAGTAATTTTCGGAAACCTTTCAAATTTTAAAATATTTTTAATCTCTGCAAAACTTCTGAAATTCCTGAATACCTTTTAAATTAATTCAAATTTTTCTTACAATTTTTATATACTTATTTAAAATTTTTAAAATTGCGTTAACATTTTTCAGATTTTTTATGACCTCCAAAGAAATCTTTTGATTTCGTCTCAACTTTTGTTAAAGTTAATATTTCGAAGTAAGACATTGTTTAATATTTTCCCAGGAATCTTAAACAACTTGTTTTAATTATCTTGAAACCTTTCAAAATTCTTAAAATGCTTGTTTTCGAAATCGTAAAGAATGTACAATAATTTTTTTTACATTATTACAAATTTTCAATTTTTTTTTTAACCTTTCCAAAATTTCTAAATTTTCTTTAAAGTTCTTAAATTTTCTTTCAAATGTGTAATCTTCCAAAATTGAAAAAAAATTGTTTTTTAATCTTTCACACTCTTTCTTGAAATTTTATGACATCATTTTAAAAAATTTGAATTTTATAAGGGATGTTAAGATGTTTTTACTTATCTCGAAGCCTTACAAAAACTTAAAAATATTTTTTGCAATCTTAAAAAATCTACCGGCAATTTTTTTAACTTCACGAAATTATTTTTTAATGTTTCTAAAACTTTTAAATCTCCCTTAAATTTTCTGGAATTACTTCTAAACGTTTTCCATCTTGCAGGAATTGACAAATTTTGCTTTAAAATCTTTTATGTTATCTTTCGAAATTTCAGGAAATAATTCGAAATGGTTTAAAATCTTTCTCAATGTTCTCTGAAAATTAATTTTTCAGAATAAGAAATCTAAATTTGTCCAAGCATCTTAAAGAGTTTTCTTTTATTATTCTGAAACCTTTTCAAAATTCTTAAAAATCTTTTTTTTTAATCTTTAAAAATCTACATTTTGCTTAAATTATTCTCGGATATTTCCAAAACTTCTAAACATCTCTTACATTTATTCCATTTTCTAAAAATTTGGTAATATTGCGAAATTGAAACTAAACTAAAATTGAAACTAAAAATTACTATATCATTACAAAAATGTGAAATATTTCTCATTTTTCTCTTGTTATTACTTTATCAAAATAAAAAGAAATAATTTGAAATTTTCCCAGAAATATTAAGAGAACTTTTTTTTAATTCGCTTGAAATCTTTCAAAATTCTTTAAAAGCTTCTTTTTTTAAATCTTAAAGTCTACATTAATTTTTGTTTTAATGTTACGAAAGGTTTAAATTACATTTTGATGTTTCCAGAACTTCTAAACATCTCTTAAACTCACTTGAATTTTCTTTCATTTAAGCAATCTTGCAAAATTAAACAGTTTTGCTTTTGTAACCAAAGAGACGAATTTGGCACAACATTATGTAATACATAAATTTTCACACTTTAACTTTCGACCAATTGGTTGAATTTTCAAATAAAAAAGTTGATTTTTTAACCTACAAGTTACATTTTATACCGAAAAGATTAATTTTTATAAAATAGATTAGTTTTAAGCGCATGGTTAAATATAATTGAAAAATATGTAATTTTAACAAGAAATTTAATTTTCAACTCAATAGTTTAAATTTCTACCAAATTGTTAACCCTTTAACGAAACCATATTAATTCAGACCTATAAAGTTGCATTTATAAACAAAAAGGATAAATTTTCCACCATGAAAAATAATTGTTTACCAATAACAGAGACATTTTTAACAAAGTACATTAGTTTTTAACTAGGAACGATCAATTTTCAACAAAATAGTTACATTTTCAACAAAAGAGATGAATTTTCAACTAAAATTATGAACCTTGAAAAAGTGGAATAGTTACAGTTTTAACCAGGCAGGCAAATCTTAAAACAATATGAATTTTAAACAAAGCAGTTCTACTTTCAACCAATTAGCTGACTTCCCAACTAAACAAGATGAATTTTGAACAAAATAGTTCAAAATTTTAACCAAAACGATGAATTCTCCAGCAAGAAGATTAATGATCTATCAAAAAATACGAGATTGCAAAAAAATACATCAATTTTCAACAAAATTGTTGAATTTTGAAGTCATGGACCTATCAAGAAAAAGATAAGAGTAAACTTAACGCGATTGATGTGAGATTCTTGCGCATAATATGCGGAAAAACCCTGATGGAAAAGGTGAGCAACGAGATAATCCTTAAAGAATGTGCTGCTGAAGAGACACTAGTTGACACATGGGAAAGAAATCGGTTAAGGTGGTTTGGGCAAGTTGATAGAATGAAAGATGAGCGACTAACGAAACAGGTGTATAAAAGTAAAGTACATGGCAGCGTGCCCAGAGGCAGACCGCGGAAGGAATGGTTGGAATGTGTGAATGAGACCCTAGTTAGAAGCCACATAAGAAGCCATAGAAACACGTGAGCCTGCATGAAAGAATGCACGGACGTGAAAGAAGCTAGAGAAGTATGCCAGGACAGAAAAGTATAGCGGTAAATAGTTAATCAAAAGATTGTCAGTAGAGTGAATGACGCCTGAAACAAAGGACCTTGGATACTAATGGACCCAAGTGGGGAACCTCACAAGGCGACTTTGTGAGGATCTCCACTTGGGGTGATTGCTAAAGAGATTGATCAGCAACCTGGGTCGGTTCAGTGTATCGGAATGAACGTGTTATGTGAATATATAACACGATAATTCTAGATCAATCTAAAAATTGTATAATCCCTTCCTCACATTACTCCCTTTCCAACCGAGTGAGTCACGCCTACCCCGAAAGGGAAATGGCTAATTAATAATAATAAAAAGTAATATTACATAAAAATATATTAACATTTAAAAAAATTATTAAAATATATTATTTTTTAACAAAGATGTTTATTTTATACAAAAAAAAGTAAAATTTTCATAAAAATAGCCCAATTTTTACCAAAAAAGTTAACATATTGCCAAATAGTTAAATTTCTACCATATTGTTAAGTTCTCAACCAAACGAGAATCATTGAGGCCCAAAAAATTGAATTTGTTATAGAATAAGATGAATTTTCAACCAAAAATATTAAGTTTCGACCAAAAACGACGAATTTGTAACAAAATACAGGAATTTTCAACTAAAAAGGATTCATTTTCAATCAAAACTATCAATTTAAAACCAAAAATGGAATATTTAAATTATTAGTTAAACAATTTATTCTCAACAAAAAACAAACAAACAATGGAATAGTGACATTTTCAACCAAGGAGATGACTAATACAGCCCAAACTTAGTGCAACTTGCAACCAAGGAGCTGAATTTCGGGCCAAAAAAGAAGGCTTTTTAACAAAATAATAAAATTTCCAACCAAATACTAGAATTTTTAAGAAAACAAGATAATTTCCAAACCCAAACTATAATAGTGGACTTTTCAACCAAAAATAGTTGATTTTTCTTGTTGGGTTCTATTAAATTAGTTTGCTATTAAATGAAAAAAAACACGAGAAAATGTAGAGAAGGGCAATGTTTCTTAAAAATAGAAAAAAAAAGAATAATGCATGAAAAATCATCATTTGTTAATGCACTACATGTTACCTAAGTTTATAAAGTTACTTCTATTGACTCCTCTTACGAACCTTAGTTTTTAGCGTGAACCCCCCAACCCACAAAAAAATTGATAACGTAGCACATGGACGGTCTCTGATTCGGTGATTTTCCTTAAATAATGAAAATTCAGTTTAAAAGTGTTCGTAGACGGGTTGACACATTTACTGTTAAGCAGCTGGGAATCGAATCTGCAGCGCGAAGAAACGGATTTCTGCTGTAAATGTGCCGATGGCTTTATTACCCTTAGAAGTGTTTTCACCCTATTCCACGTCCCCTTTATAATTCTCGCTTTGGCCCCTTTTTGGTCCACAAACCACGTCGCGAAATTTGTTAGCAGAACATCTGGAAACATTCCAATAGATCCTACCGCGTAACAGGGCTTGGACATAATTACACATAATTTACAATAATTGCTTTCGCGCGTGTACATAATGAATGGTCTGAGCGATAGCGCCTCTGGATTATTATTGTTTGAACGAGACACTTTGTTTTAGTAGGAAATTAATCGATCAACGCGGATGACCTAAGGACGCATTAAATTCGCCTCACTCGACCAAATCTTAACTCTTCTTAACTCTATGAATTCAAATAGGACATTAATTGATAACTTAAACATTATGGGAAGAAATTCAGAAATGATTTTTTTGTTGCGAGTGTTTTTTAAACAGATTTCATCATGAAAAATTTAATGATCTTTCAGAATTTTGAAGTTCCAAGTGCCCTAAATAAATCTGTGACTATATTTTTCATGTGATTGTCATAAATTTCATAAAAAACTAAATTTATATTTATGCTATTTTCAAAAATATGTGTCTTTACACAAATTTCTAAATAAAGAACATTTTTGTATGTCTCAAATTCAGTTGCTCGAATTTTAATTACGTTATTCTTTTTATCATATTTGAGACCAGCTCCAGTGAAATATTGTAAATATGGTAAAAATTAGATTTTTGTGATCGATCATTGTTTTCTAATTTAAAATGGGATTTTACTAGGACAAATTCGATTTTCGAAAAAATAGAAACAACAAGTAATCGTTATTAAACTTTTGTAAAATGAAGTTTAATAATATCTTAAGGCATGTTCAAGCAATAATTTCCACGCAATAACTTTTGATTTTGATAAACGCAATTCACATAAATTATTACAACGAAACCTGTAAATTAAAATAATTGTAAAAAATAATTATTACCTGTATTGAATAAGTAACCAGTTTCCAAGCATTTTTAAAATAATTTTATATTGTTGAAACATTTTATTCCTTCTATAAATTGTTCACGATGACAGGCGGAAACACCAGTCAAATAAATGAAAATTGTTTAAATAATTGACAAATATTGTACACAAAGTATATTGTTCGTTGCATTTATCCCGAAAAATAGTATCTTTTCACGATTGACTTGGAAAAAATTGTTTAAAAAAATTACAATTTGTTAAACAATGGAAAATTATTTCAAACATACTTAGAAACTTTTCACGTATAGAGTCAAATAATTAATGTTGCATGGGTTAAAAAAACCTTATTTGGCATGAATTTTCCTTAAAACTGCTATTTTTTAATTGGTAAATTTTGTGGGCACAATACAAAAGATTTGGGGATGGGTTGGGGCCAGAATTAGAATTTATCGAGTCGAAATTATTCCCGGAATATTCCTTAAAAGGTGACTAAACTTTAATTCACAAAAAGTTGATAAAAATGATTTTTTTCTATTTTTTCAAAACCCAACTTTTTCTTGTTTAATACTCCATCTTTTAACTTCAAAAGCCCGGAATGCAGGTTCATGATGGCTCATATGAAAAAATATAGAATTTGTTTTTTCGGAAAACGATGAAATTGGTGGCGATCGATCACAAAAAATGATAAGTCGAATTTTCGGACCACGCTAGTGTAAATATAAATTTTCCAAACTCTCCAATTTGAAATCTGATTTTTTTTCATTCAAACGAAAAACACAATAGAAATAAAACTATTTGTCTATTTGAAATTTAATTTCAAAATTCAATATGTTGAAACGCGAATTACACAAGTTTTTTTTAATAAAACGTGATCTTTTTAAACAATTTTAAACTAAACGAAAAATGAAAAATTTTCTCTTAGAAAAAAACATGAAAGCTTTACTAAGTTCAAAAAATGATAGGCATGTCAAATTTACAGCCAAAACTGCAGCTTTTATTTATATCTTTAAAGCTTATTAAAACTTAAAAAAATTGGAAATATATTAAGTTATAATATAATAAATCCCTAACTAGTTCACGGAGCTAAAAGAGTTCCAATGAGTTAAATTTTTTTCGCTCGTCCAAATATTTTATCTATTTCACATTTAGAGGGGAGAACGCTCGTACTTGCCAAACTTCTAAATTTCGACAATTTAGTGGGACGGGTACCCAGGCAATATAATTTTATTTGTGAAACCCAAAGACTATTATCATTCCTTAAATTTATAATTAGACTTAAAAATAGATTACAAATCATTTTGTCAGTTCTGTAGAATTACTTTTCGGAACTTTAGCATTATTTTTAATTTCGCTTTAAGAAATTATATAAATTAAGTCAGTATCTGTTAATTTCATAAAGTCGGAAATAAAATCGCTCTAAAAAAATTTTAATTTGGCATTATTTCCCGAAGATAAGAATCTCGGAACGATTCTGGCTGACTCACGTTATTAAAGACAAGATAAAGAGAGAACGAAGCCGGCAAAATTTTGATACAAAAAAACAATCATGTTTAATAGAGTTTTCCTATTAAATTTATTTCAGTTTCTTCATAAAGATTTTTATCTCATAGAGTAATATTAATATAAAAATCAAGAAATCTTATCTGGACGAAGATCAAACCTTAACACTCAAATTATAAATATTTTAAAAATATTTTACTGAAACCCAATAGTGAAAATATTCACTAATAAAGTAAAGTAAACACGAGTAGATTAAATGTGTAAATAATTCGAGTTTTTCCATTTTGAAGGAATAACTTGTAAATGGGTTAGGTTCATGAAGGTGACGTTATAGCCTACTTACAGATTTCACAATATTGTCGTCTTATTGTCTCAATACAGTTGTAAAATGTTACACAATCGCGTTCTTTTATTAAACTTTTCTATCTTCTACGTTTCCTATTTCTATAACCTTCTTTTATTGAAATTACACTCATTTAGATTCAGAGCACCGGAAAAATATATTTCCGGGAGGTATTTTTATAAGTCTTGCAAGTGCGACAAAAATCTCAATACCTGTATGTGATCTGACAAGCATCTTCTTTACGCGCGTCACTGATTCCGTCGAGAAACTTTGAATAATTTGGAAAAGAAACTGCCTCCAGAAACATCTGATCTCAATGTTTTTTAAGTAGCTCAATAATATTGAAGGAATATCAATCTTTATTTGAAGAAACAAAAATAATCTTCTTTATATTCTAATATTGAATGTTTAAACCCGGATATTGTATAGTTTCGAATCATAAAACTTAAACAAGCGTTTGGGATCAGTTCTGCAGCTTATTATCAAGTATCGACTTGATAAGATTCCCACGCGATCGGAAACTGGACACAGAACTTGACATCTATAAATCAAACCTTGAACTAAATTCATTATCACCACACATTTGATAATTGAATTGGTTTTCGATTAAATAAAATAAATTTGATCCCCCGAGACGAAGAGAAAGCAAATGCTTCTCATGATTCTGATATTGAGCACTATGTCAATTGATGCCAGGGGTACTACCTATTCCCACAGGACCTCGCGAGCTGCATAAATTATGCATATGATGCACTTGAATCGAGATTCTCTAACCGAGAAGGTCAAAATCGGAAACCTACTAACCTGAGATGCTCGTGGCGGCAATCCACTGAGTTGACACTTCCGGTTGATGCCAAACTGCTATCAGCACTTGCGGTTCGCGTTTGCTCCTCCCTATCTCTCTCAGATACGTATCTCTGCAAATATGCAGCATCACTCGACGAGTAAAATTGTCTTCTATGATGGTGATGATAACTATCATACGACTCGTACTGGTAAGATCCTACGTCAGTCATGAAGGTCATCATTTCACAAACAACTTCCACAGTCGCTGTCAAAACACTTCCCTTTGATATCTAATATGATATCTTGGTTCACCTTTTTTATCTCACACACTAAACACACTCATTTCACCTTCTCACGATGAATTTTCAAATTTTTAATCTTCAATTTGCAATCTACCATTTCCCCAATTGTTACATGCTTCACTGAGCGAGCTTCTGGGTCTAACGTAAATTCTTGTAGAGTTTTAGTAGCGAGTAATATCTTGCAAGATGTTTGTATTAAAAAATAACGAGCACAAACTTCACTTTTCACTTAAACACTAGAACCTTCAAACTTATAACTCATAAAAGAGATAAGTCATGGAATTCGCGACGCGGAGTTTGTAAAGATCTGAAATCCTTCAAGTCAGAGATCAGAGTGAAGACCTAGCAGGGATCTTCTAGTAGTGTCTCCGACGGGCCACATGGATCATTTTGAGTACGTGTGTGACCATGTGTGTATCTTGTGTTTTAACTCCGAGTAGTGGGTTTTACATGCTTGTGTGCAATGTGTGTGTTTCTGAGTTCGTGAGAACGTGCTGCATGTGTCAAGTCACACCCCAAAATAACTATTTTTAAGTCGGACGACCAATCGCAGGCGGAGAAAATTTTCCTGGAGAAATCAAGTCCCGCCTTCGAATGTCATAGATGCATGAATTTGGCAGCT
>JAWWLR010000155.1:30013653-30023889 GCA_035041075.1 Acraspis erinacei | reverse complement strand
ACCCCTTCCTCACACTACTCCCTTCCCCGCCGAGTGAGTCGCGCCTACCCCGAAAGGGAAACGGCTTAATGGTGTAAGAATAATAATAATAACTTTATATTAGTCACTAAAATGGAAATTATTGAATATTCGCTAATTAAAACTGGGAGTAATTTTAAATTTAAGTAATTTAATTTTTAAACTAACTCTTCTTTTCAGAGGTTAGCCCAATGTTGCCAAGACTAGGACCACATCAGTAGCCATGATCAGGGCCACATTGAGCTAACCCGATCGGGACCTCGTCGGGAATCGCGATCAAATTGGGCAAGATCTCTACGGGTGAAAACGTAAAATAACGATTTGATTTTTATTCCTTAGAAATAAATAATGGACTTTCAATATAAATATTAAAGGAATGAATACCTTTTTAATTGCAAGTACGAATTAAAAAAATTTTAAGTATCTTTATGCACTTTACGGCTCCTTGATCACTAGCATTAAATTAATGTGCATTATATTTTGTGGAAGCATGCATGTGACAGTTTTGTTAAATGCCTTTCATTGCTCGTTAGAAAGCCTGAAGAACACGTGAAATGCCATTGTCCCTCGGCACTGAATGTAAGCAACTATGTATCTCAGCTTGTACAGTAATTCCTCACAATTCTCAAGAGGACGTTGAAGGAGTGTTGAAGTGCCTAGTGAGTAGGTGCAACAAATAACAGTTTCCTCCAAACAATGAATAACGTACCTTAAATTCCACAATGTCAATTTATCCTCTAGCGAGGGATTAATTACTCGGATTTTTGGTGTACATTAGATTGCAAGATTTTAAGATTGCATGGTATTGCAAAATATTGCAAAATATTACATGGGACTGCAAATGATTGTATTGATTATAGGAATTTCATTATAGAAAATCATTATATATAAAAAAACTTGTATTAGGTAATGAGCATTATATTAGATTAGACAAAAATATTGAAAAAATTAATGGAAAATGTAGAAAAAATACAAAGGAAAAAATTATTTTAAGCCTAATTTTACATATCAAAATCTTCAAAATTTCTTAGGATTTAATTTAAATCCAGGTGAAAACATTTTGGAATCTTTTGCTATCCCTTGATATTTTAAGGTCCATTAAAATTGCTTAAATATGTTAAAATAGGTTGACCTCCATTGAAATTTCTAAAATCCTCAAAAATATTTCAAATAATTCGAAGCGTTAAAATTTTAATCTTCTCTCCTCGAACTGTTAAAATCTGCAGAAATCCTCCTTAATAAAATTTAATTTATTCTGTAAAATATGCAAAATTTTAAATCCCTTCAATATAAATTGAATAGAACTTATTTATTAAAATTATAGAGAAAACACGTTAAAACCTCATGAAATCCTTAGATATTTAATTAAAAAATTTATCTTGCGGAATTCCTTGAAATAATTCAAAATTGCTTGAAATCTGTGGAATCGTAAATAACTCCGTGAAATCCGTGAAATCCTTTAGAATCGCTTAAAATCCCTTGAAATTTTTGGAATCACTAGGAATCCCTTAAAATTCAAGGAAATTTTATTCGTTTTCCAAAGTTTTCTAGAAATCCCTTGAAATATTTGGAAATCCTTCGAAATTTGCTAGAATCCCTTTAAATTTGGTAGATTTCTTGAAATAATTTAGAATCCGTTACAATTCCTTAAAATGTTAAAAATCATCAGGAATTCCTTGAAATTAAATGAAATTTTAATTAACTTCCAAAGTTTTCTTTAAAACTCCTGAAAACTTTGAAAATCCCACCAAATTTGTTGGAATCCCTTTAAATTTGGTATATTTCTTAAAATTTATTAGAATCTCTCAGAATGCCTTTAAAATCTTGGAAATCAATAGGATTCCCTTAAAATTTTATTTTTTTCCAAATTTCTCTAGAAATCCCTTGAAATCTCAGGGAATCTTACAAAATTATTTGAAATTAAAGTTTCAGTTTTTTTCTCTCAAAATTGGAATCAGTATAACCTACCAGTTTATTAGTGCAAATAAATGATTCTTTCAATTAGAATTTACAGAGTGATTGAAAGTGGTTAAAATTTTAAGTGATTCCTATCTACAGAATCGAAATTTCGTCTTTTTTTGATGAATTCAACTGCTTTTGACTTTAGAAAAATTAAATTTCGTTCAAATAGACTATTAAATTTTTTAAACTACAGAATAAAATCAATATTGACATTAGACCAGTGGACAAGAAAGAATTAACATCGAAAATATTCACGGGATTTATCTGGTCAAAATCTTAAGATAAAAAATACACTCAACTCCCGATATAAGAACTGTTTCGGGCTTCACTTGCAGTGGCCTTAATCCTAAATCGGGAAATGTAAACGTAAACAAGCAGGGCAGCGTGAATCAAGTCTTTTGGATTTGGATGCAGAAAGCAACCTGATGGAAATAATTCGCTGAGAGGGCGGCCTTCATGTTATTTGTGATGCTTGACTGAGCACCGGTTCTTTCTCGATCCTGCGGATCTCCTCATCCAGAAACTGCCGAGGACGTCAATTCTAGAAATATCGTAAACCGGAAGTTCTTATGTCGGGTGTTGAGTATCTATATAACGTCAGGTGCGAAAAATATTTATCTTCGACCAGTAGACAAAAAAGGATTAAAATCAAAATCATTCATCACGTTTCTATCCAGAATTTATTTATTTTGATTGAAAATTTACCAACTTATAACTAAAAGATAAACTACTTTCTTCAGAAGTAATTTGTTTGATTCAAGATTTATCATTTTAGTTGCAAATGCAATATTTTTATTTGAAATTTAAAGCATTTCAAATTGAATTTAATATCTTGCCGGCCTAAAGTTATACAACGCCATGTGCTTCAACTGAAAAACAAACAAAAAAATAGGTTCAAAGTTTAACTATATTATACTCTATTAAAATGTCGTTAAATGCAAAAATAAATTTATGGATAAAAAATAATGCGTAATCAAGAGCATATTAACGCAAATTTTAATATTATTATCAATGTATTTTAGCTACTGTGAAAAATTTGTTTTGGACATGGCGTTGTATGAGATTTAAAAATTATTGACTTTCGAGAAATATTCTGACAGTTACATTTAAGGTTAAATATATTTGGAAATTTTTATCTCTTCAATTAAAATTCGCTTACCCATATAAACTTTGCTCTACAAAGTTGGCATTTTTTCACTTATAAGAATGTAAAAAAGGACATGGTGTAAAATAATTCTAACTTTTAACGAACGTCACTATTTTAATTATTTATTGCAGCAGGTTAGTGGTTTTAAAATGAAGACATAGTACAATAGGTTTTAAACTGCAGTACTAGGGGACTCAAATGGACCAGCCTAACCAGGCGTGCAAATTTTAGAAATATAGTTAGGTAACGAAATGTAACGTCAGTGTAATAGCTGAAATTTAATAAAACTGGAAAGAAGTTCCGTGGTTGGAATAAAGGCCATATACAAACCCTCTATCCACAGTTTCAAAAGCTATGAACTAGCAAAATGGACAATGGATTGACTCGTTTTATTGTCCCTTTTCACGAATAGCGCTTCACATGCAAAAATTCCTTAGTGTTTACTTTTTTTCGTAAAAACTAAACTATAAATTCTTGTAACGCTTCATAATAAAATTAGAGTCATTACTAGGATCAAGTATAGCGAAAAGTCAAGTAAATTAAAATAAAGCGTACAAAAAAAGAAACAAGTGTAAACAGGGAATATTGTTAAGTGAACCAACTAACCCCAGCATTTTTTTCCATGTTGAACAAAATCATGTTGGTTAAAGAAACAAAATTGTGGTTCAGTTGACCAAATTTGATTGTTTCAGTCAGTTAAGAGTTTTTGGTTGAATTTTTTTGTTGATTTTAGAAAATATCCTATTGATTCAACAAAAATTCTTGGTTGGATCTACCAAATAATTTAAGAGAGCTTTTTACTACAGTCAAGCGATAATTTGGTTGATTCAACGAAACTATTTGGTTGAAAGCATATTAAAAGTCACGAACTTGGTACAATCGCGTATACTGAAATTCAAGACGACAGTCCACGAGCAAGAGTCCGTTGCGTCGCGAAAAAACATAAAAATATAAGAGACAGTCGTCCTAAGTCGGCACTGTGGGGTAAGTCCGCCCTCTCGCCTTTCTCAGAGATGGCGCGCGTGTCGGCTTCACCATTTTGTCATATGACAAGTTGGCAGACGTGGACGTAATTTACTCTGACATTTGACACTTTATTTTTTGCTTGACAGCGTGAGCGGGCTACGCATGTTTCTTGAAAACGGACATTCATTTTCTTCCATTGTTATGAAGCAGCTGCTGGTGTGTAAATATTTTAAAATTTTCAATCGATCTAGTGTGTTGGTTTCTGTGTCCCGTGTGTATTCGCCTAAAAAAGTCGATTTTTTATTCGAATTGGTATGAAATGTGTAACCATTCCTAGTGGTCCTGAGTCGGCACGTTTTTGGTTACTTTTATTATTTGTTTGTTATTTTACTATATTGTGATTGAATTTCGTCTCATTTGATTTGCTGTGTTTTCTCATTGACTTTTTGCTGATTCTATTTTCGAAAATATGTTACATATTTTTTCATTGTAAATGGTTTAAGTTTGTCCATTTCCTCTTAACAATTACATTAACAATCTTTTTTCTCATATTTGAGCGGAAAAAATTACTATTATTACTATTACTATTATTAAAAATCGACACTTTCCGCTGCATTTCGACCGCAAATTTATTCCACACTGCTCCGAACGACATAGAATTGTTGATTAAGTATCGTGGTATCTGCCCAAGGACACTAAAGCGCCATTAAACCCTGCTAGATCTTCCAGAATTTACATTGCAAATGTCTTGTCGTGTAGACTTGTCTCGTCTTGTGTTATTTAGTAATTAAATAAACTTCTAAATAATACACCAAATTACTTCAAGGTAAGCCATTTACAATATAAATTTTGATGGGTCCTTCCTTTACGGTTAGATAAACTACAAGTTTTGATTAAATCAATCGAAATATTTTCATAGACGAGCATAATATTTACTTGAAATATCTCAAATATTCTCTCGGATGGAGCAAAATATTTGCTTAAATTAACCGAAAGTTATAATATTTGCATCAACCAAAGTATATTGTATAATCAAGCAAATTTTACGATCAAAAAACTTATCTTGGGTCAAATAAACATTTTGTTTTCCATATAATTACCATCTTCTGGAGTTGAATCAACTATAAAATTTTGTTCATTCAACCAAATCTTTTAACTATGAAATATTGATGGTGTGACGCCGGAAACGATAATTACTATTGCGAATGATGCTGAAATAAAAAATACAATGGACAATAAAATGTCTCGCTCTGATAACGATGAACATGAACTACCCATCGGGGGGTAATTGAGGGGCATTTACAAAACTTTTAAAATAAACTATGTACATTTACCTGGAATTTACTCAAAAATATTATTATAGGCTAAAAATCTTCAATTATTATAAATAAAAGCACGAAGAATAAAAATCCGATTGAATTTAATTTTTCAGGGGCTCGTCCAGTCATCAATTATCAATAACAGCATTGCTGGGAAGTCCAGATGGCTCTCGACATCCCCTCGATGTTTACGAATTTGCCGAAGAAGATTATCAACAACTCGAAAATGGAAATGGCCCGCAACACAATTCCAGAACCAGCATCGGTATATGGGAGTGCCTAGTGAGCTGCAGGCATCGATTGGATCAACAACTGGCAAGAAGAAGGGTGAGCAAAATCTACTAATACAATTTTCCACTTCGTTAAATCAGCCATTTATGTTCCCAAAGAATATTGGATTTGAAAAAATATGCTGAAAATGTTTCATCAATCGTTCAAATAGCATTACCTCTTCAGTTTGAAATTCAGCTTGGAATACTACGAGCCTGATCTAAAAACATGAAACTTTTCAAATCAGTGGAAGTAACGTTGCAAACTTAGATAACGTGCAAGTCCATGAAATCTTTTTAACAATTTATTTCAAGGTAACCGATCTGGATAAAACCACATAAAAGTATCATATTCTTATCATATATAGTTTATGAGCTATTCCGATTTAATAAAAAAATTTTAATGAGAATACCTCGATAACGGTTAATTCTGGTCGAGTTCTTTTCCCTTGACTTCATTAAAGTGTGGCAAATGAAATGACTTATATGCATTATTGTCATATTTTGTAATTAAAAGGTTATTTAATTAATTGCATATAACTTTCAAGGTGTCCGTCGAGGTCGATCGTTTAAAATACTAAAATACCACAGAGCGTGTTCGCTTTAAATTAAAAAATAAAATTGTATGCAGGACAATTTATCAAATTGATTAGTATTTACGAAAGTATCAAGCATACCAGGAAAATTTGAAAAATTCTGACAAGGTGTCACGTGTCACACGGCACCCCTCTCGCTGCGCGACGCTGGCCTGTTGGTAGCGTTGCTATTTGCCACTCCGCTGATGCGGAGTTCGAACCTTTTGGCTAGCATTTTTTCTTACATCATTAAAAAATCAGAATTACGTTATTCACAATGTTATTGCTATAACATGTAATCTATACTCAAATTAAATCATATTAAATAGTCCCCACTTTTAATATTTCATTAAGAACGTTGAAAAAATAAATCAAGGACACATGTCAATAACTGATATTATATATTATATTATATCATAAATACATACTCTTTTTACCAGCATGCTCTTCGTCACTTACAATGAGATTTTCGCTTTAAATACACCCAAATTTCACCAAGAACAACAACGGAAATAATGAATTTCCGCCATTCCGTTTTTTCCCGAAACCACGAGAAAAAAATTATTTGAATGATATTTATTAATAATTAATTCAGTCAATTAGAAAGTTTAATGGAATTTTTAATTATATAAACAAATTTCTATCCTAAAGATTCGAACCCCACAGCAGCTGAGTCGCAAGCAGCAACGTTACCACCAGGTCACCGCCGCACCGGTAGGCGAGGGGTGGTCCGGTTTTTTTCAATATCTCAAAAACTATTTGGACTTTTTAAATAAAATCAACCTCAAAAAGTTTCGTATAAAAAGGTACTTCTACAGACGTAACTTTTATGCCGAAGGGTTGCAATCCCATTTTTACTATGGGCACATGTTCTATTTTTAACATTTTTTTCGATACAAAATTCATAAAATCAGCTCGATTGGGTTACAAATTGCACTGATAATGAGAAAATAACAAATTAAATGTGAAGTGTTTCGAGATTTCTAAAGAAAATTTTGTCAGGGGTATTTTACCCCTAGAAACCACCCCTGCCTAATCATAAGCAGGTTAACCTACACACCATGGAAACTTCGAGGTTAGTCGCTTTTTTTACTTGAAATAAATTAATTTCACATCATAAGCCAGCTCACCTACCTAACCACTTACCCCCTAATCCACCCAACCACTAGAAAACACCCCTGCCAAACCACAAGCAGGCTAACCTACTTTCAATTTTAACCTGCAATCATCGAGTTTAGTGGCCTATTTTTCTGTGTGCGTGTGTGCGTGTAAGCATGGTCCATTGTAAAAACTTATGAAGTTGAAAATTAAGCTGAAATGTATTTGTTTATGAAATGAAAAAATAGAATTAAAGAACTACTTTTATTACAAAGAAATATTTCTTACATTACCAACTTGAAATATATTATTTTTGAAAATCTTGATAAAATGGTAATCTTCATAGAAATGTTTAAAACATAAGGATTTTTTACAGCAGCCACATCGTACAATAGTATAATGTTCTTAAATCCTTGAATTTCGTAATGATTATTGCAAGAATCTCTGAAATTGAATTCTACGGGATTATCAAACCTGTCTGTGCTTTGATCATTATACCCACTCTTGTACCACAAGTACATAAAAACATTTTTGTATGGCGGTGAAGATAGCTGATTGTGAACTAGGGATTGAAGTTTAATGATATTATTCCTTACATGGAGATTCAAATCATAATTCATTAAAAGGACATTATCTGAGAACTTTAGGACGAAAATTTTCCAGAATTGAAATACATATACATCAACTGGTTGTATTTTTCCTGTTTTTCCTGATGGTATTTTTTTTATATTTATTATTTTGTTTTCCGACTTTGTTTCTTATATAGCTGTATCACAGTGTCCACCCCAAGAATCAAGTAATATTACAGAATCATGACCCACTTTTGGATAAAATACTTCTTGTAACCAAATTTTAAAGAGATCTGTAATTACGAGAGATTTTTAAAAAGTAATTTGATTAATTATTACTTCAAAATAAATAAGCGCACTCGTAGTTAATTTTCCCGATGTATAGATGCTTCAACATCTACATTATCTGCTTTAAATAAATTTTTGTGTACAGTAGGGCTAAATTCACCACTTGTCTCCTTCAATACTAAAAAAGGTGAGATAGGAGTTTTCCCGTAGCAGATATTAGTGGTTGTGTGGTATAACTATGTGTTGTCGATGAAACTGATTGTACCACATATTACACTTGCTTTTCTCCTTCCACAGCCAGTGTTCTTCCAGAGTGGCTTTCTAATGGAAACCCACTTTGATCTGAATTATTTAAATATTCAAGTCCGATTGTTCGTATAGATATAGATGATTTTACATCAGCTAAAAATTCATTTGCTTTAGTTTCGGATTCTGGTCCACCCTCCAAGGTTTTTTTAGTAATAAACTTATTTGCTTTTCTAGATACTATTCGATGAGCTTTTTAATCTTTAATAGCCAATTTGCAGAAGCCTTGAATCTAAAATCTTCAGAGCCAATTTCGTTTTAAGCTTAAAAAACCCGTAAACTTCTTATACTTAATTTTTTGTCCACTTCTCCAATATTCGAGGGCTCTTCTTTTATAATCGAAATCTAATTCTTCTATATCGTATGTACAGTGATCTGTTGGTACTTCGAAAGCATGAGGCAAGTCATGCAGTTCTTGATCTTCAACAATTTTTGCATCATGATCTTTATATTCTTCTTGAAAATCCAATGAGTCTTCAACAATCATGCCTACGTCGTTAAATTCATTTCATGAATCTATTAATATTTGTTTAATTTTTTTAGATAACTCCATTTCTTTCTAATTTGTCACAAAATCTTATATTTTCAAAGCTTGAAAGTACGCTAATAATAAGTTTATAACATTTATAGGATTGACCCTCAGCGTTAGATCTGAATAAACCAACGAAGCGATTAAATTTTTGTTAAAAAATGATTTTATTCATGAAGAAGAATTTAATTCAGACTGTATATTAACTCTTGATATTTTTTACTGATAGGAATAGTGTAGGAATAGCTAGTTTTGTAAATGACACTTTTAAACTGACTGAAAGAAGTGTAAAGAAGAACTAAAAAAAGAAATGTAAAATCAATATGTCATGAATTGTATCCATATTATTATGTTCTAAACTGTTATCAATGTTACTGCGTAGTCACGTACACAAATAATTTCGCTACATCTTGAAATATATTCAAGTGCAAAAATAATATTAACCATGTATAATTAATTTATAAAACTCTATACATAAATAATTATTAAAAAATAAACTAAACTCGTTTTCCCGAGGATTAGTTGGGATAGTCTGTTTATGGTTTGGTAGGGGTGGTTTCTAGGGGTTGGATGGATTAGGGGGTAGGTGATTAGGTGGGTGAGCTGGCTTGTGGTCTGAAATTTAATTATTTCAAGAACAAAAAAGCGACTGAACACGATGTTTCCAAGGTTAGGTGGGTGAGCCTGCTTGTGGTTTGGCAGGGGTGGTTTCCAGGGGTAAAACACCCCTGAAACAATTTTTTCCTTAAAAATCTCGAAACACGTCAAATATATTTTTTTATTTTTTCATTATCATTGCAGTTTATAACGGGGTTGCAAGGAAACTTTTTGAGGTTGATTTTATTTAAAAGTCCAAATAGTTTTTGAGATATTGAAAAAAACTGTTTTCGGGGGTGAGTTTGAAGATTGGCTTTCAGCCCCTTAAACTGTTTGTCCGACGATAAAAAAAATAAATATCTTTTCTTTTTTCATGCTCTACAACATATCCAAAGATCGTCGGAATCGGTGGAGTCGGGTTGGGGTGGTTTCCTTGTGAGTCAAAATTCCTAAGGGCCACTAAAACTCGTTCAATCATTATTATTACACCATTAAGCCGTTTCCCTTTCGGGGTAGGCGTGACTCACTCGGCGGGGAGGGGAGTAGTTTGAGGAAGGGGTTATAGAATTTTTAGATTGATCTGAAACTATCTT
>JAWWLR010000155.1:29983227-29995583 GCA_035041075.1 Acraspis erinacei | reverse complement strand
AGTCACACCCACCCCGAAAGGGAAACGGCTAAATGGTGTAATAATAATAATAATAATAATAATAATAATATCAGTAAGGGTAAGTCCTACTAGGTAGGTCCTACAGTAAGCTAGGTCCTACTATACTTATTACGTAAATTACAAGTTATACTGTTACAATTGTCAATAAAGTAACATAAATTTTTTTACATTTAACTTACGGTATACCGTAGAACGTTATCACTCCTTTTATTCGAAGATATATCTTTTTTTACATATGATATTTAAGAAGACTGTGATACGCCAACGTTTCAAGTAAACCCTCAGCTTCAATTGAAAAATATCGAATTTCAGGTAATCTTAACGCTAAAATTTTTCATTAACAATAAATAACGAAAGGACACTTGTGACAACAATTTAATTGCATGAAAAGTGTTTCCCAAAATTTGTTTAAGTAAAACATTTTAATGAATACATATTTAAGATAATTTAGAGTTCCTATATACCTGAAACATATGCCTACCGTCTATTTTGTAAAAACACAGCGAGTAAACTGTAACTTACTGCCGAAGAAAATATTCAACTTAATTTTCCGTCAGCACAGCTGATGCAATGACAAAACTTTTAACATACCCAGGGTTGGCATACACAGAAAATTTTTGGACATGACTACTGCTACTCCCTAGTTATTACTTTTTTAAATAAATGCAATGTGTCAACGTGCCCCGTATGACAATGCCCGGGTCTACCCTACTAGGTACGTACGAACAGCTGTTTGCAATAAAATCTGTTTAACTATTGTTTTTTAGTGAACCGTTGATTTGTAAATATCTTACGTGAAAAATAATTATTTCAGTAATTTAAGTACAGTCCCTCATCACTTACAGAGATAAAAAGACTAATAATTAAAACATTAAATCATATATAATTCATTTTTTCTACTAAAAGAACTAAAAAAATCCTACACATTCAAAATTCTCATTTATTCTCATAAATTCTTATTCAATAATCTCATTTATTTACTGATCTCTATATTTTTTCTCGTGTTAGAAACATGGGTCTAGAAAAAAGGAGCTTTTAAAAGGGAAGTAACTTTTCTCGTTTTTCATCTACCCTTGCCATCTTTAGCTTAGGTTCGTGCTCTTCCGTATAAATGACGTCGATACCATCAGTCTAATGTTGCTTCAAGTATCCAGCATCTTTCGTATGCCTTTTCCCTCCCTATTGCTGCAAAGTAGTGGTAATTTATCTCCCATACAAGACTTTTCGCTGTCAGGTCGAAAATGCCAGATATTTGTGATAACGTAAACGAAAATCGATTTCAGGATTGAGAGTGATGTAGTCGATCAGAATAAAGAATTCAACTGATACGTTGATTTGCACACAAGTATATCAGACCCAGAAAAAAATGTCTTCATATACAAGAAAATAGTTTTTTTGGCCGAATTTTGGATGATTTCAGAAAATATTTTAGTCAAATGAATGATATTTTTATTTAATTGACTAAACTCGTTTGGTTCAATCGACTTCAGTTTTTTTAACCTTTTTGTTGATTTTAGAAAATATATTTTATTTTTAAAAAACTACCCCTACAATAAACCCTATACCAATGTTATTGAAAATGATTTTTGCGCAAATTGCCTTCTCACTTTTGAAGGTCGTATTAGAATTACTTCGTAAATTTCTATAAAAAAACGTTTCAGTAGAAAGAAATTTAAAACTGATTTGGTGAAAAACTACCCCTAAAATATGAAAGTTTTTCAACATTAATTTTGCAAAAATCACCTTGTCACTTTATAAGATCGTATGAATTCGTTTCAGGAAACAAGTTTTACAAATCTAAAAAATTGTTTTCCACGAATGTCAAACTAAAAATGGCCCCTTTCAGTAGAGACAGCCACATAGGAAAGCGTTGAAAAGAATTTATTTTCATTTTGATGGACATACGTATAATTGAACCCATAAAAAAGTAATTTCGGAAATAAAGTCTCGTTAATTGAAAATGCTTTCAAGTTCTTCGTGCAGATTCCTCATTCCTATTGCAAAGAAAAGATTTTTACGGCTTCTCTAGTCTAGAGGACTCACCACTTCGACCCTCACTTACCACTATTCACGATCCTTATAGCTGAAAGACAAGTTCGCGTTTATTTATATACCCATATCGCCACGATGAAGTTTACGGGATGGAAAGTTCAGGGCTAAATCGATATGGCCTTGTTTCGCCCTTGGACGTCGAGTCACTTACTTCCGTGATAGCTCCGTTGAACACGTGAATTGAAAACCAAGCCTGCTATCCTTATTTCTAGCTCATCACATTCATGATCCTTGACATTACATCATTTTTTTATCGCCAATAAATACATGTCAGTGTGAATGCTGCAATTACTTACTTCTTTCAAAAAGACTCTCATATTTTTATAACATCGATTGTTATCTTTTATCTCAAGGGTGAAATCAAGGGTAGAGTAAGAGCACTATATCTATTGCGACAAAGTTTTAATGCTTATTCCTATACGATTTTTTGCGAAAAATGCAAATCTGAAACTAATTTCACTGGAACCCGATTTTCGACGACTGATGCACCTCTTCTTTTTCTATCCCACGCTCCCCTCATCATCAAAATGTGAAGGTCATAAATTCTAGAAACGCAGAAATCCAGTTCCTAGTGTAATCCATATCTTGAGTAGTTTTCGAGACATCGATTTTTTTTTCAAATTTGCATAATTAAAATCCCGAGTCAAAGAACCGGTTAAAACTTTTTGACGCTCAGAGTTGAGAGAACCTAGAGAGTATTAAAGAAATTGGTAGGGGCCATAAGAGCGCAATATATTTGTTGCTACCCCCACCCCGCGAGTGAGGACTTCCATACCTCTAAACGATATGCAAAGTACTTCAATCCAACAGACTGTGTGGGAATAATAATGGCGCATGCGCACATTGAAACATGTCTACTTTGCGAATCTACGCAATGGATGCGCATGCGCACTTCAGAGATGCGTCACTTTGAACACCGGCAAAATAAAAATATTCTTTAAAAAATGTGTGTGTCTCGGGATGCATGGTAGATGTGGAACTTCGAAAGAATATTTAAGTGGAGTGAATTCATAGAATTCACGAAATTCAATGAATTAATGGAATTCGTGGAATTTACCGAATTAAAGAAATGCATGGAATTCAATGAATATATTGCATTCAAGGAATTCACGAAAATCACGGAGTTCACGAAATTAATGGAATTCATGTAATTTGCCGCATTCATAGAATTTACTGAATTCATGGAATTCGCGGAATTCCTAGAATTCTTGAAATTCGTGGAGTTTACGTATTTCATGGAATTCATAGAATTCTTGAAATTCCAGGAATTTAAGGATTTCATGGAATTCGGAAAAAGAAGTTAAAATAACAAAGTGCTAGATAATTTTCTTGGGTGGTTTTTGAAAAAATAGCGTGTTATACACGGACTTTGAAAGTTTCACACTCTTCGGCAATCGCCTATTTTGCGCACTTGTATCGCACATAGCTATGTTTGTACACAAGTATCAGCGCTCCTACAGTTTTGGAGAAGGAACAGAACCTGAAGACCATGAAATTCAAATCAAAAAAGTATTTAAATTTTTGTATTACTTCATTATTTATTATGTAAACAAGGTAATAATAATAGATCATTCATTTTTTGTTACAATATTTCATTTACCAAAAATAAAAAATACAAATGAATAAAAATCTCAGAAGTCCATATTTTAGAATACTTCAAGTGTACTGCATAAGTATAATGGAAATGAATCTGCATTATCATCAGAAACAGTGACGTCCGATGAGTATAGCTATCATTCTACAATTCGCAAAACTAAAAATCAACACTATCGATCAAGTTCCGTCTTCAAATAACATAAAAATACAACAAATTTTAATTAATTTTTATTTTCTGAAAAAAGATCTACTCACTTCGCTTTCCTGGTAATCTGACCACAGAACTTGCAATTGCCCGTTGAGTGCTTTTCCATTAAGCTATTAGAGAGATCGAAAGAAAAATCTTTTTTCATAAATATACGCTATCTCGAGACAGGTGTTACATTTATGATACGAATCATTTAAAGGAATCTGTATTAGCATTCCACAATCCGTGATTCTCTTCTTTATAATAAACATACAATACAAAGAAATGCAATATTTATCAAACATAACCCATATAAATGTATAAAAATCGTAGATGTCCATATTTCAGTATACTCTGGATATACCGTGTAAATCTAATTCCTCTTATTTAGAAGAAACATACAATCGAAACAAACATAAGTTATAAAAGTCGAGTATACAAGTGTACTGTGTAAATATAATTTTGGAAGTATCTTATCGTATTTTAAAAGGACAAACATAGACTCAAAGAATGAATCTCCTGCATGCATTTTTTTAGAGTCGATGTTTGCCCTTCCAAAATACGATAGCTCATTGTTTATTCTCCTATAAAATGTAGTAAAATTCCATATATTTAAACCTCTTCAATTTTTTTAGGATAAAATTAAATTTTATATTATTTTTCTTAAATAATTTCAACCTTTTTCTGTATCAAATCTGTTAAACATAGCACAAAGACATGCTTTATACATTTTCACTCCAAAATTCTAATATTTATGAACTTTCTATCTACGATTTTGAATTTTTAACATTTGCAATAATAATGAATGTTATTTTTGCACCTTTGTCGAAGACCCGCAATAAATCGTCGTAACCTACGTTAGTTGTTAAAATTGACAATTAAAATTTGATTCACTGACATCTGAATCTTTTTCATCATTATTAGACCGAATAGCTCAATTATTTATTCATCTAAAATAACATGGTTATATAAAAAACTGTCGAAGAAAATGTACAGTGTTTCGGACATTATATTTCACTGAATCTAAAATTAAAATTGTTATAAATTCAGAAAAAACTATTTTATGTAGCTATAAAGAATAGTAAAGAAATACAATAACTGCATCAACAACATTATTTACCTTCTTCAGAAGTCTTTTTCATGCTACACTTATTTCCAATGTCTTTAAGAGTAGGAGCAAAATCTCAATATAATAACAGTCTCGGAAAGAAAGTCTTGAACCACTTTTCTTTAAAATGCTAATTACAAATCCGAAAATCGGGACACATGTTTTCGTCAACTTCAGCGAATTGTATCCATTCTTCAGGACTGCCAAATACTAATATTACGGTTTACGAGTTACATTATTTTTTATTCTTGCAACTTATTTTCTAAATAAATTCTTTTTTTGCGTGAATTTCCTTATCAGTTATCAGGCTAGTAAGGTTTTGCAATCGCCCTTAATATTGTTTCTACAAGAATATTTGTATTCGTTATTATTGTGCTTTCGTTGTCGGGTTCGCTGGAAGTCGAAAAAACAAACATCGTTTATTTTGTATTGCGCTGTTGTTGTAACTACTAACACTACACTAATGCAGAATTTTAAATAAAAACCGTTGCGATGAAACTTGCATACAAAACATTTTTAACTGACTGAGAAGGTCCATTATAGAAAGTAAACTTCCCGTTGAAATACCCGAGCTTCTACCCCGAAGAGGTAGAGTGCGCTAGTGTCCAGTGTACAGTAAGGACCCTATAATGAAGGACGTGCCATCGAGGCTGCTTAGTATCTATTGTCTACCAAGAAGCAGTTGTCACTTCTGCTCTACATCCAGGTTTTGTACATACATGATCCCAGCGAGCTGCGCGGCTCACGCATACCACTTGCTATTTCATGTCGTTTGAACGAAGCGCGCCCGGATATTATGTATTTCCGAGAGAACTGTCATGGCGCGTCCTTCATTATAGGGTAATTAAAAAAGTTCTTAAAGTTACCGACGGAACGCTTAGTATCTGCTACTAAAAGAAGATGCACTTGAAGCCGCCTTCGGTCCATGTAACTGACAGGTATTTTATTTGTTTTTTAAGTTTTTAACGCAAGAAAAATTATTGCGATTACTCCGCGAGTTTCTAATGGAAATTTTGACGTAGAATCCGAATTCCAACAATTTAAAAGTTGATGTTGCTGTTTTTTTTTAGTTTTTTAAGTATGAACCTAAGAGGTATTAAGTGGGGTCTTTAGGCGTACTTTGTAGACGCTACTTTAGGTTCCTTCGAGCCCGCCAGGGATTTGAAGAACAGTAAACAATCTACCTTACGTGCTGTTGGCAGAATTGACCTCTTTAATCATACTTTTCAACTTTGCAGTTCATCTTCTCGCTAAGCTGCAGACCACATTTCATATTTTGTGTAACTTATTTTTTATAATTTTCTTTTAAAAACTTTACTTTGCTCATTTTGAGTTCTAATTAGGCGGCCGTTTATGTAAGTTCGGTGACACCTTCTAACGAGCGGTAAACTCTCGCTTTGTACAGTCACTGACGCGGGCGTGACAGTACAGAGACCGCGGTGGGAGGTGAAGGAACTACGCAATGTTAAATCTGCGTGTATAGGGGACCTGAAATAGGCGACCTTGGAAATAAACGATCTATGAAATAGGAGGAAGTTTACTGTATTTACATATTATGTTTTATTTTTTAAAAGCTGTTCAATTAAATAATAAAATCTATTTTTTTGTAACGATTTTGTTATTTAATTGAAAAACTTTACAAAAATAAAAAATAATGTACAAATGCACTTATCGTGAAAATACTTTTTTCCAGGTTTATTAAAAAAATTAAGTTTTGTCCCATGCAGTTGGTATTATTGCTTGGTCCTCGGCATGGAGACATTTTGCCGGGTGACGTCACACTGTGAAATACCTAAAATACACGTACAGCGTCGCCAACTTTCAAATTTATTTTGTGAGGTTGTAAGAATTTTAAACTTTTATGTGAAAATTTCATTTTCCTTAATGTATGATTATTTTTTTCAATGAAAATGAATCTATACCAATTTAAGTTAAAAAGTGAATTTTTTTTTACTAAAAATTCAACTATTTGGTTAAAATTCGTTTTTTTTCGTAGAAAATTAATCTTCTTGGTTGAAAATTCCTTTTTTTTTTTAAAATCGAATTTTTTGTTTAAAAATGCAACTATTTGGTTGAAAATTAATCTATTTTTCTTGAGGATTCAACTCTTTTGCTCAAAATTCGTATTTTTTGGTGGAATTGTGCTTTATTTAAAATTTAAAATCTTTTTTCTTTCGTCTCTCTGTCTTGAAAATTCCACAATTAAGTAGAAAAATCGTCTATGAAGAAGGCAATTTAACTGGTTTGTAGAAGATTCGTTTAAAAAAATTTTTAATTAATTTTTCCAAGTGCCAATTTAAGTATTCCAATGTCTGTTAAAAATTGTTATTTTTTTAGTTTAGTAATTCAACTATTTGATTGAAAATTTAATAGTTTGTTGAAAATTTGTCTTTTTTGACAAAAAAATAATCTTCTTGTTAGAAAATTCAACTTTTTCCTTAACAATTTATGTGTTTTCTTTAAAATTTCGTAAAAGATACGAGGTGACGATTTTTCTATAAACAAAGCATCCATTTTTCAATTATATTCCAAAATAAATTTTAAAATAAATAAATAATAATAAATAAATAAAAAATCCCAAATAATAAAATTCCCGTCCGAAATTTGCCAAATTAGAAAATAACCGAACTAGCAGATTTCCAAATTTAAAGGATTGCAATTTTTTTACTAAATTTGATTTATTTATTAAAAATACAATGATAAAATATTTTTAGAAAAAACAATTATTTTCAATGGTTACAAATTTCTAAAATTATTGTTTGAATCTACAATAACGATAATTAAAAAAAATTTCCAAATCGAGAATTTTCCAATTCAAAAAATTATATATGTAAGGAATTTAATTATTTGTCAATTTTTTACGTCTGGAATTTTAACATTCATGAATTAAATTATTCGAAAATTTGATTTTCCGACAATTTTCCAATTCCAAAATGTAATTTTTCGGGAATTTTATAATTAAGGAATTAATTTATTTGGCAATTTTACAATTCGGGACTTTTATTATTCAAGAATTTTATTATTCGGGAATTTTCCGATTCGGTATTTATATTACTCGAAAATTTGTTTATTCTGAAATTTTTTGATTCGGCAATATTATAATCTCTTCCTATTCAAATATTGTTTCAATTTAAGATAATTATTCTATTTTTAACCCATTCAATATTAAATTTGAAAGAAGAATTTTTTATCATATTGTAATTTTTAATAAAATAATACATCTTCAACTGGGATAGACGAATTTGCAACAACAAAAAAAAGATTTTTTAACGAAAGATTTTAACTTTCAACCAATTAGTTTCTTTTTGAATCAAAAAGGCGATTTTTCATTTGAAGAAAATATTAATTTTCAACGAAATAGTTGAATCTGACACTTGAAAAGACCATTTTCTTAAACTAAATAGTTGAACTGTTATCTAAAATGATGAAAATTTAATTGGAATAGTTGAATTTTCAAACGAAAAGATGAATTTTCAAACAAGAAGATTAATTTCTACCATAAACGAGGAATTTCGAACAAAATACATAAAATTTGAACTAAAAAGATTCAATTGTTATGCAAACTGAATAGTTGAACCAAAGATACGAATGTTCAACTAAGATGATGTAATATTTAACTAGAATTCTTGAATTTTCATTTAAAAAAATAAAGAAATAAGTCTAAACAAAAAATAATAATTTTCAAAAAAGTAATTACATTTTCAGAAAAAGTAATAATTTTTCAACTAAAATGATGAATCTCAAACTAGAGTACTTGAATTTTTTAACAAAAAACTTAAGCTTTAACCAGGAGAATAAATTTTTACCAAAAAAGGCGCATTTCCAACTAAAAACAAAATTTCAACCAAAAAATGAAAAATGTAATTTTTGATTTCATTTTCATTAAAAAAGAAGGAAAAAACAAAACAAAAAAACAAACTTTTCGTAAAAAAGAATTCATTCTCAGCAAACGAAAAAACGAATTTTCAACAAAAAAGCTCATTTTTCAACCAAAAAGATAATTATTAGATTTTTACTCGAAAAATAGAAATGTTGACCAAAAATTTATAAAGAAATTATTTTTTTAACAAGAAAAGAAAAGAATTTTCAGCAATATAGTTAAATACAGTAATATTGAGCTACTTTTGCCAATAAAGTATTATTGCTATTCAGATTTTAAAATGAAAATTTAAAAAAATAACAACCCCCTCGAAAAAATTCCCTCCCTTTAAAAAAATCTCTGTCATTTCCAGGTTTTACCAGATATATAAAAATTTCCTGACAAGGGTTAAAAATATTCAGGATAAATTCATAAGAATTCAAAAAAAATTTAAATAAATTCAAAATAATTCAAATGAGTTAATTTAATTGTTTTATTTTGTACCCATTTGTTAATTTATTGAAAGAAAAGTAACTGATGTGTTCTTTTTTTTAAAGTGATTTTTATTTTTATTTCATTCTAAAGATCCTTTTAGCACAGCAGAGCGAAAAGTTTCAAAATAACTGAATTTTGAAAGAAAAACTTGAATATTCCATTAAAAAATATCAGTCTTGAACAAAGATGGAAGGGTTAAACTTTCAGTTAGAAAAATTAGTTATAATAGTTGAATTTTAAGCCAAAAAGATAAATATTCAACTAAAATTATAAATATTTAACTGAAATACACGAATTTTCAACCAGAAAGATGAATTTTCTACCAAACAATACAATTTTTCAAAAACAAAAAACATTAATTTTTTAAACAAAATAGTTGTGTTTTTAATTACAGGAGACAACTTTTAAGTCAAATAGTTGAATTTTAAACTTAAAAAAATCAACTTTCAACCGAAAATGGAATAGTTACATATTTTTAGTTAATAAAATTAATTTTTGACCTTACTCATGAATTTTCAACAAACACAATGCATCTTTAACTGAAATAGTTAAATTTCCAAACTAAAAAAATTAATTTGTACTGAAAAAAGATAAATTATCAATCAAAATTTAAATAATTAAATTTTAACTTACAAAAACATTAATTTTCAGCCAAACGGGATGATTTTTAATTTAGACTATGAAATATTCAACTAAGATGATGAATATTTAAATGAAGTAATTGAACTTTGGACCAAAAAGATGAATTTTCAACCAAGAAGATTAATTTTTAACAAAAAAGATGAATTTTCAACTGCAAAATATCATTTTTCAACCAAAAATTGAATAATTGAATTTTGAGTCAAAAAATGAATGTCCAAACAAATAAATGAGTTGTTACATAATATTATGGAATATTTACCTGATATAATAGTTACACACAAAAGTTCAATTTTCGGAAAAAAATTAATTTTCATACAAAGAAAAAAGAATTTTTCAGGTTCAACTTTTAACCAAGTAATTTTATTCCCAACCTAAAAGATGAATTTTCAACAAAAATGATAAATATTTAACTAAATTTCCAACGGTCAAGTATAATTTTTAGACAAAGAAGATTAACTTTAAATGAAAAAAGACAATTTTCAAATGGAATAAGTTAAATTTTCAGTTAAAACAATTACATTTTTTTTAAACTAACTGAAAAAGTTGTATTTTCAAACAAAGTGATTAAATATCAACTGAAATTGTAAATCGTTCACTAGGATAGTTGAATTTTAATCCAGAAAGATCAATTTTCAACTAAGCTGTTGAACATTTAAATGAAATCATTTAATTTTTGATGAAAAAGATGAATTTCAACAAAAAGCATTGATTTCTACCAAAAAAGATGAATTTTCAACTAAACAACAATTTTGAATAATTAAAAGGGTACAATAATTAAAAAAAAAGAGTTTAACTTTTAAACAATTAATTTTATTTTCAACAAGGATATTTTGTAGACAAGAAGATTAATTTGAAAAGAAAAACATAATTTTCAATATTCAAGTGGAATAAGTTAAATTTTCAGTTCAAGAAATTACATTTAAAGAAAAATGAACTAAAATAAATATTTGAATTTTCAAACACAGCGATTAAATTTAAACTAAAATTGTAAATCACTAACTAGATTATTTGAATTTTAATCCAGGAAGGTCAATTTTCCCCTAACATTATGAATATTTAAATAAAAAATAATTTAATTTTTGACCAAAAGGTGAATTTTCAATAAAAAACAATCAGTTCTACCAAAAAAGACGAATTTTCACATAAACAATAATTATGAATAATTAAAAAGGTAAAATAATTTGTAACAAAAGAGTTTAACATTTAGCCAAGTAATTTTATTTCCAACCTAACAAATGAATTTTCAAGTCAATTGATAAATATTTAACTGAAATACTGGACTTTTCAACCAAAAAGAATAATTTTTAGACAAAATGATTAGCTTTCAAAGAAAAAGATAGTTTTCTATAAAATTTTTTCAATAAATATACTTGAATTTTCTATTAAAAAATCAATTTTCGTTCAAATTGTTAATTTTTGAACTGCGAAAGCTCAATTTTTAACTCAAAATGGATCAGTTGAATATTTTTTTTTTGAAATTTGTATGAAAATAATTTAATTATTTTAATTAATTTTTATGAAATTTTTATGAAAAAGAGCAATTTTCAAACATAAAGATTATTTTTCTATAAAAAAGACGAATTTACCATAAAGTACATAAATTTTTAAACAAAAAGTTGAATTTTTAAGTAAAAAATGTCAATTTAAATACCATTTTACCTTGAGTTCATTTTACCTTTACAATATTTAAAATTTCATGAAAAAAGATAAATTTTTAGTTTAAGATCGAACAGAGTGAATAAATTTTCTTCACAAAAAAAATCATTTTCAGCAAAATAGTTAAATTTTCTAATGGAATAGTTACATTTTTAAATAAAAAAAAATGATTTTCAACAAAGTAGTTAAATTTTCCACCAGAGATGAATTTTCCATTAAAATTATGAATCTTCAATAAAAAAATTAATTTTTACTAAATGAGTATAACTTTTAACCAAGTACTTGAATTTTTTTTTAAATAAATAAATAAATAAAAATAAATAAATCACTTTTCTAAATTGATCAAAATTATTTAAATAATGAAAACTTGAATTTTACCTCGATCAGAAGTAAATTCCTGGATTTTTAATTAAATTCACGGTCACTTTTCTATATTTGTAAAAAGAAAAGAAATTTTAAATCATGGTCAAAAAGATTTGATTTTTTTTCAAAATTCCTGGGAAAATGTGAAGTGGTTTAAGTTGTATTGTGAAAGCAGAATTTCAAGTTTTGGAGATTTCAAGATGCGTGGAAAAAGAATATGGAAGACTTAAAGAAAATCTATTTATAAATTTTCAGAATTTAAAAATTTTGTAGGTAAACTGAATTTTTCAGGTTGTCAAGAGAATGAAAAAAAGTTCTTAAGATTCATTTGAAAAATTTAAATAATTGTTTTTTATTGAATTGTAAGAGAAAGTTTC
>JAWWLR010000155.1:29930604-29940824 GCA_035041075.1 Acraspis erinacei | reverse complement strand
ACATTAAGTGGATTTGAAAAAATTCAAACACATAGAAAAATTAATTAAATTGGGTAGAATTGAGCGAATTTATAAGAATTCAAAAGGATTTAGGATAAATTATTAAGAAAAAAATAAATAAAAATTATTCAAGCCCCTGGAAATCCCTTCAAATTGTTTAAATCTCTTGAAAATACCTTGAAATCTTTTTAAATATCCTAAAATATTTCAGTCTTTGAAAGCCTTCGAACTACTAAAATTAATATAACATTCTAGTAATCTTTTAAAATTTCCTAAAATATTTCGAATACTTTGACATCTTTTGAAAGCCCTTGAAACTTTTTAAAGCAATTGAAACCCCTGTTAATTCAAATCCTTTTAAATCCGATTAACTTACTGAAATGAATAAAAAATTTCTTTGAATTGTTTAAAAATAATCCAAATTATTTTAAATCGTGTACACTCATGATCAAATAAATTAAAACGTTTGAAAATTAAAAAAAAATCCATTAAATTAAGTAGAAAGAGTAAATTTATAGAAATTCAAGTGAATTCATGAAAAAAAAATTTTTTAATATAAAATTATTTTTGAAATTGTTTTAAAAAGTACTAAATAGCTTTACATTTAAATTGAATTCTCCTACAATATTGAGAAAATCCTGCTTATTAAGCGCAGAAAAAAATTTGGGCTATTTTAAGCATTGAAAAGATTCAAACTTAATTTAAAATTTGAAATGATTTCAAATAATTTAAACGAGATGCTGAAAAATTATTTTAAGATAATATTTTAAAAGGTTTTCAAAATTTTCAACAAATAATCCGATTTTAAGGCGATTTTTTTAAATTTGCAGATTTTTCTAAAAATTGTAGGAAAAATTCGATTCATTTTAAAAGATATTTATCCAATTTTTTCTCAAATTTTTACAAAATCCTGGAATAGTAAAAAAATGTCTTTAAAAGATTCCAGATTCACTTGTGACAATTTTGGAAAATTTTAAAAATCTTTTTAAATATTCTCTTAAAATAATTATTCAAAATGAAAAATTATTTTCAATTTTCCTAGGAATCTTTAGAGAATATTTTTGTATTTTTTTGAAGTCTTTCACAATTCTTAAAAAGCTTCTTACTTTTTCTTTTAAATCTGAAAAACTCATTCAAAATTCAACAATTTCATCTAACAAATAAACATTTTTCAAGCAGAAAAAATTAATAGAAATTCCTATAAAATGCAAAATTCAGAATTTTTAACATTCATAAATCATAGTGTTTAAAAATTGAGATTAAGTTCCAAAAACATAAATCCTCGTTAACATAACGTATGAAATGTAGAAGTTGTTTTAAATTTCTTTAAATTTACAATTATTTTCCCAATTTTTGTCAAAACTTCTAAATAACTTTTAAAACTAATTGAATTTGTTCTACAACTTTTAAAAAATCCTGCGAATAAAAAAATGTTCTTAAAATTTGGATTTATAAATAACAATTGGACAGTTATTATTTGTAGAAAAAATTTAAAGTAATTGTAAAAGATATTTGGAAGTTTTAAAAAGATTTAAAATTAATTTAAAACTTGAAATGATTTCAAATAGTTTTTATTAAGTATGTGTACCGAAAAAATTTGGCTAATTCGTACAGAAATTTCAGTGGAAATACGCACAACCAAATTTAAAACAAAAGGCTCCAAAAGAATAAAGACATTTTCTTAATATACCTAGGAAAATTAAAAATGATTGCTCATTGTGAAAAATTATTTTAACAGAATATTTAAAAAGATTTTAAGAGATTTTAAGGATTTTTTTTTAATTTGCACGATTTTCCAAAAATTGCAGAAAAATTCTATTCATTTTAAAATATGTATTTCAAGTTTTAAATCAATTTCGAATCTTTTCAAAACTTCTAAATATCTCTGAAAATTGCTCTCAAATTTTTTCTACAAATAATAGGTGTTCAATTATTCTTTTTACATAAAAATCAACAATTTCGCTTACAAATTAAACTTTTTTTTTTAATAGAACAATAAAAATTGTTAAGTTAAAAGTTTAACTTGTTGTTACTTTAAATATTTGGCTTCAATTTACTGTCAAATATTGCTAAATATTAAATAATTATTCTTTCTCGTAATGTATAATTTAGACTAAAATCATGTTTTTAATTTAATAAAAGCCTTTAATTACGAATAAATTATTATTAAGTTATTTAGAAAATAAAACTTGTTTACCAAAATTTTAGTAATATTTTGAATTTTGGTTTTATGTTTAGAAGCAAAAATGAAAAACAAAATCTTGGTGAATTTGTTACAATAAAGTACAATAATGTGAAAATTGTAATATTTTCTAAACATATCCGAACAGTAAGATAAAATTGAACATTCTAATCAAATGTATGCAACATTCTATATTTTATAACGATTAAAAAAATGGAAAAAACTACTAGAAAGTACAATTTTCGCATCGCTCTATTCGTAAATTATTTTCATTTTTGTGAAAATAAAGGCATTAAAAATTATAAAATCATAATTAAACTCACCCAATATCCAAATGGAATTTGTGACAATTTGGCGTTGACAATACTCCACAACCCCCAGAATAGGTTACTCGCCAATGAGAAGAGTTTAATTTCTGCCATCATTTTATCTTCTTCAACCTGGCCCTCTTTACCCATTGTCCTCAGGTAACATCTGATGAAATTGAGCTGTTGAAAAAGAAAAAGAACCCATCAATATACGATAACCAGAAAAATGAAACTTTCTAATACTAGTGAAGTTTCTTCAACCGATTAATTAAAACTGCTTTTCAATTTAATGAAAGTGATGAAGAAACATTCAATAGAGCACATAATTATTTCAGAATTAGTAGAATAATCTTTATTTTAAATCTTTCTTATTAATCAAGGCACTCCTCAATAAATTATGTGCTTTATTCATAATCTAATTGAAAATTCAACATTAAAAAAAAATTATTTTGTATCAGAAAAATCAGAATTTTATAGAGATATTTTGAGAAGTCTGCAGGAAGACACGTATTTTGGGAAGCGGAATCGTTAGATCAGTTCAAGAAAATTAGAATAAAAAAAATTCGAATTTGGATGTAATATGCACGTTTGCCAGTTAAGCTTCTGTTGAAAGTGAATGAAAATTACTTTTAAATCCTAGTAGCATTAGAATCTACGCAATGAATTTGATATTTTATGTAATTTGACAGTCTCAATTAAACGAAAAATTTGTATCGTCACTACTTATATGAAATCATTAATTTAGACCAAAAATCGTCATTTCCCTGATTGAAAGTGGAGAAAGTTTATCAACTAAAAATTTCATTATTATGATTATTATTAAAATTTAGTCACGGAATTGTTGCTGCTCAAATATATTTTGAAAAACCTTTAAAACCTTAAAAATTACCAAAATTAAGTAAATTTTTCGAAAAACCTAAAAAGTGAATTTTCTCAAAAGACCATTTTAATTTTTTTCTTGATTTCTGATTAGTTTATTCTTAGTTGCATATCATAAAGAATCTAAGGTCATATATATTTACAAAATATACAGGTACAAAATTTAAAAGTATTATATTATAATTTCATCAGTTTTCTTATTAAAAATGTCGAAATTCTTATATTTATCAATTCTGCAATTGTACATTCAGTAAATTTACACTGGTACAAATATTAGAGAAATTTAAAACAGAATTTTCTTTTTTTTCTTCATAAAATTGTCATAATTTTCCGAAGTCGAAAATCCATAATTACCGAAATTTTAAAACTGGAATTAAAAAAAAATCACATAATTTCAAATTAGTAAATTTTCAAAATTCCAAATTCACCCACAAAAAATAATTTCAATACTTGTATCGATTGAGATAACGCTTTATTGTGCAGGTATAGCTGCATAGTTAAAAAAAATTAACAGCTAAAAATGTATTTTAACAGATAAAAAATATTAAAAGATAATATTTTTTGTTGGGACTTTAAAATTGTAGAATTTTTAATGTTTTAATTTGTCAAATTTTAAATTTTGGAATTTACTAATTTAAAGAATATACTAATTTCGTGAAAATCTGACTTCAAAATTTCAAAAGCTATAATATACAGCTGCATTTTTTAAAAGAAAATTCATTTTTTAGTTTTCTCGATAAATTTACAGCATTTTCGTAATTTTTTTCAAGTTTCTTTGAGGTGTATAAAAGAATATAAATTGCATGTAAAGCAGCAGTACAGAAAATTAAATTATGTAAACTTTTTCCGGTGATAGAAAGTTTTAAAGATTTTTGTGAACAAAAAAATATATATTTCAGCCATTTATTTCAGTCATTTAGCGGAATATATTAAATATCAGGACATACTGGATAATATTTATTTATCATAGTACGAATAAGATTAATACACTGAAATAATTTTTTTACAAAAATTAATTTGATTATACTTCTTATAAAAAAAAGATTAGAATAAATTAAAACAATTCCTATCGTGAGAAAACTCTCATTATCCAGCGTGTACCAATCTCCCCTTTCTTTTCAAAATCTGTTTGTGAAAGACGTAGAGACAAAAGTTCATTATCTCTAATTTAAAAAGAAAAAATCAAATCTGTAGCTTCAATACAAACTCGATTAATTGAGACTCGGTGAGACAAAACAAATAAAAAACACAAAATTGGAGAACCAATGAGGAAAAAAAAGAATAAATGATGAAACATTATATTCAAGTCGTTGTGTCTTTGTAAAGAATGGAAGCAAAAAAATAAATAAAATTAAACAACTACAATTTCATGGGAAATTAAGTCAGAATCTCACTTTTCGAGATAAACAGTACATCATGGCATAGCAACTTGACCATTCTTTTGGATTGGACGAAGTTTTTTGTGCTTTGGCCAATTAGTGAGTGTGCCTCGAATTGCAGTTTCGCACTTTTTGCCACGCGGATAGGCAGCAGTACGTTAATCGGATAACGAGGATTAAGAATTGACTATTGAGAGAGTGCGTGTAGAGGTACTCTATAATGTTGCAGAATCACAGGTGCCGCACTGGTGAGGCCATGATGATGGCATCGGTTCCATCTCGGGTTCCACGTACAGCGGAAGTCGGGTTCCAGCACTCAGGCAGTTTCATTTGCCCTCAAATTGTTGAATGGAGGCATCAGCCTTGTCTCAGAGATATGTGGTCCTGTGAAACTAATACATACACACGCAACACACGCCAAGGTGTCCTACCCTCCCCTCCCTAACCCACCATAACTCAGCCTACCCTAACGCCTATTTTCAAAGTTTTTATTTTATTTTATTATTTATTTTTTTTTACTAAAACGCAACTAGCTTTAAAGGAAAATATCAGACGCGACTCTAAATTAATCAAAATTACTGAGAGTAGATCATTTGTCCAAAAATATTCTGCACAAAAGATTGAACAATACGTTTTTCGCCTTTTTTTTATTTGCTAATTAACCGTTGAGGGAAAACATTTTTGAAAACTGGTATAAACCTTCCATGAAATCTCGTGGAATTTTGTTGAAAATTGTATTTATATTTATAAATCCTTTAAATTTTTGAATTTTTACTGTATATTCGTGATCAGCGACCCAAAAAAAAAACAATCTAAAGACCTATTTTTGAAGCCACGGGATCCATTTTAAAAAATTTTCTTGACCGCCATACTTTGATCCGTCATTTTGAATCTTCGAGTTTTAATTTCAGATTCGTAATCAGCGACCCAAAAAATCCTGATATTCAGCAATCCAGAAAACCTCTGAAGACCCATTTTAAAGACACGGGAGCAATTTTTTTATTTGTTGGCAGCCATATTGGATACGTCATTTTGAATTTATATTCGTATTCAGCGACTCAAAAAAAAACCTGAAAAATCATTTTGAAGCCACGAGACTTAAAAACGGCCGATTCAATATGGCGGCCAAAACATTAAAAATGGTTCCCGTGGATTTTTTGTCTGGTCACTGAATACGAATCTAAAGTCAAAATTTCCAAAATTCAAAATGGTGGATCAAATACTTTTGTAAAACTGTTCACCATATTAGATTCGCAATTTTTATTTTAGAATTTTAACTTCAAATTCGTAATCAGCGACCCAAAAAAACTCCTGAAACTCAGTTTGAAGCAACGGGACTTTAAAAAATTGTCCGCCATATTGAATTCGCCATTTTTATTTTGGAAAATTTCAACTTATAATATATTAAAATCTATTAAAATATATTAAAAGATATTAAATTTCCTTGAAATCCTTTAAAATACTTTAAAATGTTTAAAAATCCTTCTCTTTAAAGTTGAATCAGTTAAAAATTGGTTATATCTTTTGAAATCTAAATTACTTTAATTTTAAATAGTTTTAAAATCCTTAAAAAGCTTCAAAATTTTATTTCAAAATCTTGAAAAATATCAATGTTTTACATGTTTCCAAATATTAAAGTATTTACAAATATTTGTTTAGAACTTCTTTCAAAAATCTTTGAAAATTTTATTTATTATTCAATTAAAAAGTTTTAATTTAATTAAAATTTAATTTAAACTACTTTTTTGAAAATAAATTTATCTTTTTTTGGAACAAAATTCAACTATTTGTTTGAAAATTGACAGTTTGCATTAAGAAAATTAAACTATTTGTTTAAAAATTTATTTACTTTGTGGAAAAATCGTATTTTTGTGCAGAAAATTAATAATATATTAATTATTATATATAATATAATAATATATTAATTAATAATAATTTAAATTTTAATTAAACAATATTTTTGAATAATTCTAGAAAATCTTTCAAAATTATTCGAATTTTTCCGAAAATGTTGTAAAAAAAATCCCTAAAATCTTCAAAAATATTCTTTTAAAATTAATTTTTCAAAATAAAAAATCGTTTTCAATTTTTCTAGGAATCTTAAGAAAAGAGTTTTATTCTTTTAAAACCTTTCACAAATCTGAACAGGCTTCCAAATTTTTTGTTCTAAATCTGCAAAAATGTAGATTTTTTTCTACGAATATTAGGTGTTCAATATTCATTTATACTTTAAAATTAAACAATTTTACTTACAAATTAGAATTCTTCAAATAGAACAATTAACATTTTAACGTTCAAAGTTTACTTTTTTTTATTTATTTCGAATATTGGATTTATAATTACTGATTTTTAATAAACAGTTCAATATTTCCAAGTTCAAATTTTTAATTTTTAACGTTATAATATAAACATTCTTGAATTTTTAACGCTTCTAATTTGTAATTTTTCAAGCCTTTAAAACTGCATTTAAAAATTCTTTAAATTTAAAATGTACGCTTAAAAATTAAATCGAAACCATCCATCCTGAAAATTTTTGAAAAAATTTCCAAGTTTCGCTAAAGCATCTAAATCCAGTTAAAATCTTGTGAAATTAAAATTCTCTCTGAAATTTCACTAAACTAAATTTCTTTAAACTCTTGAAATCTTTTTAAATTATTTGAAATCTGCAAAACCTTTCGCAGTCTCTTGAAATCTTTTGAAATTCCTTAAGATCTCATGAAATTAAAAAAAAATTGTATCTTCTAAAGAAAGATAATTTTTGTCGAAAACATTTCTGAACAAATGACCTACCCTCGAAAGGATAAGAAAAAATTTCAGTGTTTCATGAGTACCATGATAAATGCAATGAGGGACGGACATCAAATGAGTGATATACTACTAGAGAACTGAACAATAATTACTCGGCAAAGAAATTTAATCAAGTTAAAAATTGAATCCAGAACTAAAATAAAAAGCTATCTTGGATTTTTTTCTTCATCAAGGGACTAGTTGTCTCAAAAATAAAAAAAAATAAATAAGAGAAATACCTGATAGAAAGGTATATCGCGACAAGTAAGTGGACAAAAAAGGGTAAATACTCGACTTGCTAATTGTTGATCAACGATGTTGGAAAAATTGGAAATGTTTCTTACCCAGGCTTCTCACTTGTTTCCTCCCAACCCCCCCATTTGAGACTTACCTTTTGCTCTCTCGTGGGACCGCCTCCTGGCCTCTCATGGAAAAATGGGTAGTCGGCTGCCGTGTAGTCGTACTGCCATTCTGAAAAGTGATTCGCGACGTCGAAGCCTCTGTAGTTGTATGAACAGTACTCAAAATCGATGAGTACCAGTTCCGGTTTTGAGGTATTTTGACGCAGGAGGATATTACCCTCCTGCATGTCGTTGTGACAAAACACCACTGGGTGCTTCTGTTGGGTTACCAATGATCTGGAAAATAAGGCAAATAATTTCCTAATGATATTTCCAAATTCAGACTTAGAGTACCAAATTTCCTTAAAACAGGATGATTTGCAGGGTTTCCAGGTATACAGTTTCGCGAATTTATTATAAATAATGTATTTTTCATGAATTTGAATAATAATTCAAACAAATTTTTATCTTAGAACCTTATATTTAAAATTCAGTGCATATTTAGGTAAAATTAATGTGGATATTTTTCAACGAACTGCATGAATTCTCAAACAAACAGTTGAGTTTACAACTGAACCATTTTTAACTGAAAATAATCCGTTTTCAAGAAAAAACTTTTAACTTTCAACCAAGTAGTTCTACTTTTAACCAAACATAATTTTTTAAATAAAATTAATCTGTAACTGAAAGTTAAATTTTATACTATAAAAAATGCATTTTTGATTGAAATGACGAATCTTTGAGCAAAAAAATTAATTACAAAAAAGAGTTCATCTTGCAATCAAGTAATTAAATTTTCATCCACAAAAAGATAAATTCGGAACAAAAAATGTAAGAGTTATATTTCAACAAAAACATATATTAATTTTTAATCAAAAATAGTAGAAATAAAACAAAAAGTACGACTTTTTTTAAGATGAGTTGAATTTTAAACTGTAAAAGATTTTTAGGTCAAAAAGGGAGAAAAAATGCAAACAAATTGTTGAATTTTCAAGCAAACAGATGAATTTTCAGTGAAGATTAATTTTCTAAAAAAAAAAACGAATTTTCAACTAAAAGCGATCAATGTTCTACCAAAAATAAAATAGTTAAATTTTCAGTGAAAAAATTAATTTCTAACAAAACAAAAAAAAAACAAGATTTCGACCAAATAGTTAAATACAGTAATATAATGTTAATTTTACAAATAAACAGTCCCCGTTGTTAATTTTTATAGTCCAATTAAACAAAATAATAACTCGAAAAAGTTCCCTGAATTTATCAAAAAAATCCCTGACATTTCCGTGTTTTTTCAGGTATATAATAATTACCTGACAACATATTCATATTTTCATTATTCATATAATTCATAAATTATAATTATCTTTAACGCAGCAGCGAACCAGAAGAATTTTGAAACAAATACTTAAATTTTCCACTAAAAAAATGTTAATTTAAACAAAAAATATGAAATAGTTAAAGTGTCAGTTGAAAAAGTTGATTTTCAACACAAAAAATGGAAATTTCGAAAAAATAATTAAATTTCCATACAAAGTGATGACTTCTCAAATAAAAATATGAATCTTTAACTGCACTAGTTCCTCTTTAAACCAAAAAGATGAATTTTCAACAACAAAAATTAACCGAAAATGGAATAGTGACAATTCTAGTTTAACCAGATAGTTTAATTTCCAACTGCAACTATGGAATTTTCAGTTGGAACAAGTTAAATTTTTAATTTGTAAGATTACTTTTAACAAACAAAAATTAATTACAACAAAAATTTCTTTAAAAAAAAATAGTTACATTTTCAAAGCAAGTGATGAATTTTCAAATAAAATTGTAAATATTTAACTGGAACGGTTGAATTTGAAACCAGAAAGATTAAACAAAGAATATTAATTTCTATAAAAAACAGATAAATTTTCAACTAAGAGATAATTTCCAAAACAAAAATTGAATAAATAAATTTTTAGTCGACAAATGAATGTTCAACCAAAAAGATGGATTTTCAACTAAAATGACAAATATTTAACTGGAAAATTTCAATTTTTAACCAGAAAGAAGAATTTTTAAATAAGAAAAGTAACTTTAAAAGAAAAAGATAATTTTCTACAAACAAAAATCGATTTTTTAACCAAATATGTAAGTTTTAATTAAATTAAAATTAATTTTTAACCAAACTGATGAAGTTGTAACTAAAATTATGAATCTTTAATTGAAATAGTTGAATCTTATGCCAAAAATATAAATTTTCAACCATAAAGATTAATTTTCTGCACAAAAATACGATTTTTCCACAAAGTAAATAAATTTTTTAACAAATAGTTTAATTTTCTTAATGCAAACTGTCAATTTTCAAACA
>JAWWLR010000155.1:29842411-29855902 GCA_035041075.1 Acraspis erinacei | reverse complement strand
AACTTACATATGTACAAGTGTAACCAAGTATGTTTTTGTTTTAATAAATTTTTTTTTAACCCTACATAAATTGAGTAAACTTACTTTCTGGACGTGCCTCGTAATTAGCCCGCGAAGCGCGTAATAGTGAGCACACCAAGTCCGAAAACCTAGAGGAACCGCGTGTAAAGCGTGAGACGAATATGTCGGAGCGCGTAGCGCGAGATGAATACCTAATCAAGCGCGAATACAAATTCCTAATTTCTATCGTTCAAGTTAAATGTAATTTTGTTTACAGGAAAATATTAGACAGGGGGAAAATTTAGGATTTGTAGATTTTATTTTAAAAAATTAAAATTTTAAATTTTATTTGTAAAGTTTGTATAGGGTTGACGAGCTTTGTCGTAGTTAATGCCCCGCTCTCCGCTTCTGTATGATCATTATCTACCGTAGGGTGGTCTACACTATGGATTTGCTATAAATTCATAGAAAATGATGCTTTTTTTATTAACTTATTTTCTCATAAAGATATCCATTTTTGAAGATCAATTCATCGGTAGACTTCTTTTTGCATTTAATAGAGGTAATCTTAATATACATAATACAAAGTTTCAAATTTTTCTGGGCAATGCGTTCAAAGGTAAAAGTAGGAAAATATTTCCATTTTGTGAAAAGATCATTTCTTTGTAACGCTGTTAATTGCAAAAGGTATATTCTACAATCCATTACAAGAGTCACAACAGTTTTATTTTTACTTAGCGACCCTGACAATTGTTTTATATCATTTTTTTTTCTAATAAATGATGAAATTTTCAAAGAATGGTTGAAACAAAAACTGACCAGGATTTCGAAAAAATAACCACAATATTCGTAATTAAGGACAGATTCACCTTTAAAACACACATTCTCTTCGGTGCCATTAGTGCGTACAGAAGTTTTACTGGCGAATGAAGGAATCCTAAATATTGCGATTGAAGAAGTGAAACACACACTTCTGGTTCACCGATGGAATGCCCCATAGATGATAAATTGGAATGTTACATAATATTGCCATTACTTGACATTTTAAAGTTTTGTCTCTACATAACTGCTAATCGGTGATTCAAGAATACCCAGTCGTCTCTACACTACATTGAAATTGTTGAAACAATTTTAATTTGTTTAATCATTTAATTGTTCAATTAAGTCGCAAAATAAACGTATTTTGTTATATTTCTAAATGAAAACAATACTAACATTTCTTTAAATAATTTCACAATTATTTATAATTTCTGTTTACTCTAGTTAGTATATAATTTACCTACAAACCTAACGATGAGCATTTTATCTTACCGAAGTTTCGATACATTAAAATATTTTTATTTACTAATTTCTTTTACAAGAATATTCCTAAATATTTACATAATTTGAATTGTTTTAACAGTAGTTTTTCATTTCAACATTTCATTTCTTAAATTTCTCAAAAGATTGCAATATTTTTCGGTGCTACTTTATTTTCTATTTACGCTCGTAAATGTTTCAAATGATTAAAATTGTTTAAAAAATTTATTTTATATCACAGATTATACGTGTTTTTCGTCGCTGGAGAGAACAACATTGTTCTTTTCAATTTATTCAAAAATGTAATTGATATAAGTTGCTTTGTTAAATCGCATAAAATTAGTACAATAAATAAAATTTTCCGAACAATTTTTATTTGTTTATATATTTCAGAGCATTCATAGAAAATAAATTAATACCTGCAAATATTTCAGTCATGCGAAAAATGGCATAAATACAATGTTTAAACAATATAAAATTGGTTAAAAAATTGCAATTTGTTTCAACATTTGCGAGTATTCGAAGAAAATGAATTAGTAATTGACAATACTAAAAAACGAAGTTGTTTGAAACGTAGTATCCTGTTTAAAGATCAGATTAACAGCAAGTTGGAATTTGAAATGTTTTTGGGCCGGCATTCGACCAACATTAAGCCACGAGGGTAGAGGAATTCTACACAAAAATGCATACCAAGTATGACTACGGATCATCCGAATTCCGAATGCTTCCTCAACCCCGCGCGAATATCCTAGTTTTGGATTCAGATTTTAAATCGCGTCTGCATTATTCTGGGGAATTTATAGTTTTAAAGATATTTTGATGCGTGATAGAAATACGTACTTTATTTAATAAAATAAGTTTTAATGCTAGTTTAACATATGAAAAATAAGATGAAATAGATTTTCATAAATGCATTTTTAGTTCAGGTATATCATAATCATTTACAAACAATAGTCCCTAATATTGAAGTGAAATTTATGATCCTAAAGTGCAGCAGTTTTCATGAATTTTCTTACAGAGAGTAGGACGATTTCGCTCAGTTCGGGAGAAAAATAAACGGTCGTTCCAACGCTCAGGTCAAACGCTGACGTTCGTTCAATTCGGGACGAAAACAACTATTTTTATGATTCCAGAGTCAGTTTGTCCCGGTGTTGGATTAGGATTAAGAAATTGAAGCAACATGTTGGTCGTCAAGGGGAAAACCTGGAAAAATCTGGTGAAAACCCAAGTTTATTACGGTCAGGTAATAAAAAAACTAGCAAGAGTTGGGGACCTTCATCCTACTTACTTTCTCTCATAGCTATTCGCCTTTCCTGCTTTCGTATTTTATTGAATGACAATTATCATTAACCAAATACCAGATTTTCCATATCATATAAAAAATTATTTGTGGCAAGTAAGTTTACTTTTGTACAGTATGAAACAGTATATGTATATATATATATATAAAATCTTTTCGAGATACAGGGCAAGACCCCCCCCCCCCCACAGTTTGCATTTCCGGAGTCAGAACAATTTTTTCCATTGAATTGAATTCCATTGAAAAAGAATAATTTTTAACCCAAGCTCATGAATTACGAACAGAAGAAACTAAATTTTAGACCAAATACTTAAATTTTCTAGAAACAGTTGCATTTGCAATTTGATGATAACATTTTCAAGAAAAATATACACTTTCTACTAAAAAAGATGAATTTTTAACAAAATATATCAATATCAACCAAAGAGTTTAGTTTCCAATGAAGAGAATTACTTTTTTGGCACGAAATACAAAATGTGTATATTTTCCGGAAGAACGGTTTGAATGAGCGCCAGAGGTAAAGCGGTTTGAAATATGTTAAGGGGAGAAACGGGTTAGACGCCTAAACCGTTTCTCCTCGCAGCCTTAACTCAACCCATTTTTCCCCGTAGTCTTGTGGAAAACCATTTTACGCTGCACCAAAAAACCAATGCTTATGAACTGACTCAAAAGTGCCTTCCTAAGACCTACGGCAGCATATTGCATGTAAACTAATGATGTTTTGTGTATTCTTAAAATCAAAAATTTTATTCTCTCCTCAACAAGTGAACTTTTTCAGATCAATTTGAACGAAATTTCTGACATCGTAGTAAATCATCTGTATAAAAAAATGAAGATACATTAAAATGGTTCACCATCATAAACGCGAATACGTTGAAAAATGGATTGAAATTTATTTCAATTTTCCAAAAAGAAGAATTTTTATACAGGAAGATTAACCATCAAAGAAAAAGATAAATATCTACAAAAAAATCAATTGTTTCAATAAAATACGTGAATTTTCAACGAAATAGTCGAATTCTCAATTCAAAAGGACCAGTGTGCATAAAAATTATTTCAGTTTGAACTAGAAATGATCAATTTTTAACTAAAAATAGAACAATTACATTTTCAGTTAAACAAATTAATTTTCCACAAAAATTATGAATTTTTAAATTAAATGCGGAGTAACGAACAATGTAAAAATTTTTTAATAATATTCAAAAATATTTCTTCTGTGAAATAATTTAGACATAATTTTGTGTATTTACAAAATGAAGAATAGTATTCTGTCCTCAACAAATGAATTTTTTACATCAATCTCAATGAACTTTCTGACATCGTAGTCATCGTAGACTATTTCGAATTCCATTTGATCGTGATTTTCTTTGAAAGCAGCGGCACTTAATTGATTATGAACGAAGCTATTCCGTTCACCTAATATTCACTGTCTAAATGAAATGTCACTGTATAAATAAAATTAAACGAAACCCAACAAGAATTGATCGCAGAACGTCGAGTGTTTCCGTCAGACGCTTTATCCATTATGCCGTTACGGTTGACACGCAGGAATTATGCGAGAGCTCCTAGTCACTTGTAGAGCGAGTGAACTTCAATTTTCAAAATTTCATATCTTAAAAACGAGGCTCCAATCGAACAAACGCGGATATAGTTTTTTCGTGAGGTCTCAAACAACACTTACACGTATTCCCAGCAAAATCCGTGTGGGACATTATGCGGTGCCCCTTGTTATCATAAAGCTGGGAAAGGGATAGGCTGCAACAGAATTTCCTTCTTCCCTTTTCAAGCTCGAAAAATCACCATTGTTAATAGAGAATTTCATTTGTCCGATTGGTCATTGTATCTTAAAAAAATGTTGTATCTTTTTTGTAATTTTGTAATTTAATCTTAAAAAAATGTTGAATTTTTTGTTGTAATTTTGTATTTTTTTGCAAATTTCTGTTCTTAAAATGACTATTTAGTCTATTTACTTAGAATGACTATTTTCAATTTAAAAAATAACTTAATAACAACATATTCGGAATCAAAGACTTTTATGAAATGTCTTAATATATTGTTTCTGTCTACATTATTCACTTTTTAACCAATTGAATGCAAAATTTTGTAATTTAGATAAAGAATAAGTATTTAATATGTAGCTCCATTTCCCTGTTCATTGAAGATCAATAGTTTAAGGTGGGGCGAGATGAGCATAGTTGTCATTTTCACGTCAGTATTTAAAATATGTTAATTCATTGCTTGAAAGTAAAACGTTATATATTAAAATTTAAGAAATTTAAATTGGGTTAAAATCCAACTTAAACATTTTATTTAAGTCCAATCATGAAATTGATGTAATTACACTTACCTTACTATAATTCTAGAAGAAGGTTCACTTTTCTCACTTGTCTCACTTTTCTCACTTTTCTCACTTTTCTTCAGTAACACAATGTTCTAACTACAGCGATTCCTCAGCCTGTCTTCGAAGAGTATGTAAGCACTACTGAGATTCTTCGGTTTATTGGGTAAAGTCAAGCATTTAGAATCTGAATACTTTGATTCTTGGGTGAAGATGGTGCAGATAATAAGAAAGTGTGGGCGGGACAATGCGCATCTTGACTAGAAGAATATTTCATTGTATAGTACATAGGGTCGCTCGTAAAACGAAAAATTGTACTCATAACCAGAAACGTTTATAAGTGGACTCTATAAGGTCTAAAGCTGAGAGTGTGTCCTCAGAGTTATCCTTCTCCTTACAGGGACGCACAGAAAAACAAAATTCGATTCCGGATAATTTTAACAGTAGTTTCTTTTGATAACACCGAAGACCGTTTGAAAAAATACGTAGCCCCCCACCTTTTTTAAAAAGTTAACTTTTTCTTGCATGGATCTCTGGTTCGATAACAGTTCTAGAGTTCTATTATAACAAAATTCAATAATTTTTTTTGGATTACAATTGGAGCATTTTTTTTTTGTTCGTTATGGTCCAAATTTGGTGGTTGTATTCTTCTTTTTCTACAGGAGTTCTCATCTATTAGAATTAGGTCATTTTATTATTTATTTACCTAATATATCGCCATATATAAACATGCGACTAAAATTTTCTTCATAAATGTAGAAGTAGATACGAAAAGGGGAATATTTTATCTTTAGAAATGTTCTAATTATATTTATTTATACAATCAAAAACAGCTTTTGTTACCAAAACAGATCAATTTGAATCAAACAGATGCCTTCTTACCCAAAAAATGTGAACTTTCTACAAAAAGAAATGTATTTTTAAAACAAAAAGACGAATATTACAAAAGTAAAGTTGAATTTTGAACCAAGAAAAATGCAATTTAAATTTGACTTTTGAACATCAAAATATGAGTTTTAAATAAGAAGTACATTTTCTATGAAGATACTTGAATTGGCAACCTAAAAAGAAGATTTTTCTACAAAATAGTTCAAATTCCAACCAAACGTTTTTATTTGTGTCAAAGTTTTGTTTAAATATTTTTTTAAATTTAAATTCACCTTACGCGTCTTTGAAGCTAAATACCTGCAAAGAAATTGTTGACAATTATCTTTAAAAAACATATCTTTTCCTTCATAATTACAATATAGGGTTGTAACTGAATGTATTTGGGCGAAGCTTAATTTTGTTGTTGTTGAAAATTTAACTAATTTATTTATTGGGTTAGGCATTCATTTGTTTAAGTTGAAAATCAACTGTTGCCTAAAACATCAAGCTTTTTAGCTTAAAAACTTCACACTTTCGTCGAAAATTTGTATCTCTTTTAATCGACAATTCATCTTTTTTATTTGAACAATAAACATTTTTTTATTCATTTTATTTTATTTTTTACATCTGAACGATCCCTGTACACGTGTCAGATGGTAAATAATACTCATGTCTCCTAAATATAGCTATGATTTGGAAATCTGCAATGACTTCTTTATTGTTAAAATGTTTCTATATTTCCGAACTCTATAACATTCTGAACTTAATATATTCAGAAGTAAGAAGAATAATTTTATGAGGCAAAAGTATTATTTTTAAATCTTACAAAAAAGGGCCTAAATTATTTATAAACAGGGTAAATGAGAAGATTTTTACGAAAATAGAAAAATAAATTCTTTTAAATGAAATTAATCTCGGTAATATGTTAAATGCAATATAAAACGCTTTAAATGTCTAACATTTCTGGGAACAATATTACACATTGAACAAAATGAATTGAATTTGTTAAGAAATAGTTTGATTTTTAATTAAAAACATTAATTTTAGAACCATAAAAGGTGTTTTCAACAAATTATTGAAAGTTTCAACTTAATAGATGATTTTTCGTGGTGCCGTTCCGATACGATACGTCTCGTGATCGTGTCGGGATCGAGTCGGTTTTTTCTCGGGTCGAGATCGTGTTTCCGATACGCGTGCTCGGTGTTCTCTCGGCTCGACTTTGGCTCGGGAAGTCGATATATCGGCTCGGGATCGTGTCGGGTTTTCGATACTCCTTCGCCAGATGTTTCTGTGACGTAGCAAGTAGCGGTTCACAGTAGGGTAAAATGAAGAATGAGGTTCAAAGTGACATATAGAATGCAACACTGCACCGATTTTAGATTAGTTTTTTTTTAATTCAGGACTAAATTTTCTGGAACAAGCTGAGGGTGAATTTGTGTTTGTTTTTTAAACATAATTTTTATCTTCATACAAATAGCGAAAAGAGTTGAATTTTTGCATTTCATGTTTTATTTCCGTAGACAAAACTGTTTTTATTCTTCAAATAACATTCATTCAATGCTAAGCGATATAAGAAAGAAGATAAAAAAGCTTAGCTTGCAAAGTTAATTATTATTAGCTAATTTAAATAACAAATAATCCACATTAGGAATATTTGTTTTTAAGGTATGGTGTTGGTATAAAATTGCTTGATTTTCTTGTTTGCATGATAAGTGGCCATCAAAATGAAAGATTAAATGTTATTATTCACTTCTATAAACAAATTATATGAACAAACGTACATATAAGAAATTAATAGTCAAAAAAATCTTTTTTTCTTCTACTCTTATTGTAATGATATTTCCGATTATATTTTCTGTGAAAATTATACTATCCATTGGTATTTGTTTATTTTATAATCAAAATATATGAACAAAATGACATTTTAGGAGTTTAAAGCAAAACGAAATCAGTTTTTCATCTAATTTTATTTTAATTATATTGTCAATTACGTTTTTGGAAACAATTGTGTCATGTATTAATATTTGTTCTCATTATGAACAAATTATATAAACAAATGCTCATTTTAGGAGTTTTCAAGGTAAAATCAATAGTTTTTTTCTTCTGACCTTCCTGAAATCATATTGTAAATGATTTTTAATGGGAAAAATTTGCTATGCATTAATATTTTTTTATTATGCGGACGAATTACCTTGGAAGAAATGCATATTTAATAGGTTTTTACGCAAAAATAACTCCTTTTTTCTTCTGACCTTCATGAAAAATGTTCCTATTCATTAATATATTTTTTATGAACAAACTACAAACAAATGCATATTTTGGGCATTTTTAAGAAAAAATAAATAGTTTTTTCATCTGGCCTTGCTCAAATCATATTAAAAAATGTAGCTATGCATTAATATTTTTTGTCATGTAACAAACAAATTATATAAACAAATGCAAATTTTGTGCTTTTTGAAGCAAACCATTCTATTTTTACTTGAAAAGTTGACTTTTTCAGTTAAATGAAAAATTCAAATACTGGGTTGGAAGTTCATGTTTCGGATAAGAAATTCCTGACTTCAGTTGAAAGAAGTAGCGTTGAAAGTTAAAATATGTTGTTAAAAATTCGCTTTTTTCAATAAGAAATAATTTTTTCAGTGGGAATTAAAGTATCATTTGTTAAGGAAAATTTATTTCTTTTGTACAAAAAGAAGATAAGAGAACAATAATCAATTAATTATTCTCTGACAAATAATTATTATGAGAATATTAATATTGATCAAAAACGTATCCATTTTGTTGAAAAATAGTTTATTTTAGATGGAAATTTCTTTTATTACTAAAAATAAGTATTCATGTCAAAGACTTATCATTGTAGTCGTTGATTTGTAGCCAAAAATTGAAAAATTAGTCTCTCCAGTTGAAAATTCAACTACTTTCGTTTGCAAATTGATTCTTTGGTTGAAATGTTAACTATATTCTTAAAAACACGTTTCATTGTTTGATAATTAATGTTTCCAAACGAAAAGTTTCTACAGGTTTCTAGTTGAAAATTTGTATATTTTAGTTTCAAATTTAATTACATAATTGATTGAACATTCTTTTTTCTGTTTCAAAATTGAAACTATTCTCTTCATGAATTGTGTTTTTGGTTCAGCAGTAACGTTTCTAACAAGATATAGATATTGAACTTTTTTTTCATATCTTTTTTAAGAATTTGTCTTTTTAGTCGAACATGAGGTGTCTTGGTTTAAAATTGTACTCTTCTTTGAAAGTTGATGTGAATTTTAATTGTTGTACGTTCATTGTCTGTTTTACAAAATTAAATATTACTTTTAAAAAACGTTCCGCTTTATTGAAAATTTATTTTATTATTAAAAATTTAATTATTGCAGTTTAAGGTTCATCATTTTATTTGAAAAGTAATTTTTTTAATTGAAAATACTACATTTTTTAGAAATTCGTTTATTTGAATAGAAAATTAAGTTTTAATTGAAAATGCAACTGTTTCATTTCTGGAAGGAAATTTATCTTCTTGATTTAAAATGTCTCCTCTATGTCTAAAAATTCATGTATTTGTTGAAAAATTAGTCTTCCTCATTTCTTATGTAGAAAATTAAAGTATTTAATTAAAAGTTGTACTACTTGCTTGAAATTTCAATTGATTGGTTGAGGGAAATATATTCTTTTTCATTCAAAAAATTCTAAATTGAATGAAGGTTGAAAATAGTGGAGGAGTCAGGGGGACGTCAATCCATTGTCAAATTTCCCTCTCCGCTCGGTCCAAGTGGGAACAGCACATCTGCCGAGGGAATATCGGAAACCCGACTCGATCCCGAGCCGATATATCGACTTCCCGATCCAAAGTCGAGACGAGCTAAAACCGACACGATCTACACCCGATACTGGAGGCTGGGATCGACTCGGGATCGTGTCGATATCGGGAAATATCGCTCGACGGCGATATTCTACTAAAATGATGAATATTCTACAAATAAAATTTTTTCAAATAAAGTATAGTTATATATTGATTATTTCGTGATGATTTTTAATGATTTTAAAAACATTTCTGTAGCTACGGAAGATTATAAACATTCTATAATAATTTTATAAGTTTCAAAGATTTTAACAAAAAGTCAGGGGATTTGTAGAGTTTAAAAGAATGAAAGATAATTTCAACTCTTTAGGTGAATATGCGGTTTGAAAGAATTTCTTGAAATTATAAAAAAATTTCATATGATATATAGGATCTTAGGTTATTGAAAAAAAATTGAAGGGATTTCAGAGAATTCCCAAGATTTACAAATATTTTTAACAATTTCTGACCAATTTTATAAGATTTTAAAGGATTTTAATAAATTTAAGGGAATAGTCTTAAAGATTTTACGGTATTTTAAAAGATTTACTGGAATTTTCAAGCACTTCAAGAACTATTACTGAAGTTAAAAAAATAAATTTTTCCGGAATTCTTACATTTTTTTAAATATTAAGTTCAACAATATTACATTTTAAAGATTTAAGAGTAATCAATGTTTAAAGTAGAAAATTGATTATTTTTTTATATGAAGAGGAAACTTTTGAAATAAAAATTATTCATTTTTACTAAAGTATTTCATTAATTGATTTCATCACTTTCTTAAGAAATCATCGTTTATTTTTATTGTTTAATTATTTATAAAAAGTATTTATTTTTGCATAATTTTTAGCTAAGTACCTTGTTGCTAATTTCATCAAGGACTGCAGCAGACATGGAAAAAAGGACATTGTGTGCGCCAGTTTTGTCAGAAACCTGACAATCCCACACGATGTGAGACAAGTATACAATATTTATTGTGGGATGGTTAAAGATGTTTGTCAGGCACTGGTAATATCAATTCATGGTAAGTGATCCCAACTTCATAATTAATATACATTTTTTAATGGTAAGGTTTAATGAGCAACATCGACTGAATATTTTTCTAGACACGCAACAGGAAGCAGCCACAGCACTTCAATCTGCTAGAGTAGTGATTCCTCCATCAAGGTTCATAAAGAGTGCTTCTGAAGTCAGCTCTTCTGACGAGACATCAGAGAGCGATGCTGATGTATGGAAGGACTCAAAGGAGAAAGAGGAATCCAGGACAAAAATAAAAAATGAATTGAAAAGGAGAATCGGGGAAATAGAAGATAAGTACACGAAACCGGTAAGTAAGGCAGACGTGTCTCATTAAGCCTGATACCACATCCCACGTCGCCAACTACATCGATTTTCAAAATGCCTTCATTCCTTTTTTTATCATGCAGGTTACGAAAAGGGCGAAACTTAATGCCCATGACTTCAAAGAAGAAAAAAGCGAAGCGAGCACATCGAGAGCCAATGAAGTTTCAACTATTGACAAGCAGAAGCCCGTATGAAATCATTTTTTCATGATATAACCCTACAATACTTAGAAACGAAGATTCTTTTCAAAATATTAAAATTTTATTTTACAGGTGATTACCAATTCTGTAAGAATTGATTCAAAAATTCTGATTGTGGCCGAGCCTTCACAAACGCAGAATGACGAAGCTGTGGAAGCAAAGCAGCTGAGAAGTGATGATATAATGAATTCAGGAGTTGTGGGCACGCTTGTAAGCGATAACCTTGTAAGTATTAGTAAATCTTTAGACTAAATTTTAAGTAAAATAATCAAAATATACTTTTGCATATGTTTTAGTGGATTAACAACATTTTTAATTTTCCAGGTACATATTGGTTATGAGAAGTACATGGAAAGGAAGCACTATGCCTGCGCCATGAGCCAAGGCAAATACACGATGGTCATCAGAAAACTGTGCTTTTTTTATTTCGGGGAGGACGAGCTCATAAAGCACAGCGTTAATGGCGTCAAGTCCAACAGGACGCGAACCGAGGAGACAAGGCCAGCTTTGGACGCTGAAGTGATCCTTGCGATTAAAGGTTAGTATATCAAGTTATTTACACAAAAATACTAATTTAGTTCTATTATAAACTAGTAATCTGTTTTATGTCTGTGTAGCCTGCGTGGAAAATTGGTGCCTCAGAAGAGGGAAGGTGGCCGAGGAAATGATGAAAAACACTAAAAGGGTGCCAGATTATATTTCGCACTATATATACGACTTGCGAAAAGCGTGGAAAAAGATGGGTAGTAAGTATTCTTTTAATTACATTTTTTATTAATTGAATTTTCTCTTTTTTCATGTTAGAAATTTCATTTTTTCAGAGCTTGCTGTTGCGGAAGAGGCAGTGCAAACCGAGACAGGACCTTCCGGCACAGGAGAAAAAAATGAAGATGGTGCATCGAAAGAATTGCATTTAGCTGCACCTAACGGCAACTTGTCGATGGACGACAAAGAAATCAATGTACGGCTTCAATTGTCCGAAGCAGAGGGGTCCACTATTTATGCATAATATAGGTTAATATTAATTTCACTGACGATAAAAATATATTAAAGCCCTCTGCTGAAATCTTTAAAATGAATATCCTCATCAGATATCTTTCTTATTCTCGACCTATTCCATCTTTGTTCAAGTTCTTGTGTCAAAACAAATTTTGTTTGTTTAAATTTTGGGAATGTCATCATTCGGAAATTTTCTACTTCGTATTTTAATATAATTCGGAAACTTATGAATTTATTTCACTTGTCAGCTCTCATCTAGATTGACGATTTAGTACAATTAACTGGATATTATTGCCTGTTTATTATTGAATTATTTTTCATGTAACAACAAACAAATAAAATAAATAATTTGTCAACTAGAAATTATGTAGCTAACTTTTCGTTTGGAACAATTAATTCTCAAACAATAAAAACGTGTTTTCACGAATATAGTTAAATTTTCAACCACAGAATCAATGTGCAACCACAGTAGTTGAAATTTCACATACAGATATTAATTTTCAGATAATATGATATTTAGTTGTAAATGAAATTTCCTCCTAAAACAAGAATTATTTTTTAGAGAATAATTGATTATTATTCTCTTCTCTTCTTTTTCTACAAACAATATGAATTTTTAGCAACAAATCACACTTAAATTTCCAGGGAAGAAAATTATTTTTATTTACAAAAACGAGTTCTCAACAATATTGTTCAACTTGTAACCCAACTTTTTTCAAATTAGGTTTTCTACGCAGATTTTTAATATCTTTGGTGAGTGCAAGTGTTATTTTGCGACACTAGATTTAGAGTTTTGTTTGAACAGGAAGTTAGGGTACCTTTTTATGGAGGCCTTGTTGAATTAATCGTGGGATATGTTTCATAGGATTTGTTCCTCATTACTTTGTTGGTTTTTGGCTAATTTGATTGGCTAAGAACTTAGATGCGAACTCGAATATGTGCATTTCAAAAACTTTATAATTATAGAAAAAGATAGCATTTGCAAATATTATTACAGTTCAAAGCGTACAAATTTGAAATAGTTTGAAATTTGTTTCTAGAAAGATAAACGTTTCTTTTTCAGCCTGCTGACCTTAAAAAAATGACTTCCTTACACTTCCATTTTTAAAGAATTTTCATACAACTAGCACTTTAAAAACTAACATCCATCCAAACATTATCCCTAAGCCGACCTTGCCTTCCTCGATTCACATCCCCTCGCACGCATGTCGCTACTTTCTCGCGTAATTAAACCTTGTACTGCAATCGAAACTGGAAAATATACTTTTATCAACAGTTTATGACTGTATGTAGATTATATACATAT
>JAWWLR010000155.1:29792619-29812568 GCA_035041075.1 Acraspis erinacei | reverse complement strand
ACCTGGAAACATTAAAATCCCAATTTCTCTTGATTTTATTTCAAAGCGGATCGAGATTGACGAGATATAAATAGAGTTTTTCGATCGTCAGTCGTGTACCTCCGAGTTTTCAGATGGAGAAGAGGAGAAATCGATTGCGCGCGCAACCCAGTGTACGATCCACTACTATCTTCACACGGACATAGCTCTCTCCAAGTATTGGAGTGAATGCGGTTTCAAATCTGGGCACACTGCATGAAAGCTAGCTCGGTTTTTGAATCTACGATTTGCGAATAGCAGAAATAAATTCTCGAGTATAATAGTACGCGAAACGCTTGAACATGGGTAAAAATATCGTTAAATCAATTACTTTGGACCACAATTATCTGCTGTAATCAACGGATCATGGGTCCACAAAACGGTCACGTTTGGCCAGTGTCGAAGGTTCTGCAAGCGCTGTGATTCTCCGACCGCGCGCGCCGATGCTGTTCTTTAAAATTCCATAACTCCTACAATTTTCATTGGATCGATGTCAAATTCGGCTCAAAACTTGGCCAAATATTGTAGACCATGAAGATATGTTTCACTAAACGAGACTTGGTAAAATGAAAAACTTTGTCGCTACGTGCAATATAGAAAACACGGTTTTTCGGGTCGATATAAAAAATTGAATTTATCGATTTTTTCAGGGCAAAAAAATAGTTTTCATTTCTTACTTTCAAAAATATTTTTTTTACGAAAACATGCCTCAGAGAAAAAAGATGCACGTCGACAAGCCGCATCGAGCCATATGTTTTGTTATTGGAAATTTGCGATATCCATTTTCGACCAAGTTGGACAATAATTTTACAGCATTTCGCGCGCTCGGCGAGTTGTATTACTCGGCCCTTCAATTTTGTAGTCACGTAGGAAATACATAATAAACTACTTTCAAATTTTTGTTCAGGAATCCCCAAACTGGACTCAAGAAGTAAAAAGGTATACATTTTTATGTTCTGCTTGGACGTTGAATTTAAGAAAAAGTATCTAACTAATCATCCTCTACGTTTTGAGTGTAAGCAGTTGGAACATTTTTCGTAAAGAAAAAAAAAAAAAAACAGTCAACAAAAGCTTTCGTATTTTTTTAGTATCCATCGACGTAACCAGCAATAATTTTCATATTTAAAAACAGATGTTATTAAATAAAAGATTAAAATTTGTTTGAAAACGGCAGAAAATGATTTACCAAAGGATCGTTCAATTCATTTTACTTTTAAAGTTTACGGACACTTTTTGTATTGTTTTCCATCGACGTTACAACCATCGAATTGACCGTAATTTGAAATGCTGACGTCAAATGTCAAGATGTCTACACTTCGAGGGCCAAATAATAATACCAATTGCATTAGACGAAACATAATTTTTTATAACGTTAGCAAAATTGACTTTCCACCATAAAGTTTTTCCCATGCATTTGGTATCATTGTAGGCCCTCGGCATGCAGACATCTTGGAGTCTTGAATTTGCCCACTTAATCTGAAATTCCTAATTACGACTTTTTACGATCCTGAATTTCATTTGACAGATACTATTTGACAGATTATTATATTGATAAGTTAAAAAATATTTTTGGATTTATTTCACTTATGAAAGTTATAAAAATCTGTGAATTTAGTGGACTTTAAATAATTTATTGAAGAGACGTGAGATATTTTTTCGGGCTTCTAAGATTGGGAGAGATTTGAAATTACTTTTTTGAAACTCACCCTGAATTCTTATTAATTTATCATGCATTCATTTAAGTCTCTGGCATACTTTTGAATTTGTAAAGTTCACTTAAATTCTTCTTAATTTACTCATCTATACTTAATTTAATGTATTTCTTTGACTTTTAAAAATATTTACTTTTTATTTTGATTCTTCGCCTCACTGTGAATAGGTTTATCTTATAATATTTTTAACACTGGATCTATTATAAACGGAGTTCAACAATATTACAGATACAAATTAAAAATTTTCAATTTTATTTATTTATGGTAGGAAAAAAGAAGATCCAATGTAAAAGATAATTTTTTAATAATAAAGTGTAATACATAGTGAATATTTCAACAAATAATGTTTTTTTAGTTATGAATGAAAAATAATGTTCATATAAATTGTTTAACATTCAAAGCAAAAGATGCATGTTCTGTAAAAAAATTACATTTTCTTTGAGAAAATATTGATTTAGTAAACAAAATGATTAAAACATGATTCGATTTTAAACCAATGAGATAAAACTTGATTTAAAAAAATTTCAAAAAAGTAGTTCAACTTTTGCTCGCGCTGCTGAATTTTCGATTCGGAAAAAATAATTCTCAACAAAATATTAAACTTTCAAACAAAGAGACGAATTTTCAACTAAAAATAAGAAGCTTGAAAAAGAAAGAGCTTTCTTAAGAAAGTGGTCCAGCCAAAATGTTTAAACAAAATAGTTGAATCATCAAGCCAAGAAATAATTTTGAACCAAACATTTGCATTTTATACAAGAAAAAAGCAATTTCTACTAAAACAAATGAATGTTTAAATTATAAATAAAATTTTCAAAAAATCTAGTTGAATGTTCAGCCAAAAAAAGTTTCTGTTAAAAGTTTAATAATACAAAATAAATTATAACTAAAAAAAACTTTTAACAACAATCCTTGAACTTTCAATCCAAAAAAGCCGCATTTACGTACGTAATAGAACTGACCAAATTGAGGGTTTATTAATGTATATATCATGAAGAAAATGTTCCGGAAAAAGTGAAATTATTAAATTTTTGGTTACAAAATAAATTTTCTATCAAACAAAAAACTAATTTTAAATCACAAACATGATAATTAAGCTGAAAATATTAATTTATTTTTTATGTATAACAAAACAATAATTTTTAACATAATACAGGTATTTATAAACCAATTTTTAGGGTTTTAATGGAACTTTAATCCTGATAGTGGAATTTCTAACGAAAAAGTACAAGCAACATTTTTCAAACAAGTTGTTCAATTTTCAACTAAAGATAATTAATGTTTAATCGATCAAGCATGAAATAGTTACATTTTCAGTTAAGGTAAATGTCGGGCAAAAGTCAGATATCTGAAAAAAGACTTTCCCTATTAATTTAAAAGAAAAAAGATTATAAATGATGATATTTCAAATAAAAAACATTATTTTTATGCAAAATTTAAAAATAACAATAAGAAGCTTTAATTTAAATCATGTTCGTTGCAATTGCATTTTTTCAGACCTTCCCTTTTGACCAATTAAAAACAACAATTATATTTCTACAATTCTGCTGCCCCTAATTTTAAAACTAACTAAATGAGCTTAAAATATACTTATTTATTTAAAAAATGTTTTCACAAAAAAATTGTTATAACGATTTAGACTCATGGGAGAAGCCATTTAGGCTACAGAAAAATTTACTTTCAAATTGGAAAACATTAGAGCTGTAGAGAATATTTTCCTGAAAAAAAGAAGCCATCATTTATCGAATTATAATAATTTTTAAAAATGGGTATGAAGCGGCAGTCAGAGAAAATTCAAGTACAAGAACAATTGTTAATTTTTTTTTATTTGGAATGACATCAGTTAGAATATTTTGATTCTTAAAATCATAGAAAAACTATTTGTTTTCAGATATCCGACTTTTGGCACAACTATCGTAAAGAAAATAATTTTCGAAAAAAATGTTTAAAAAGTTTTCTTTAAAAGTATAGGTATAATATATTATTATATTCACCGATACAATTGAGGATTACCGCCAAAGATAAGGCCAAGGTATAGACCACCTTCATCTTTTCGAATTTAAGGAGACACTGCTCAATGCAATAAGAAAAAATTTGTTTCACAATATTACTCATGAAAATTTTTGGTGTTTCATCAGATTGTAAACTGTGTACTTTCGTCCTTCCCTTTTTGTTTTCGAGCGTCAATAATGTCCTCGTGAGGTATTAACCTTCCTTAACAGTCAATGTTTCTGCAATCTTCCGCGTTTCATGTAAGCTGCTTTTTACATAGCAATTTTGTGTAGTGTCTACTATAGCTGATGAATCTTTATAGTTTTCTGAACTGGCTCAATCCGCTGATGATATTATTTATTTCCTGTTGATTGACCCCGAAAAATACGGTTCTAACGAGTCAACCTTCTCTGTAAAACAGGCTAGTCAAAATTCTAAGAAGAAAGTTGATCAAACATTTTTCACGGTCAATTAGATTTAAGAAATCGAAAGCTAATTCTAATAATTGTTCCTTTAAAAGTAATAAAATCTTAACTGCAAATGAAAGCATTCAAAGAGAAACTCTTCAATTTTTAATTTTGAAAAACGCAACTTTGAACCTTGTTTCATTCAGCAATTTTTGTATTCAAATGCTCAATAATTTGTACTTGTAAAATGGAAGCCAATAAAACTTTTCAAATTAACAAGATTACATTAAATGCAACTGGACTGACAAATTACAACTTTTAAACTTTATAGATTGTACAGTTTAAAAATTCAGATTCAGTTCCAAAAATATAAATCAAATTCATATTAAGGTGTGTTTAGGCCGGTATCTTGAATGATACATTGATAGTCCCTTTCTTCATCGATGGTAATCTCGATGCCCGTGCATATGAAGAGCTTCTCAGAAACCAAATTTTACCAAGAATAAGGGAGATTACAGGCGATAATTTTCAAAATATTTGGTTCCAGCAGGACGGAGCAGCGGCTCATTACGGTAGGGAGGTTCGAGCATATTTGGATACTCAGTTCCCTCAAAGGTGGATTGGAAGAAGGGGTGAAATCGAGTGGCCTGCTAGATCTCCTGATCTGACGCCTCTCGACTATTTTCTTTGGGGTTATTTAAATAGCAAAGTATACTCAACGCAACCCCAAAGCTTAGACGAATTGCAGAATCGGATTCCGCAACAGGCTACTTTGATTGATAGGGAGATGATTCGTAATGCTGTAACTCATTTTTACAATTGCATAGCTTTTTGTCAAGAAGCTCAAGATTTTCAGTTCGAACATCTTCACTGAAGCGTGAGAGGCAAGAAAATCACGCTAATCAAGCACCCCGAAACGTGAGAGGCAAGGGGACTCACGCTAATCAAGCACCCCCAAGGGAACAGAATTTACTACGTCCACTTCGTTGTTCCTGGGTAATGCTATACGTAAACGTAAACTGCTTGGAAAAAACATTGAAAAAGCCATAAAGGTCAAGTTCAAGGTCAAAGTGAAGGTCAATACAGAGCTCACCAATGAATTTCTCGTTGAAATTTACTTCAGGAATTACACTGAGCTCTTGGAAAACTTTGTTAATTTAAAATAACCTCTAACTGAGCTTGAAATTTACAATTGACCTATGACTTGGGTACGTACCGGAACGTAGAATTTTCCGCTCCATCGATTGAAGATGTAAAAAAGGGGGTTTCCATTTTAAAAAACAAAGTTAACCTTAAAAGCCATGAAGGTCAACTAAAAGGTCAAAATGAAGGAATGACTGTCACTTTTTTAAAAATATTTTACCTGAGGAAATATCCAACCGTCCCGGGACTTTTTAGACACCCTATATATATGCATAGATAGATAGATTACTGACAATTTATGATGAATAATTATACTAATTTTTATATTTGTGGCGAAAAAGTATGGAAACACCTACAATCATACGGTGACCTTGGATTTTACCTTGAATCTCATTTTGAAAGTCATTTTGAGGTCAGCTTTGTTTTCTTTTATGGTAACATCTATTTTTTGGGTCAGAATCGAAAAGAGTGGGAAATTTTACGTTCGGGTATGTGTTTAGGTCAAGAGTTAACGTGAACTCTGCAGGTCAAATGAAGGTCAAAGTTACCCAGGGAAATATGAGCATATTTCACCTTGCTTATTTTTTACACTAATTTTACCTAAACACATACCGGTACGTAAAATTTCCCGGTCTTTTCTATTCTGGCATCAAAAATAGGCTGTCCTCCAAATGACCTTGAAAAGGAGGTTTAAGGTCAAATGGATTCCTCGTCGAAGGTTACCTAGGATATGACCTTGTTTTTTTTTTTGACAAACTGCAGAGACTTGGAACATTAGGGTAATATTTAAGAACAACCTAAAACATGATTGCAATACACCTATTTACTTAGAATAATTAATTTTATTTATCGTTTATTTTGCAATGAGTATATAAGAATCAGTTAAAGAGTGAAACTATAAATTTATAGATCTAAATGTACGACACGAAAAAGTAGACAAATAAAATGTGGCATTATGTGTTTGAATTTTTTACTAAACTTTTTAGTGTTTTTATATTATCTGCCCCCCCCCCTATCTGCCTCTTGAAAAAATTATCGGGCCAGATTTTAATCCAATTAGAGCCATTTTCTAGGTATCAAACCCGAATATTTTTTTGCACATTAATAAAAAAAGTCGTAGTGTTTAAATGTGCCGAAAATGCAAAAATGAGGAATGAAATTTAAAAACAGATGAATGTTTTTCCTCATCATCTAGTCAGTATTTTCAGGCCCTAGCCTGGTAGTCGCTAGGCTATCATGATCAATTTTTTTTTCATTTTCAAATCTAAATATTTCTTTGCAAATTTTAAAACTATCCAGGTTATTTAAAGTATAAAAAATGTAAATTTACCCTTAAAATAAATAATTTTTTTTTATCCAATTAATCTGTCATAATTTTCAACAGTAGCGGTCAGGATGAGCGATCCTGGTCCCAAGTAGTTCCCCGACTATTTTCTACTTTGCCGCCTTGAACATAAGACGCAATAAAGGGTGGAAAATGCAAATTATGAATTTGGCAACCTGAGAAACGGGAAGGCAAACACTTAAAAAATAGCATTTTTTAACCTTTCCTAAACTTTTAGTTTTTTATACTTTGGGCTCCTTCTCCTCTTCCTCCATTGAGAACAATACACCATAAAAATCGAAGATTGCAAAGTTATGATATGAAAAACTGATAATTAAAATCGGATAATAAAACTGAAAAAATACAAAGTTATAAGATTGAACCCTGAGATATGGAAAAGCAGAAAAATGGTTTTGATATGATTTTGATTTTTGCCTAAATATTTAGTTTTTAATAGAAAACCTGGACTTAAGATACTGAAAAGCATACACATGAACCGGCAATGAAATAACAATAGTAATAATGATAGAAAACAATTATGGATTTACTTACCGGTTTTCGCTAAATTTTCTTCTAAATCGCACGCAGAGCAGTCATCAGTGAGATGAAGGACCCCAACAAAACAATAGAAAAAAATTGTTTTAATTGGAATACGCATTTTACAAAATTGTATCAAAAAAGGTGAAACGAAGTTAGGAAAAATAAGAGTAGAGAAAAATTTTAAGTCACAACATGCAAGATTTAGTTTACAAAAAAGGGGAAACTGCAAATTCTCCAGGTTTGTATTTTTCCATTATTATCTCCAATTATAATTATCTGTTTTCCATATTTCAGGTTTTCTATCATAACCTTGCAATCTTTGCTTTTTATTTCAATAAGAAAATCCAACTATTTTTGGTTTAAAATTCTACTATTCTATTTTTTGGTTTGTTTAAAATTCTACTATTTTGTTCAACATTTAATTATTTGGTTTTAAATTCATTTTTTCTTTGTAATCTTCTTGGTTGAAATGATCTTTTGTGTTGAATGTTGAACTCTTTTGTTGAAAATTCGTTTGTTGTTGTTCTTAAAGCTTCAAAATTTCAGTTAAAATTCATCTATTTGGTTCAAAGTTTAACTATTTTATTAAAAAATAATTTTTTGTTGAAGATTCATCTTTGGACAAAAATTTCAATATTGCATTTTTCAATATCTTTATAAAGAGCCCCTGACCGAGTTACAGAAATAAATATAATATACATTTGATATCATAGAGTTGAACATAACGTAGAAAAGTTCACATTTTCGACGAAATCAAGTGCGAAGAATGACATACGTGGTGGGAATGGGTTCGTTAAAGCCGAAGGAGGTTTAACAAAAGAGAATTTACAATCACCAAATAACAGTTCTCGATGCTTTGACCTTTACTTTTAAAAGGCTTGCACATAATTGTGGGGTAAATAGAAATACCAAACGCGTAGCGCACAGTAAATGCATCATCGGGCACGAAGCGCGAGAGAAATGTATCTTAATTTTATTCCACGATTTTATCCAAGATCTTAACTTTGATATCTGCAAACAGTAAGCTAACATTTAACCACACTGAGCATAATGGAGGGATTAGATTACCGACAGTAAATGTGTGCGAGTATACTGTACATCATTGATATAAATTGCACTTGCCACTTCCGAATCCACTTTCTTTTCATCAGACGATAAATATAACTTGTTAGTCGTTCAGTGCATCTGGAACGAATCAGAATATAAGGTCTTCTTCCAGTCTTATCAGATCATCTAATATTGTTTTTATTTGATAAATATACGTTAAATATTGATTAAGGCGACATTTTTTGTCTTTCAGTGCAGCCATGTGTACTAATTTGCCCAACCAAGGACAAATTAAGGTCCAATCCTGGGGATCTCTCAATGGAAAAGATGTGAAAAAGTTCACAATTAAAAACAAATGTGACCAAGAAGTAGACGTCCTTAATTACGGTGCAACAATTCAGAGTATCAGAACGCCTGATAAAAATAATCAGCTGGCAGACATTGTGCTTGGGTTCGACAGTATCGAAGGTATAATTTAAAATAAAAAATTCCATTCAACTTTTAAACAATAACCTGTTCAGATTTTACTTTTTTATTGGAAGGGTAGTTTTCAAATATTTTTAGAAAGTTTAGTTCAAGGCTTTTATTATATTTGATTATTGTATTTGGTTGTGAAAATACATTTCCGTCAGGCTTCTTAGAAAGACGAACTTTGAACATTGGGATTAGTAGCTTCTTTTTAAATTAAAAACTTTAAGACCATCCAACTTTATTTAAAATTGTCCAAATTTATATAATAACCATTTCGAACTTATTTATTTTCATAAGCTTAAAAGTTGTTTAAATTCAAATACATTTCAAATTTTTAATTATTGCCTCGTCCGTAAGTTCAAATTCAATTCAATTGCAATGCCTGAATTTTAAAGAAGGCGAAATTTGAAAATTATAAGTTTAAAGAGTTTCAATTACTAATTATATTTTAAACAGTTTCTCCTGAAGATTTTTATATTAAGCCCGCCCTATCTACACTGGAACTTTTGAACATTTAATTGAAAACTACAATAACAGGGCGAATTTTTCATTCCGGAAAAAAATCCTTGGTCGAATTCCTGTTTTTCTCACGGTTCGCAACAATTTTTTATGGTCAATGAAATTAAAAAATTCTAACTCTTCAAACTGAAAATGTTCACTTTAAGCAATCAAATCCGAATGAAAAATTAAAGCCATCAAAGTGGAACTTTTTTTAATTTTAAACTTCAAAATTTGAAGCCTAAGGAATTTTTAATTAACATATTTTTAATTCAAGCGTTCAAAAATATGCACTTATAAAGTGGAAGCTCTTAGCATTTTTTAATTGAAAAATAAAAAATTAAATGCTCTTTCACCTGAATTTTAAAAATACCCAATTTTCGCCTTTCTGCTCAATAAAAATATCTAAAAGAAAAAAAGCCTCATTCAATTTGAAAAAAACAATTAGGAACCAAAATGTTCTCCCTGCCAACTTAATAAAAATGTTCAAAACAAAGAAATGACCTCTTCTAATTTATACAAACTTGAGAACCAAAATGTTCTCTACTGCATGTCAATAAAAATCTGAAAAATAAAACAAGTTCCTCTTCCCATTCAGAAAACATTGAAACCAACAATTTTCTGCCTTCCAAATCGACAAAAATGTTACAAAATTTTGTCTTCCGATTCAGAAAAAATTGAAAGCCGAAATTCCCAAGCTTCCAACTCAATCAACATACTAGAAATTAAAAATTACCCTCTTCCAAATCAGAGATTTTTGTTTAGAAAGTTCCCTATTCAACTTGATAAAATGCTAAAAAAGAAAAAAAGCCTTTTCCAATTCACAAGAAAAATAAATAACAAAAATGTAGTCCCCTTTAGCTATATAAAAATCAGAAAAATAACCAAATTTTCCTCTACTAATTCAGAAAAAATTGAAAACCAAAATTTCCTTCCTTAGTTTATGTTTTTTTTCGTTTCTAAATTTTTGTAACTAAATAGTTAAATTTTTAAACTTAAAAATGTCAATATTTAAACAAAAATGGAATATTTAAATACTCAAAAGTTTCATTTTGTACCAAATTGTATAATTTTTCAGCAAAAAGGCGAATTTGCTACAAAACAGTTGAAATTTCAACCAGAGAATATGAATTTGCAACAAAATGTTAATTTTTAACTAATCAGTTGTATTTTCAGTTAATAATAATTAATTTTTAACCCACAAAAAATTAAATTTTCAATTAAAATTATGAATCTTCATGAAAAATATCAACTTTAAAAAAAACTAATTTATCCTAGTAGTTGAATTTTCTACAGTTCTATCTAACCAAAAATGTATTTGATAAAAAGTACGAATTTTTAACAAATTAAATGTTCCTATCCAAAAAAATTATTTTTTAACCGAACAGTATTTGTAACCAAAAAAGGTTCAATTTCTACAGAAAGAAATACATTTAAAAAAATAAATTTGTTAGTCAAAAACGAGAAGAATGCGATCAAATTCTTATTGGGTTCTATTAATATATAAATTTTTAAATAGACATTGAGGTTCATTTTTAATATGTAAATTAAAAATATTATGGTAGCCAACTGGAAATATTACTTAACAATACAAATAATTTTCCATTGCATACTTTTTGATTTTGGACTAAACTTTTAAATTTGGATTCATACCTGAACAATTCTATGGCACTATTTCGACAATAGTCAAACTATTTTTTATTTCTAAAGTGAGTGCGAGGCCTGAGATCTGATCACAAATTCACGACATTTTCCCCGACTTTTTAAGAAATGAATAATTTTTTTTCAAATTTCCACTTCCATTTAACCGAATTTTGTCGCAGGTTACTTGGGCGCTAACAATCCTTATTTTGGGGCAACTGTTGGTAGAGTTGCAAACAGAATTGGCAAAGCTAGTTTCACACTCGACGGTGTAAACTACACTTTGTCAAAAAATCGAGGAGATTACAATCTCCATGGAGGTTTTAGAGGATGGAATTCGAAAATATGGGAAGCCAATGTTGTGAACAATTCTGTGGTAATGACTCTCTTGAGTGAAGACGGAGACGAAGGATTCCCTGGAACAGTAATTGCTTCTGCAACATTTACATTTAATGATGATGGTGAATTGAGCATCGAGATGAAAGCATTCAGCACAAAACCCACACCGATTAATCTGACAAACCACAGCTACTTTAATCTTGCTGGACAAGTAAGTTCCCAAATAAATATTATTACACCAAAAAATTAAGAATTTACTGACAGTTGACGTCCCTGAATTTTTATATCCTAACATTAAAAATATCAACAATTTAGAAATCTATTCTTAAACAGAATTTTTAACATTAGGAGTTTTTCCAATTGTTTAAAAAATAATTAATATGTTAGAGTGGAAAAAATTTGTACTAAATAAATATAAACTGAACGATTTTTTAATTGAAAACGTTCATTATCAAACAATTTTGGATTAGGTGAAATTTGTAAAAATGATAATATTTTGAATAGAATAGAAAATTCTCGAATTCAAAAAATAAATTTTTTTGAACTACTATTATTTTATTTATTAATAATACAGTAATGAAATACTCAAACAATAATTTTAAAATATATAAATAAAATTTTCCTTTGAGTAACATGTTCCATTAGTTTATTTTTAATATATAAATAATATTGATTTAAAAACAATTTCTTTAATTATTTAAATTCGGGAATTTTCTAGTGTGGGGAAATTTTAAATCAGTAATTTTATGAACTATCGGGAATGCTATTATCCATGTATTTTCAAATGCGATAATATTATAAACTGTTCGGGAATTTTCTATTTCGAATATTTTCTTCTTTGGGAATTTTATTTTTCGGCATTTTTCAGTCGTCCCGAAAAGGAATGGAACTTGTATTATTTCTAAATGAACGCGTTTAAAATTGAATAATTAAAAAAAAAAAAACAACCATTTTTTATCAAAAGCTCTCAAAATGTAGAAATTTCAGATGAAAAATTAAAGGAATTGGACAAGTTTTTTAAACTGAAAGGAGTTAAAATTGTATGATTTTTAATTATAAGCGTTCAAACTTACAATTTTATTTTGAATTGAAGGATCTCAAAATTGAATGATTTCGGATTAAAATTTCGAAAATATGACAATTTAAAAACATTAAAAACTGAAATATTTTCATATCAGAATTTTGAAAATTGGATAGTTTAAGATTCAAATAAATTAAAAATTTATCATTTATAATTGACATTGTTCAAAATTGAAAATTTTTAAATGGAAATCATTGAGTTTAAATAATTTTCAATTCGAAGTGATTACAATTTCACAGTTTGAAATTAAAAACTAAATTTTGAGTGCTTTGAAGTAAATGAAGTCTATGAAATTCGAGAAATCTACATTGTTATCAAATAGAAAAAATCATAAAAGAAAATTTGTTAAATACGCAATAACTTCAAATGGAAAACATGAAAAAATTCTACTTTGGGAGGTTAAAAATTAAATGAATTAGAACTTACTGTAAAACTAAAAAAAAACTGAACCACGGGAAAATTTTAAATATATTAAGAAAACTAAAGTGTTTAAAAATTCTCAATTTTCAAATGCTTCAATACACTTTTCAAAATTCAACTATTTTAATTTTAATTGAAAACTTAAAATTTATGAGACCTGCAAAAGTCTTGGAATTTAGATCAAGAACCCGGAAACCCTAAAAAAGACCTGGAAGTACTTTTCTGTTTGGTTTAAAAATTCAAATTGATAAGAATAATTTCGCAACTCTAAATTTGTGACCATTAAAAATTAAATAAATCATTTAAATACTGAGATATAAATTTCAGATAGTTAAATTTTTATCTATTTTGATTTTAAAAAACACAATTTTAAATTTCCAATTTTTCAATATAGTATTTTTCAGTTTTAAATGATTAATTTGTTGAATATATTCTAGAAGCATTTAGTTTAAAATAGTTTAATTAAAATTTCTTTTCTTAAAAACTGTGCATCTATAAAATTGATCAAACCTTTCAATTTGATACTCAAAGATTTCGAAGACTTTTAAAAAGCAGACCGTTTTTTACGCTTACAGCCTTGAATAATTCTCCAACTTATTCCACGTTCGGCAAGTTATTAGTAACAATTTTAATCGAAAAGGCTTGCATAATCTCTGAGCGCAAGTCGTTTGTTCTTGCGCTCAGACAATTTTTTTCAAAATTTAATTTTCCACGATTAAATTAGTAGTCACAGTTAAAAATTGTTATATTGCAATAATACTTTATAAGATTAAAAACAATATTAAACCAAAAAATCAAAAATAACTTAAAAATATTCACTGATTACATCAAAATTTTCTAATCTGCTTCGACTCCGAAAATGTAATCTAAATAAATTGCCTGATGAGGATAGCGGTCCGCTATCGCAACGTAGCGATAAATAACTGATATTTTATTCAATAAAGTCTGGAAGAGTCATATGAATTGACAATTTTATATTTTATTTTTTGATTCGAAATTTTTATTAATTTAAATTAATTTAAGTATCTTGATGAATTTGTTGTTTTAGAGCACCAATGCTGATGAGATCTATAAGCACGAGGTTCAAATAAACGCAGATCGTTGGACAGTAACAGATTCTGCTAGTATTCCAACAGGAGAACTCAAACCAGTCGAAAGCAGCATAATGGACCTCAGAAAACCAACTGTTCTCGGCGAAGTTATCAATAAAGTACCCGGAGGTGGCTACGATTACAATTTCTGTTTGCCTGACTCAGACACAAAAAATACAAAATTCGTCGCAAAGGTGGTTCATCCAACTTCCGGTCGAGTTATGGAAGTATTTTCTAATCAGCCCGGGGTACAATTCTATACAAGTAATGCTTTTCCAGAATCGGGAATTTTGGGGAAAAATGGAAAACCGTATTTGAAACATTCTGCTTTCTGTCTGGAAACCCAAAACTACCCCGATGCTATAAATCATGTAAGATATATTAAATTCTAATTTATTATGCATATTTGAATTGAATTTTAAATATTTTTGCTGATAAAAGGAAAGATTATAATATCGCTAAGTAACTTTTGATTTTCATTTGCAGAAAAATTTTCCGGACAGCGTATTGCGACCGGGTAATGTTTATCAACACATTGTGACATATAAAATGGGTGTTCAAAAGTGAAATAAACGAAAATATTTCAAAGAAATGTGATCATTTTGTATGTAATAATGATCTCTACATTAAAAATATTTTTCTCAATTTTCTATACTTAAGCAATTTCAATGGAAATTAAGGTTGTGTTACGTGAAACTAACACAATAAGTTGTCTCAGAATAAAAATTGGTTCATCCGAAAATAAAAAAAGTAGTTTAACTCTTAATCAAGTAGTTAAGTTTGTTATCAAGTACAGCGAATCATGGATTTAGTGCCGATTTTGGGACTGAAGGTGGACCTAAATCTAGGGACTCCGAACGTAAACAGTCAGGGGCGTCTAAATTATTATAGCGGTGGATTTTCCTGTGCGTTAACAAATATTTTGAACATTCTTTTTTTAATACGGAAACAAGGGCAAACTAAATATTTAACGGAAACGAGGAAGACAATTTGCTGTTACACGTTAAAATAAATGGAAACATTTACGGGCCGTTCAGCATCTTATTTAAAATCAGAGCTTTCTCTTGAATAATAGGTTTAGGTAGTCTGTCTCTCGCTTGATTACAACATTCGAAGACAGCAGTATCCAAAAGCACATCACTTTTTTGCAGCAAAACACCTCGCAAAACACTTCAAGTGGAAAGCACGCACCTTTGCCTATCGAATAACGCATGACACACTATGATGTTTCATAAACAGGCATACGGAGAAGTTATTTAATAGAAAATCACTTTCTTTTATAAATATATGGTTAACTGTCTACGAAAGACACAGTTCTCACGCCTACACTTTTGACAGTTTGAGGTTACAAAATGCTGCATCGAATTCAAAACGATGGTTTCGACAGAGTCTATCCGATTGTGTTTTAATGCCAGTATATAATTTTCGTTTCGAAGCCCCCTCGCCCCTCTCTCTCTCTCTCTTTCATACTCCTTCTTTTTTTTCTTGCTTCGATGCGTACAATGGTCTCACGTTGGATTATGGCATCGGAGACCCACTGCTGATCGAGACGAGCTCGCCATCGTGCTTATCCGCTATGCAAGCACGTGTGCTTCCCGCTTCGAATGAATTAAAGCAAAATCATGACACTGGTATGCAGTTAGGGTACAGCGCTTTACTGCAAAGCTCCGGTTTTGTCACGTCTGAGTGAATACCGCACATCTCACGCAGCTTTCTTCATCCATACCCGCGGCGCGACGTTGCGTTAATTCTTGGAAGCACTAAGTCCAAGGGACCTAAATCCAATATCGACTTTAGTTCAATTTTCAACTAAAGGAGATGAATTATCAACAATAAATTTAATAGTTGATATTTAACCCAAAAAAGACTTTTATTCGAAATAAATAAACCTTAATTTAACAAAGAAACCAGAATTTAAAAAAAGTTCAATCCTCAAAGAAGAATTTTTAAGAACTGAAATTTCAGCCAAGAAAACAGTTACATTTTCCACCAAAAAATATAAATTTTAAACTAAAAAGATAATTTCTTGGAAATGAATTTAAATAAATAAATAATAATAAATTTAATAAATTTATTCTTGCATTGATTTTTTCCTAATAAATCAATAGACTTTCAACAAAGTATTTCAATTCTCAAGCAAAGAATAGTTCAGCGAAAATTATCAACCGAAAAGTGAATTTACAACCGAAACAAATTCATTAACAAATGAGTTGTATTTTTAACTAAAAAAGATTAAATTCCTATAAAAAGATAAATTTTTAAACAAACAAGAAGAATTTTTAACAAAATACATAATTTTTAAGCAAACCGTTGAATTTTCAACCATGAAGTTAAAGTTTCTACCAAAAAACGAATCCTAATTATTGAATTTTAACAAAATACATAAATTTTTAACCAATTTGCTGTATTTTCAAACAAGGTGATTAATTTTCTACCAAAAAAGACAAATTTTTAACAAATTACATCAAATTTTCAACCATAAAGTTCAATTTTGAAACTGGAAACGATCAATTTTCAGCCAAAAATAGAACACTTTAATTTTCATATAAAAAACCCGTTTCAATTAAGAAAAAACGATTTTTCTACAATAAGTAGAATTTTTAACTGAAAAAATGAATTTTTACAACAACAAAAAACCTTCAGCAAAATAAATAAGTTTTTAACGATATAAGATAAACCTCGCAGTAATCGTGATGCCAATTATTTTTCTTTTTATCCAAGGTGAATGAATATAATTTTTATTTGCTACTATAAAATGCTAAACACAATTGTATTCTATCATTAAAATTTTACTGTTAACATATTTTTTAACAATATATTTCAATCATAACCAAGTTTCACGATTATTGGGACCGTCACAATTACTGAGACATTTACCTTACGTTAGTTGAAATTTCAACTATTAAAATTAAAATTCCACCAAAAAATATCACATTTTAACAAATTATATCGATTTTCAACCTTATATTTAAATTTTTATAAATAAAAAGATATTTAAATGTTTGAATTTGCTTAATATTTTTAATTCCTTCAATATGCTGAGTTCCCGGAATTACTTGAATATTTTGAATATGGTGAGCTCCTTGAATTTTCTAAATTTATGGAAATCTCTGAATTCCTTGAATTTTCTGACATTCTTCATTTGTCTAAATTTCTCGAAATTCCGAAAGATTCTTAATTCCTGAAATTCTTTGAATTCCCTGGATTTCTTGAATTACACTAATGCTAGGCAATCCCCGAAATTTTCTGAATGCCTTCAATATCCTGAAACCTATGATTTTTATCAATTCCTACAACTTCTTGGCTATTCTGAATTCTCTTACCTTCTTGAATTCCCTGAATTCCTCCAATATTCGAAATTCCCTAAATTCCTTTAATATTCGGTATCCCCTGAATTGCTGAAATTCCTTAAATATTCTGAATTATTGTAAATACTTTAATCCATTGTATTTATCCGACATCCTCCGAATTTTTTATATATTCAGAATATTCTGAATTTTATAAAATCTCTGAATTCCGTCAATTATTCTGAATTCTTTGCCTTATTTTGAAGTCCTTGGAATTCAGGGAATTCAAAGAATTGAGGAAATTCCGCGAGTTCAAGGAATTGGATTTAGGGAATATAGAGCAGTTGAAGGAATTCAGATGATTCGGCAAATTTATATAATTTCAGATATTTCAGAGAATTCAAAGGAATTCAGAAGAATTGAAGAAAGTTAAAAGAATTCAAACGGATTCGAAGAAGCTTAAGAGTATTTCAAACAATTAAAAACAATGAAAAAGAATACATAGAATTTAAAGAATAAAAAGGCATCAAAGGAATGTAACAATCAAATTACTTATTTAATACTGATACAGATTCGCAATTGTACTACTTCACAATATAATAACTTTAAATTGAAATTGTCCTGTATTGAAAAATGGTGAGAAAGCGGTAAGAAATGAAAATCTTTAGGGTAGCTCTTCCTTTCTCCAAGCCCCTCCACATTAACCTGTGAAGAAAATCGAAAATTTTTCCATGATAAATGAAACATGAAACTATGCCTTACAAAATATTTTTTTAAATTGATTAAACTGTACTATTTAACATTGGAATCGCTGTATTTATAAGATTTTCTTTTAAAATTAGCTTGTGCTTAGAGCCTTTTTGAATGTTCAATTAATTCAAAAATCAACGCTAGTATATCAATTGTTGAAATAATTGTTAATTATTTAAAAATTGTTATTGTCCAATAGTTGAAATTCAAATATTTTTTCAAGGAATCTGTATTATCATCAGAGATCCGAGATGAGATATTACGGATTATTTTGCCAGGTGTTACGTATTCAAATTTTTCAAGGGATCTGTATTATCATTAGAAAATAACATAAATCCTTAACATCTTTTAAGTTATGAACTAAACAAAATTTTTAATTAAATTTTGTATGATATCTTCTTCTACTAGGAATTGAACCACAGAACTTCCGATTGCCCGACGGGTGCTTTTTCCTTAAGCTACTACACAGAAAAAACTGGGGGTTCACTCATGTTGCGGCTCAAATGAAAGTTAGTATCCTTAGGAACTTGAGATCCAATAGATGCCAGCAGAGACCCAAATGGGTTCGTTTAGAGCGCTTTTGAAACGAAGAGCAAAACGCCAAATTCACAAACCAACCGCTTACAAAATCAGGTTGGTATTGGCGGGATTTTTGAATTCGTTATTCTATAAATACCGAGTTGCCTTATAGAAATCACCAATATTGAACAATTAATTAATTATTCGTCATTATTTATCACTTTCCTCAATAAATTCATTCATTCTCTTGGAATTGAAAAGGGGATTATTTATATTGCATAAGAAGGCTTTTGCAGTTTTCATGTTTTTTAAAATTAGAATACAGAATAAGATTATTATATTTGATTATATTTGATACGTGAAAGAAAACGTGGCTTAAATACTTTATTTCAGAGAAAATTAACTAATACGCTATTAATATTTTAAAATATTACAATAAACTTGAGTTGTTTTAAATTAAATAGAAGCATAGGGACGTTTATTTATATACAGTCAAATTGTTTATCTATTTATACTCTTTATGTTAAAATCAGAAATAATCCTAAATTGGAATTTTGGAGTAACGGATAAAAAAATAATTCCTTTTTCTGAAAATTCAATGATTCTAATCGAAAATTCATCACTCTAATTGTGAATTTATCTTTTTGGATTAAAACTCAACTATAACAATTTATCTTTTTAATTTGAAATGCATGAATTTGATTAAAAATAATTGTTTATTTAATCAGCATCTGGAGCCAACGCAAACTTTCAAGGATCCTATATTATAAATACAAATATATTTCTACCTAGACCCCATTTATTCCTTTTTAAATTAAATTAATACTTTAAAAAGGAATTTTTCAGGAATATCTACGTTTTCTTCTTTCTATTCAATAAAATCTGAAAATATTTCAACTTTCTTAATTAGGTGGAGTTATGAAATTCGGTTATATTATTCTAAGGGTCTATTTGAAATTAATATTTGATCTAGAATTATATTTTATTATTTGTGGTACTTTTAATTCATTTGTGGTACTTTTAGTGATTTTATTTTAAGTCACATTATGGGAAATAAACAAAAATTTATTTTTAAAACTCCACAGAGACGAGATTACCCGTTGCGACAAACAAAAATTATTTATTCCTCTGAACTCGGCATTCATAACCTCTTTTTCAATAAAATCGAATTTTTTGTACCTGTCACTCCAATATCTTATTTTAGGATTAGGAAAATTCTATTTGGGAATTCCTCAATCATTATTCATTATAAATATTAAATCTAAATATTTATATAATTCAAAATTTGCGCGCTAACAGTGGCCAATCGTGTTGTCGGCATGACGTAAGCTTAAGACTAAAAGTTGCTTGCATATGAATAAGTCTTTATATTTACAAGTCTGTTACATAACCTGAAAATGATATTTATCAATTCATTATATATATTTTAATTGTGGGAATAAATTTGCTTATTTAATTATCTTTATTAAGCTATCTTTGTCAGAGTTGGATTACATGTATGCTTTAAGGTAAATATTGTGTTATTAATTAAACCTAATGACCAAGTGGGCAAAACAAAAATTAGGTTCTTTGGAAATAGGCTCAATCAGAATTGGGATCCTTTCGAACCCCAAGTGCGGTATCATTTAGAGCTCATTTATCGTTTTGGGTTCCTTTTCAGCAAGTGGGGTTC
>JAWWLR010000155.1:29676373-29689065 GCA_035041075.1 Acraspis erinacei | reverse complement strand
GCCAGGAGTGTTTGGGAATTTGGACTTTGGTCCTTCATCACACACTTTTTAACTTCTTTTCAAGGTCTTCTCATAGCCAGCTTTTATTGTTTCTTCAATGGGGAGGTAAATAAATTTGTGTTATCAAAATTTAAGACAATTTCAAAAATTATTTCCACTGGTTATTCCGTAAAGTTTATTGTTGCCTCATTTAAATGCATGAAAGATCACTTTTAAATTAGTACTGGCAAACAAAATTATTCTTTATTCTGAAATCAACCCTCAAATCAATACATTTTCTTCTACTATTGAAAATTTCAACTCAAATATTCGGTATTGATCTCTTTTATATGTAAATTCATGATACTGGTAAAAGGGAACTTTGATACGTGGCTTCAGGTTGTACATTGCATCAAAATGCGAAATTTTTCTGTAGTAGTTCATTACTATGTACAATATAGTAACATTGTTTTTATTTATTTTTTGATCAAAGAATGTAGCATACGGTATTATATAAATTAAAAAAACTAGTTTTTCTGAAATATCATCTTCATGCAAGATAATCAATAAATAAACGATCAATTTCTATTTTTGATGTCATTATTTTTTTCTGCATAAAGCCTGGTATAATTTCAATTAATTAAGTAGTACTTCAAAAATGTAATTTAAATAAAAATTACAGGTAAGACTTGCACTAAAAAAAACAATTTCTGTACAATGGTCCATTCGGGCATCGGAATTAAGAAGGCCGTCTCATCTCAACGGATCTCACACACGCCGAATGACCTCGGGTAAGTATTCCATTTATTCACTATAATATTTTTTAACTATATTGAAATTATTGAGAAAAAAGTAATCCTTACTCTCAAAGGCGCTTAGGCTCATTTTTCATCAAAATATCCCATGAATCCGCTAAAAAAATAGTTTCACATTAATTGTATGATTTAAAATGAATACACATAAGGTATCTTCTCCTTCTCCTTCTCCTTCTTGTCTTCTTCTTCTTCTTCTTCCTCTTCTTCTACAGTCTTCTTTGCAATATTTAAAACTAAGTCACACTATCAGGATGGAAGGCCATTTTTTTGTTCCGATTTGTGACTTATGGGGAGAGGGATTGACTCAAAATGTGGCACCACACGTGGGAAATATTAATCTGAATTACATATTTTTGAAATGCTTGAAAATAGGAAAATTAGTGATTTCGTTTTAGAAGCAAAGCATCAAAGTGCACACTTCACACTCTTTGCCCTATTCCTCTAAGTTTGCATTTGAGCGAAAAACAAGAAAAATGGAAAGTTTTTTCCAGTTTTCAAAAAACTTTCCTTTTAGTTTGTTTTTCTCTCAAAAGCAAACTTAATTAATAGAACCCAATTTAAAAATCGAAATATCTTTAAGTGAGAATTAATAAATATCTATTAAATTGTACCTCTCTAAGGTATCACTTTTGCGTAAATTAGTAGGGGAAAAGCCTTCTTTTATAAGCGAACATAGATTCGAGCTTATAATGCAATATTATAAAGTTGAACTATGAAAATTAGATTGAAAATTGCAACATCACGTTTCAGAAAGGATTATCGAGGGGATTATAGATTCTCTTTAATGATGAGCGCCAGTAATTTTAATTGACATCCTAATATACACTATATACATATTTAAATAGGCTCCCAGTCACAAAACTCTAATTAGGAAGTCGAACAAGATTAAGGGACATTTTTTTAAATTTGCCAACTATTTTGACAAATTAAAAATAATTTAGCTAAATAAAAAGCTCAATCTAAAAAAGCATCAAATGATAATGAGGATGCGAAGACATAAATCAAAATTATGTGGCAGTTATATTTTATCTAGAAAAGAACGAAAAGAATTTGTTTCATTCGGAATACAACTTTGAAACAAATTTTTGACATCGTGGCTCCGCAGCTGAATTATTTTATAGTTTTTTTTATTTTACTTAGCATAGTTTTCAGATAAATTATATCGAGTTTTCAGAAATAAGGTTCAAATATCAGAAAATTCCCCTTAATTGTGTTTGAATGCCTGACTGTTATTTAGTGACTTTAGAGAAGGCTTTTTTTCATTTGGACAATGATCTCCTTCCGATAAAAAAATCATATTTAAACACTGTTTTTAAATGAATATGTTGTATTCTTCTCTAAATTAGATATTTTCTACTCAATTTTCCATCATTCGATTTTTTTAGGATCAATAACAACGGAACGAAAAAGAAAAAACAGTTTTTAGAAATAACTATAATTTTTCTATCTTATCCAGTCAGTGAAGCGATTCTTTATGAGACAAATAAAATTCTTCTTAAAGACATGTGACACTCTCAAATATCTATAGTACCGACCTCACTTTTTTCAGTTTACTGAATTTTCTTTGAATTTTCATTTGAGTAGAAATTATTTTTAAAGAAATTAAAACTGAAACCTTTTTTTTGATATATTTTCTTCGTACCTTGACATTTCTTGAACCCATGAAATTATTTATATATAAAATATCGATCACAAACTTCGAAAAATGAAAGAGCCAATAGCCCCAATTTTAATTTCTTTGAAAATAATTCTTAACGAAACTCCTGCTCAAAGAAAGTACATACACGTAGTTTATGGTCTCCTGGTACATTTTTCAAATTTTCAGTCCGATATTTTATTATTTTAAAAGTTTTTCAGTTCAAAAAAATTATTCAGTGAACTGATAAAGTGAGGTCAGTAATATAGGTATTTAAGTGGGTTACATGCCCTTAACCTAAACTTTATGAGGAAAAACCATTTTTGTCAAGAAGCATAAAATATTATACAAATTCTAAATCAAATCGAAAACTATGATTTAAATGCCTGATGGACTGCAGTCATAAATTATAACTGAAGTTGTCTTTCAATTTTTTTTTATACACGGTAGTCAAAGCACCTGCGGTTTTGACGATTACATTCTGATTGCGACACTCGCGCTCGATATACCCGACTCTCGGTTTGACCACAGTGTCGGGGGTTGCAATGTAATGCATAATATTGCGCAATCTCCGTATGAAAAGAGTCGCAACTGTCTCTCGCCCCGTGCGCTGAGAGACTGCTTGGGCCAGCAAGTCAAGGAATTACTAAACCGCGAATGCCTAAAACGAGAGTCGGGTGTAATTAGGTTATACAGGCGATTCTCTTTAAAAATACAACGATCTAGATAAAATGGAACGCAATATAAGAAGTAGGTATGTTTTTCAATATATTGTCAATAAAAAAATATAAGTTTTATTTTTAATTTACTAAAAAGTGATATTAGGCTATAGGCTTTAATTCCAATTTTTTAAAGTTCGGCTTAGGTACAATCTATAAAAATCTGTAGACAATTTGAAAAAAATATTAAGAATGATTTTGCAGCGTTTTAAAAATATCCCAGTACATTCAATAATTGCCGAGATCAACACTTTTTCGGGCAAGTCTTCAGCATATCTCGAGGGAATCTATATTCAAATGCACAGGTTGGATTTGAAGGCATGTCGCAAACTGATAGTTTCAAAATATATTTGACATCTAGTAAAAATTTAGATTGAAATTTTCTTAATGTGGTAGGAAGATATGTAGTTTTTTCTGGTTTTTGATCATTTTCAAAATTCCGAATAGTATATAACTTCAATTTTGATCAAAATAAAAATTGCCGTTAGAATCATTCTCAGCCTTTCTTTACGAACCAAAATCTTTGACAGACGTTTCTGAAACTCTTACACTTCTTTTTCAAATGATGAAAGCACTCTAAACTTTTCTAATTTTGTTAAAAAATATCTGATTAGTGAATTAGTGGCTGTTTTTAGTTTTTTGTTTAATTTCTAGGATGTTGCAAAATAGCAATTTCAAATTGAAAAACTTTAATCCTAAACATTTATTTCTAAAAGACAAATTTAAAATTTTGAAATGATCCTTTAAAAATAAAGGCAACAATATTACATTTTAACGTTTTGACTACATGATTAAAAAATGACAAAATAACTCTTTTCATATTCCCTTGACCATAGTAAATGAGCTTATATGTCTTTATTTATTAGTAAAGATTAACAATTGTCTGCACCATCAAGGTAGTAAATCGAAATTTCCAAATAAATCATTCTATTTGATGATAGAAATTATTTCAATTATTTTTAATGTGAAATGAAATTCTAAAAAAAATAAAATTATGGTCAATAATTAGAATATCTTAGTTTACAATATGTACAGATTGTAGGCCACGATACGAAATTTGTTGTTACTGTTAACCAAAAAATTACCGAAATTTACAAATTTTAAATAAGATGTAGATTTTTGAACGTTTTGAAACAAAATTGAAGATTTTTCAGGATTTTAAAGGTTTTGAGATCTTTAAATTTTTTCCTAAGATTCCAAGAAAACTTTTAAATCATTTTTCTTACAACATTTATTTTAAGAGAATATTCAAAAAGATTTCAAAAATTCTGAAAGATTTCCAAAATTATGAAAAAATCCGAAGGATTTCAAGAAAAATTGTTTTGATTTTTGAAGATTTCGAAATAATTGTTAAGTTTCTTAAGATTCTTGGAAATATTTGAAGTGATTTTTAATTTAAAAAAAAATAATTTTAATAGAATATTAAAAAAGATTATAAAACATTACAAAAAATTTCAAAAATTGTCAAAAATGAATTTAGTAGATTTTAAAACAATTTTAGGAATAATTTGAGTCAGTTTAAAACATATTTAGGCATTTTTGGAATCTTTGAAAGATTAAAAATATTTTAAAACTTCGCAGAGATTTCCGAACATTATTATAAATATTCTTAATTTTTTCCAAGCATCAAATAGTTTTGAATATTTTCAAACTACTCAAATTTTGTCAGAAATTTTCTTAAATCTTATGAAATAAAAAATAAATTCTTAAACATTTTCTAGATATTTTTTCGACACATCTGAAATTTTAAAATGATATTCATAAACCTTAAAGCAAATAAAAAAATGTTAACTTATTCTAAATTTTTACTTTGTATTAAAAAATATTTTTTCCTACAAATTATAATTTCTCTACAATTTTTTTTATTCTGGACTGAACAATCTATTTTTGTTCCAAATTAACAATTTTATTGAATATTCTTCTTTTTGCATGAATTCATATATTTTTCATTAAGAATTAAAAATAATTTTTACTTCAGTTATCAACTATTATATTTTGTTCTGAGAATTCATCTTTTTCCGTTGAAAATCCAATGACTTGCTTTGAAGTTAAACTTCTTTGTTAAAAATTTACTTGTTTGGTTGAAGATTAATTATTTTATTCCGAAATTCAATTTTAAGGTCAAAAGATTTTAAGATTTTAATTTTATTATTGGTTGAGGAGTCAACTAGTCTGTTATTAATTAATTTGTATTTTTTGATAAATTCAACTAAAGTGTTTTCGTTGAAATAAAAATATTTTTTTATTGAAATATCAACTGTTACATTTTTTGTTGAAAATTCATCTTTTTTCTTTGAAAATTCGACTATTTGCTTGAAGATTAATTTTTGGTTCAAATTTTGATTTAAATATTTAAAGTTTCGAAAAATCATTTTAAATTTCTCAAAAATCTTAAGAAAATTATATTAATTTAACTTTAAAATATAAATTTAAAATTTTTCTGTTGTATTCAAAATTATTTCCCCCCACAAATCTATGTTGTACACTGATAATGCTAGTTAATTAAAAATACGTATTTTTTACCAATTTTTCCCTTTTCAGTACAATACAACTTAGTACTTAAAATATGGAAATATTCAATAATTGCGCACATAGCGCGAGCGTTTCTGGCTAGTGATTGTAAATTTCACTTGAGATGAAAGGCGGATAATTAGGGATGGTTCAAGAATTATGTAAGCATTTCTGGAGAGATAAGTAAGCGAAAATTGTGCTTACGTAATAACTTATTGACCATCAAGTATTCCAATAAGTTCCATTTAAATTTTATGTGGATCTCTTCTGGAGAAAAAAATCTTCAAAGAATTCTCAGTTTTATTTCATTTTATTGGAAACTTTCAAATTAGTTTCATGTTACTTGCTTGAAATACCCTTACTTTCAGAAAGTGCCCTAGATTCAGTCAACTTAGTTTTGATTGTTCCGTGCATAGTTTCTGGAGACAAGTGCTCTTTTGAGCGCATATTAATGCTTGAATGTGGTAGATAGAAAGTCAATAGCTTCTCTTTGTATATTTCAATGAAAGCAATGTTGGCTATATTTAAAAAAATTTGAAGACAGTTTTAAATTTAATAAGTTTATTTATTTTTGATGTTAATGTTTCAATAATTGTACATTTAAATATTCTTATTTGTTTGTGTTCAAATTTAAAAGTATAAAATTGTCAGTTTTTTAGATTCTTCAACATTGTAGAAAATCAAATTAAAACCCTTGTATTTACACAATTCTCAGTTTAAAGAATTTGCAATTAAACAATTTTGAGTTTAATGTCTTCAGAATAAATTTAAAATAATGAATAATTAAGACAATAATTTCTTAAAATCAACCTTTAAATATTAGAAAATTTTAGAACTAGGCATTGAAAAGTAATTTATTTCTTATTTTTAAATGTTATCAAATATCGAAAAATTCAAACTCAACATAAAATCAAAGAAATTTCGAATTGAGTGACTTAAAATTGCGCTATGGGAAAAATAGGAAACATAGTACTCATACTTTGTATTCTTTCCTTTTTAATTCTTAATATACTAAAATTGTCCCATTTTTAATTGAAGATTAAAAACAATAATCATTTAAAATTTTTAAATATTTTTAGAAGATTTCACGAATGAGTGAAATTCTAAATTAAATGTTAAAAATTAAATGATTTACAAATAAAAAGTTCCAAATTGTGTTCAAAATAAGAATTGATGAAAATAGAAATATATCCGAAATCGATAATTGAGTAAATGAATAGTTTGTTTGAATCTAAATGTTTATAATTTTAGAGTTCTGAATTTGCATTCTGTATGCTTTCATTTTGAACGTTTCTCATTTAAAATTACATAATTTGCAACTTTTTTCTTCAAATAATTCAATTCTAAAGGTTTATAATAATTTGTTTTCATTTTGAGCGATGGGAATTACGATGAATTTATTTTTTTATCTAAACATACATTTTTAAATTAACTTTAATCTTAAATTATAATTTTTTGCATGTAGTAACAATTTCAAATTCTCGAATTACAGAAGCTTTGACTCAAAAACATTCAATTGATTTTTCAATGATAAATTAATACATTTTGAACGCTTAATTATAAATAATAGAATTTCAATTCCTTTGAATTTTAAATGATCCAATCCTATTTTAGAAATTGTAACCTTTAATCATTCAATTCCGAAATTCTTTAATTCGAGTTAAAATTGCTAATTTTTAAGATTTTAATTTATAAATAATACAATTTCACAATCCTTCAATATATATATATTTTTTTATTTGAAGCGTTTACCATTTTAAATTACTGTTTGAAAACTTTTTAAAACTTTTAATGTTTAAATAGTTGGTTAAGAATAGATTTTCGAATAAATAAAATATCTGGGAAACATTTCATAAAAATGCATTTTTTATGATTATTATTTTATGTATATTTCTATTTTTTACGCATTATTTCATTACATTATATTCCAACTTCACATGTAAACTGCCCAAATGAAAATATTCACTAGTGTGGTCTACTTTTTTCGACTTTTCATGCATTTATCTTTTTGATTATCTCTAAAATACAAATGAATAATTAGTTTTTAAATATCACCACCAGCCGTCTGCTTTATAGGGTCCCAAAAACCCAGAAGTGAAAAATTGGGTTTTGCGAATTTTAGGCGATAACGATGAATAATCAAAAATTGTTTAAAAAATTATGTTTGTGAACTTGAATTAATTACTACCTCACTCTAAGGGAAAAGTGGGCAAAAAATGCAAAATTTCATAAAAAACTGCAACTATCTAGCATTATTAAAATAATTATATATGTTAAATGCCAATTTTTTTACCTAATCTTACCTTAACTAATCCAAGAGATAATTGCAAAAAATAATTGTTTATTTGTATTTTCTAGCTAATCGTGAAGACAAATGTTGAGTTTAAACTCAACTATTCACGATTCTGAATCAAATGTACAAAAACGTCTTCTTTCTTCTTGAAAATATGAATCAAACTTCACGGGGATTACGGTACCTCTAAATACTATTTTTGTGCCAGAAAAAAATGTCATTAATTTTTGTGTGTATCTGAACAAATTTTCGAGTAATTTGAATGAAAATTCAAAGAAATAAAAAAGTCAATTTGATTCACCTCACATATGGAAATTTAAACATTATTTCTAACTGCAAATATCACGTAAACCATAATAAACAGCCAGAAATGGATGCCCTTTTTCAGTTTCAAGTATCCCATATACTATATTTGTAGAAATCAATCCATAAGTCTGGAAGTGGTTTCTACGTGGAATTCCTCGTAAATATTTTCAAATGGAAACACACCTAACTTTCCACGTGAATTTTCACTCAACTTTGCTTTCTATTTGTATGTATCAATTTCTTTTCTTTTTATCCACTTCTTTCTGGTTTGCATTTATTTTTTACTGTTTTATTAACTCTTGTTTCATTCTATGATACATCTTTAAACATTAATGTAGAAGCGTATTTTACATAATAATTGCAGTTTATTTCCGTTCTCATTCAAGTCGCTCGTAATGAACAATTAAACAAGTTACGGAATAGCTGCAAACGTTTGAGTTTAATACGAATGTTTTTTTATCGCTCAATTTTTTTAATGACATGCAAATATGTATGTACAAATTTATTTATATGGAAGCCTATATTATGCTTTCGAATTAAAAAATTGTAATACTTTTAGTTAGAGTTAATTTTATTATTTTGTTAAAAATTCAACAATGTTATTAAAAAGTACATTTTTTGGTTGAACATTCATATACTTTAGTCGAATTGGATTGTTTTTGGTTTAAAAATTAAATCTTTTTCGATTGAAATATGAACTAATACATCTTTTTAAAGAATTGCTATTTTTCGGTTGAAAAGTCAACTACTTAGTTGGAAGTGTCACTACATTGTTCAAAATCTATATTTTTGGTTAAAAATTAATTTTTTTACTAAAACTTTAACTATTCCATGCTTGCTAAAAATGTATCTTCTTCTGTCTAAACGTCAGCTGCTTCATTGCAAATTACTCTATTTTTTTTAAATTCGTGTTTTGTAGTAAAATTTTAATCTTTTGGTGTTTCATCTTTTAACTAGAAAATTAATTTCTTTGGTTGAAAATGAAGTTGCGCAGTGCTTTGTTCGAATTGTCCATCAAATTTTGAACACGCTTGCAACACCATATTTTTCTATACAGAAAAAAATGTACCTTCGCATCCAACCGGCTTGATTTCCAAAAATTATTACAATTTTTGAAATTGAAATTACTCCTTTTTGGAAGAAAAATTCTTTTAAACAGTAGTAATTTTGATATTAAAAATTGTAGTCATTTAATGAATTTAAGCCGATTAAGATTTGTCTTTTATTTAAAAAAATCTAATGTTCCAAGAGGGTCTAAATTTTTATTAAAAATTCGAACAAGCAACTACAAAATTCGACTATTAGCTTGATCATTCCCGTCATAGTTTATATGGTTAGAAATTAATATATTTTGTTAAGGTCGTACCTTTTTTGTAGAAAATTAATCTTTTTGATAGAATTTTTTTATTGAAAATTAGTTTTTACATTGAAACTTAATTTTTAAAATGTAAATTAAACTACACCATTTTTTGTCGAAAATTGGTATTTTTTGATAGAAATTTAATTTTCTTAGTTGAAAATGTATAGACTTAATTGAAAATTTGACTGTTCTATTTTGAGTTGATAATTTATCTACTTTAGATGAAAATACAATTTTTGCATTTAAATGATTGATCTCCTAGGTGTAAGGTTGTTTTTATATCTAAATAAAAAATTTAGAATGGTGAGGAAAAGTAAAAAATTGGTTAGCGAAAAGATTCAGAGAAAGTGAGGGAATTTTGAAATTGTAATTTTATGACAAACCTGAAAAATGTTTTCATCGGTTCAAACATTCATCGAAATATTTATTAATAATAAATTTTTTATATTTTTAAAAAGCTTTTTCTCTTTTTTCAGAACGAAACTTTGACTACCTGTGTATTTGCTGATGAAGCGACTCCAGAAAAGGAAATTACAAACTGAAGCGAATCCTCACCGTGAATTGTGCAAGAAATTAGTACATATAACGATAATAAAATTCAGATGAAAAAGAGTATATCTGGATCTAGAATAATTCTGTAAGAAAAAGAAAAAATTGGGGTAAACTTGATTTGTGATATTTTTGTATGTATAAAAATACTATAATTATTTAATGCAGGTAAATGAAATGAAACATTAGTATGAATTCAAACTCTTTTCATTTTTTAATTTAACTAATTAAATAAACAAGGTTCATTTAAAATTTAGAATTATATTAGAGACACGCTTGAAGACTGAAATTTATCATTTTCTTTAACTATTAATTGCTTAGATCGAAAATTCTCTAATTTTTTGCATTTTTATCATTCAAATTGGTAGAAAATACATCGTTTGATAATAAATATCCCGACGCCAATGCAATTAAATTCAAATAGAAAATATTATAAATAAATTTTATTTTAAAATCGCATATTTTTCCTTCTGTAAATATAATAAAATATTATCATAAAAATGATATATCAAAGAGTTGCTTAAATTTACGAAATGAATCATTCATTTTTAATTGAGTGTCCTATATATAGATATTTAAAAATGTATAATAATATTGCATAATTTATGTCACATGCAACAGAGAAATTATGACACTAAAAAGTATTCGTATTGTCTAACCGTGTGATAAAGAGACCGTGTTTGAATATAAAAATAAGGTGCTATTATTATTCTTAGAAAAAATGTTCGTATATGTATAACATATCTTACTATAATTTTGTAATGAAACGCTTATTTAGAAACGCACAAAATGAAGGAACAAAAACAGCTTTTCAATTATAATTCCAGTTGTTAATAATTTGAAATTAATTCAATAAAATCCAAAAAAGTTTCAATCTTGGATATCAAATATATTAATACGTTTTAGCCAAGAAATTGAAAAACTTGTCATTCTGAGCAATAGAAGAATGCTCATAGACGAAGTAATACTTAACTGTCATTACAATCTAAATATTGCTTCGAATAGTTTATTCTTAGCAACATTTTGCAATTAACGAGTTTCTGAAATTTTAGAAAATTATTTCGTCAAAAAGTGACGCATTGATATAGTCGTCAATTTGAATGAAAAATGAATTTTAATATTTGTAGAGTTTAGAGTTGACACTAGAGAATGAATTTATATTGTATCCAGAATTTTTCAAAGTATTTTGTTATGAATTTTTTTTATTTTAATTATCTGCATCTTAAACTATAAAAAAGACCTAATCTGCGATAAACTGTACTATATGATTAATTTAAAAAATGGTTAGTTTTAATCTAATTAATGAAGAATTAGATTTTCTCAAATTATAATTTCATTGTCTACACGAAATAAATCTACTTTATATTTATAAATACCTCTTATATAATATTTGTTATGGAGAGAACTTTACGAATAATGTTAATTGATTGCGGAAGTGAGTGTGGGTGTAATTTCATATTTATTATACATACTATTATAAACATTTAGATATATGTATATATAGATATATTTTTCATATGCACTGCGTAAAGCCTGCTTTTTTGAAAAATTAGGAAAAGTTGTATTTCTGTAAAAAAGAATGATTCTCTAAAAAAGTGTCAATAATAATTATACTAGTATATAGGGTTTTATTATGTATGGTACATTTGTAGGTTTTGAAATGTGAGTGACGAAATTCAACATCCAGAGACAGACTTTTCTTGTCATTTTTTAATTTAGTGTGATCATTTGATAAATTTATATTAACAATTGGCTAAACCTCGAGGGTTCGGACTATAATTGCAAATAAAATGAGAAAAATGAAAAAAAAATATCTTGTTTCGCATTTTACATTAGATAGTTTATATTATTAAATTATGCTACTTTACATTTCTATAAATTATATTTATTTTTTTATGCTTCAATATTCAAGCCCATCCGAGTACTATCGATTCTTGAAATTTCTTGCCATCTGGACCGATTGACTGGACCGTTGTTAAAGATGTTTAATGAAAAGTTAAACAAAAAAATCTTGCCGCTAATTGTTATTTATGTCTTTAAACAAAGATTTCTCTGAAAATCATTTTTAAAGTTGAATAACTTGAACAAATGCAGTCCTAACGCCATCGAAATAGTGTATTTATGTATCTGGGTGTTGCTAATTAGCAACCCCCAGATACATAAATACACTATTTTCGCCGCTGGGTTTCCTAGTTTTTCATTTTTAAAGTCTAACGTGACTCCTCTAATTCACCAAGCACCTAATGCTGTCGGTATCTTTGACATATGTATCAAAGAAATAATTTTGGTTTATTAATAATGGTTGAAATGAATATGATTCTTTGCAAAAACCTATCCTGTAATAAAAAATCTCAAAAAACTAATATGCGGGTATTAAAATCCTAAACATGTGGATTAGAAGTGTGCAAAAAAATTCGATCCGATTTCAATCCGACATTGGGCGCACTTCGAATGTCGAAAATCCGACATTCGATCCGTCCTCCGATCGGATCGGTTTTTTCGATTCGATCGGCCCGTCGATCGA
>JAWWLR010000155.1:29644742-29655673 GCA_035041075.1 Acraspis erinacei | reverse complement strand
CCCGCCCCAGAAGCAGTCAAACGTAACACCGGCCGAAGATCTGGCGGGCCAGAAAGGGGATTTCAGTGTGTTAACAAAGAATTTAATCGTCAAAAAGTGGTTCAAATAGATATAGGAAATTTCAGGGTTATGAAATTTCTACAAAGAGAAGAATTTTCAAACATCTATTAAACTGAATCGAACTATTCCTAAAATTTAAAATAATCTTTAAAAATAAAGCAACTATTCGAAAATGCACCAGCTTCTTTTCGAAATGTTTAGAAATTGTCTTTAAACGTAATTTATTGAAACAAAAATTTATTCATGATTTTCCTAGCAATATTAAGAAAAGGTTTTTTTTCAACTTTTTAAAATGCTTAAAAAACTTTTAAATATGTTTTGAAAAGACTTGTGTTTTTTCCTTGAATAATTTTTTAATTATGCATTATTAGAAATTGAATTAAAATTGCCTTATTATTTCCCATTATTAAAAAATTTTTCTTGTGATCACGATCAATAAAAAATATCACATTTCCCAAAAATTGAAATTTGATTCCCGGCTCGAATTTGTATTCCTCGTTTTTCCCGGTATTATTTTAATGTCCAGCAGCTGCCCGTTTTTCATGATTAGTAGATACCCTAATTATTTAACGAAAGTCTCCTGCATCATAAAAAAAATTTCATTCAATAATTTGAGAATCTGCTTTATTATTTAAATATAATTCAATATATATTTTCCTTTTACTCACCCCCATTTAGCCTTCGAGATTTCTTGTAACTCCATCAATATATTCATTAGCCTTTGTCTTCGAAAAGCAGCTTAACTTTAATCCGTTAAGAATTTTCTTTTAAACTGCACTAATTATAAAATGTACTATTCTTCAACATTCACACAAGAAACAAAAGCTTCTGTTTAAATTTTTTTCATTTAAATATAAGTAATGATGTTAGGCAAAATTTATAAATTAAAAAAAAATTATTTCCCAACTTTTTGAAAAATGAAACACTTGAGTATAATGGGTACAAAAACCTGCTTATGTCTATGGTCAGTAATATTTTCACTGTCAAAGTCATGTGGAATTATGTATTAAATTGAATGATTTACTAGGGATTTTTAGTTTGGAATGTTTATGGACATGTATTTTTAAAGTTTTTAATTTAATTGCACTTTATTTCACATTTTTATTTCAATATTTTAATAAACATTGGAAGAGTTGTGTCTTCTCTGGTGCGACGCGCGACTGGCCGCGATTGTAAGCTCTATTGATCCACTTTCACTGTCGGCTCTCCTTTTCTCTCATTGACCCATGAAAGTTGAGAGTCGCTGAGAAAAACCGCTTTGGGTAGATCTCTCTAAAGATAGCATTGTATAATTTTACACTCAATTTCAAAGAACATAATACCTTTAATTATAAGAAATCTAACTCTAACCTATTTTTGCAATTAGATAAAAAACACGAGCGAGTTTTTTTGGTCACACACAATTTTTAAAATAAAATCAAAAATTATTATTAGTAACCGCGCATAAATTATGTAAATGTTTTTCAAGAAACTTTTGATCGATTAATTTTTGTTTGCACTTATTTCTTGGCCAAACAAGAAAAACGAATTCTCAATAAAAAAATGTAATAGTTGAAGTTTCAATCCCAAAAAGATTTTAATTTTAGATCAAAAAGGAAGAAAGCTGAATCCAAAAGGACGAATTTTCAACAAAACAGTGAAATTTTCGATCGATGAAGAAGATTTAACAATATAGTTGAATTAATAACAAAATAATTAAATTTTCCACAAAATAGTTGAATATTTAAACAAATAACTGAAGTTTGTACCGACAAAGATGAATTTTTAACTAAGAAGATTAATTTTCTACTAAAAAAGATGAATTTTCAACAAAATTCGTGAGTTTTTAACCAAACAGTTGAATCATCAACTAGAAAAGGTGAATGTAAACAAAAAAGTTCAATTTTTAACACAATAATTATTAAATCCTTATTAAAACAATCGTGGTCGAAAACAATTACATCTATTTAAATTTAAACAACAAAGATGAATTTTTTTACAAAAGAGTTAAATCTTCAAATAAAAAAGACGAATTTTTAGCAAAACTTAAACCTTCCACCAAAAAGTTTTTTCACTCAATAAACAAAAATAAATTTGAACAAAAGATGTTTAATTGTCAAACCAACGAGTTACATTCATTTTAAACCAAGCTGTTGAATTTTTAAACCAAGCAGACGAATTTTGTACAAAACAGTTAAATTTTTAACTTAAAAAAAAGAATTTGCAACAAAAAAGATGTGTTTAAAAAAAATCCTGAACTTTCAACAATGAAATTCAATTTTTAATCAAATAAAATTTTTTAACAAAAAATACGAATTCATAACCATAAATTTAATAGTATAATTATCAACTGAAAAGACTAATTTTGTACAAAACAGTGGAATGTTTCAACTGAAAATATGAATTTTTAAAGCAAAGTTAATTTTAAACCAAATAGATAATTTTACATTTAAAAAAAAATCATTTTTGACGCCAAAAAATGCTTTCAAAGTTTTCAAACAAAAAGATGAATTATTAACAAAATACAAGAATTTCTGACCAAATACTAAAATTTCTAACCAAATAGTTAAACTTTCAACCAAGGTGATTTCTATTCTACCGAGAGAATTAATTTGATTTAAAAAATATTAATTTGACCAAAATACCTAAATAAAAGCACGTTTTCAACAAAATCGTTCAATTTTTCAACCCTAGACAGCAGTTCAACTCTCAACCAATTAAATTAATTTTCCAACAAATTGTTGACTGTGTGGCTCTCTTTGTATCGCCTCTCACTGGGTCCCGTGCTCCCCACATCACCAAAATGCTGAGGGCACGATTTCTAGGAATATCTCAAATCCGTAGTTCTTAATTTTAGGTTCCAGTGTACTAATATTGCTAGGTTTGATATTAATAATACTAATGTAATACTAGAAATGTTACTCTTTTTATTACAAGTAAAAATTAATGAGTTACAATTATCTATAACACAACAAAAACATTTGTTTACTTTTAAGGAAGTTGGAAACAGGACGCAGCCTCAAGATTGAATTGCCTTATTTTACTCCGTAAATACTAGAATCAAATTTATTTTAGATAATTAGGGCCTATTCCTGCTTTGAATCAAAACTGCTTTCGGAGTGAAAAACTGTCTAATTTCAATAGTTTTGATTTAAAACTTATTCTAGCACGAGCATCCAACAACTTTAAACTTAAGTGCTAAAAATTCTATAGAGTTTTCCTCTACTGACCTAAATTCTTGATCTCATATAAATATAGAAATAATTTTTATTAAATATTGAGTTTATAAGTTGTGAAAAATTGCCTGTAGCTCCGCTGGGATCAGAACACATGTCCTCAGATTGCTGGTATGGTGCTCTTACTCACTAAGCTATTAAAACTATTATTTAAATATTGATATGGTACACAGAATGTAAATTGATAGAGGGAAATCCGAGAATATCTGCAATTATTGAAGTTTTTCTAGCCCAATCAATTACGTACATGAAATTAATGTAACCGATTATTATTAAAATATTATAAACATTCTTCGAAATCTAATTGTTTTTTATTAACTATAGCTATTTTAGAGAAAAAAAACCCTGATATATATGTAACATAATAAAAAATTATCTAACATTGTGAATCTTATTTTAAGATAACATAAGATAACATAAAATTGTTCCAAAATTGTAAATATTTTTTAGAATCTACACGGATATTTCAAATATCCATATTTAAAACATTACGAATCTTTTAATTATACGGATGAAAAATACTAAAACATTCCAAAAATGTTCAAGCTTATAAGTTTTATAGTTTCAAACAAAAATTATGGGATTTAAATCTTATGATTTTTCTTTTAAAATACAAATTTCAGATCAGACATGACAATATAACTTTTAGTTGTTGAAAAATTGTAAATAAAGGCTACAGAACTAGATAACGAACATTTTTGCCGAAAATTCACTTTATGCATAACAAATTTGTGAAAGATCAAATACAGGTTGAACTAAAAGGATTTTTGCGAAATCTAATTTTGAATATAGTACTAGTAATAAAAATAATGGTAATTCAAACTCAGGTAACTGAATCTTTGTACTTGTATCCTATCGTCCTCTTCTTTTAATTACCTAACCTCTTCCTTGATATTCTTTTCCAACCATTATTAGTATTTGAGAAGTTGTAGGGTCCGGAAATAGTTGGAGATGAAAATTTCATCTCTGGATACTTTTTTAAAACTATTAATCTTTTTAGAATGTTATGAGTAATAGTACAAACAGATGAGATAAAGTAATCCTAAAAGAAGAGCCTTTTGCATCCAGCTCGCGATGAACTGAGCCTGACGCTGGCAAACCTGCTAAACTAAAAAAGAAGTGTTTGGTATTTCACCCATGTTTCTGTCTATTTTTCCGTGATATTACTATCGTCTGGTGCCGAGAATTCCATCAAGTACATTATTTTTGTCTTCAGATCTTGGCGGACAATATCAGGCTTTGTAGCACTGATACGTTGAGTGGTGGAGAATGTGAATTTCCAGTAGATCTTACATTGAACATTTTTCATAACGGACTCCAAATCCTCTACGCGTATGGAAAGACGACCATTAGATAAAAACCATACAAGTGCCGAAGATTGTAATATAACACCCCAAAGTAGCATGTGAGAACAGGGATGGGATAGGTGTTGATTCTCCCGATTTTGTTTGCCGAGTTAAGAAACTCCTCAGAATCAATCTGAGTCTTGAAGTAAAGGCAGTCGTTAGGCTTTTCTTAACTATCGTATGCCGAATACCCTTAGATACGAGAATACCCAGATATTTATATGACTCGCCCTCAACAATTTCTGGTCTGAACTAGCGCATAGCTTTAGGTCATACATGTATAGAAAATGGGTCACTTGATGACCATCCTCATTATCATGTATTCTAAAGCAATGAGACATACTGTTTAGTGTTTTGGTCAATGGATTTGAGGCTTAATAAAACCATAGTACATTTTGGTAATATAAGGATATGTCATTTAACAAACTTAAGTCAACTGCTTGTGTGTGAGCGATACGTGGAATAGATGCATTTATAACATTTATAAATTGTTGGAAGACAAGTTATCGTTCAAAATTCAGCTGGATATTGAGCTTCTAGTTTTTTAGCCTGGCATCAGATTGGGTGTTCGATGATCTTCTGAAAACACCTTGCCAACGCATCCTGCGATTTTATGCTTCTAGTTTTTTAGCCTGGCATCAGATTGGGTGTTCGATGATCTTCTGAAAACACCTTGCCAACGCAGGATGCACACTCGTCACGTATTTGTACCAGAACTTGTGCACCATGTCCAGACCTGAGCCTTCCAGTTACTTACCCTTTTCAAAATCCCTGCTATATCTGAAGCTATGTGAAATTATTCAGTTCCATTTCAGGGTTATTGCTAGTTCTTTTATTCTCTAGTTAGTACTTCGGTGTCTTGCTGGTTATTTTTCTTTATACACGATTCACGATACAGCCTTCTTTCATCTGCCTGAATGGTTTGATTTTGTTTCCTTCTTGTACTACTTTTGTTGTACCGACGAGTACAGCAGTAAGAACGTCAAGTCTCTGCGATTGGGAGTGTATAATCTAATCCAATATTGCTTTTGCGAATGTCTCGATGTACTGTGGGTCGAAGAGTTTAGTAACATGGTGTTTCGGCTTTCTGGTTCTATTTCCTGACTTGTATTAATTAAATTGACCCGAATTGCACCTTACATTTCTGACATCTATATCCAACCTGATCTTCCATGGTAAAATCTCGATCCCTTCCTGGGCCTAGTTCTGCGGCCAAACATGCTAATGGTTGCCACAGCTAGACAATACAAAAGAGTCTTCACTTCTAACACAGTTAGTGTTACGTTCAAATTCATGGGTCAAAGCATGCTTTTCAGGTGTTCTAATAGTGCGCGCAGATCCTTTCTGATGTTAATCTTGAGCAAAGAATGCGTTTGTGTTGGTTCGACATGTCTGAACTATATTAAAACCTAACCAAAATTCCTTTCCAGGTGCTGTAGTTTTTCTGAGATTTCTCTGTTTGCATCAACATTATTATTGTCCGGATGTGGTTCTAGTGGATCCTGTACTTGACTTTCATTGTCATTTGAAGCTATTCCTTCAGCTTCAATCAGGTCTTCGTTGTCCACAACTTCCAAAGCAATACTTCTCAGTACATAATATACTTTTTTCTTCACTGTTAAAACCTGCGCTAGCTTAACCAAAAATTCTACAAAATTTGTTTATCTTTTTTGAAATCTAATGATTTTTCATTAAAAAAACGATTACTGGTGTAAAACAACAACATATCTTAAAATTTTTAAACAGTTGTAAACCTTCTTTGACATTTTATTTTATTAAAATGCCCATTTTCGATATAAAACACCTGCCTCACTTGTAGTTGTTCAAAAATAATGAATCTTCTTTGAATCTAACGGTTTCTCAATTTTTAATACAGATTTCAGGTGAAAACTACCGACATAACTTCAACTTTTGGAAAATTTTATTTATTTTGTATTCAAGGTAGCATAAAAACAAACTAACATAATACACTTGTTCAGAATTGCTAATCTTCTTTCATATCTCGTGATTTTTATTTAAAATAACCGATTTCCTGTGAAAATCGTTAATAAAACCTGAAACTTTTCGGAAATAGCAATTTTATTTCAATCTATAATGATTTTTTTAAATACCATTTTTTAATGCAAAACGCTAACGTAGTCTAAAATTGTTCAAAAATCAGGAACCTTGAAAATTTAATGATTTTTGTTTAAAAATGTAATATTCTAGGAAAAAGATTAGGATAACATGAAGCTGTTAATAAATGGGAATCTCAATGATTATTTTTGTTTCAAAATTCTAATTTACAGTTACAAATTGACACAAAACATGCGCAATATTTTCAATGATTTCTTATGTAACTTAAAAGTTTTTATTTAGCGCGCGATATGAAAAAAAGAATGGAAAGCCAATCAGGTTTTAAAAAAAAATGATCACAAGATCATCAAAACTTTATGATACCACCTGTTTTCCTTTAATTTTTATAATAGACGATCAGAAAATATTAATAACAGCTATTTTTAAAACATCAGGAAAATAAATCAAGTCGTATATTATAATTTAAAAATGTAACGAGTTATCCTTCTACTATTCTACTGTAGCTGAAAACGAAGAAGTGAAAGTCAATTTATTTGCATTTCAAGAAATATAATTTTACATTAAATAAGTATAATTAAATATAATTAAAAATGCTCACCCTCTTTTATTCATTGATGCAGAATTTTTTTTACTTTACATCTCTTTATTTTAAAATCTATTACTGCACAAATCTATTAGCGCAATAGTCTATTATTTACAATTCTTTACAAATAATCAGTGCTACTGTATTCCGTCTTTAAAAAACATTGCGGGAAAAAAATTGGTGTCAAAATTCGATAACTTTAAAATATATGTGCAACACAAATATTAAAATTATTAAACCTTAAAATATACTATCTGCGTAGAAACATATATATACAACAGTACGCCCTTCACTAGGCCCAAAAACGCTAAAAATCTATTAATTTTGATATAAGTTGATGTTTGTCAAATAATTATAGTTCTGCAAAACATCATTACAACAATGTCTCTAAGACTGGAGCTTCTTTTTTAACAATTTATTATATAAAGCATAATTAACGACTAATAAAATCCTCTGAGCATAAGGATTTTTACAAACATATATTTTTCGTTTACTTATGCATTCATGCTTTTGAATAACGCGTAATACACTGTAATACAAGTGTAATTAGGATAAATTAAAGTCTGAGATAAAATACACTTATCGCAATCAAAATAAAAGCATTCTCACAGATACAAAATTCAGATCCTTAAACGAATCTGCATCAAGTTTCGATGTCTTTACTCTCCAGAAAAGAGAAAAAATTAATACTATATTCTTCTTCCCCTTGCAAAAAGAAAATACTGTAACCAAAATTATTGGCATGACTTAATTTAACGGAGTGATTGCTTCAATAATTCCCGCATTCATTTTTCTAATTGTGATGCCAGTAATTATTTTCCAGCATCTTATTTTCTTAAATGCATACACCAAAGTGTCACATCACCGATTAAATTCTTTAATAATCGGCGTGTTTAAATTTTTTTAAATTAAATATTGTGCTGAAATTTCAAAAAGTCGTTCAAAATATATAAATGTATGACTGTATGGTCCATTCAAGTCATCAGATGTACATTCCAAGTTAAACATTACTGTATTGCACTATTTAAACAAAAATAATACTCAAATGGACCAGACAAAAGTACCCTTGTATATTTTGAGTCATTTCTCAAAATTTAAACACAATATGTGAGTTTTTTAAAATTATAAACACAAAGAATATAATACCACGTAATTAGTCACACAAAACTCTTGTACATACCACCAAGGGTATCAAAACATCATCACTATTTCGAGTTTCGAACAAGGAACAAACAAAAGACTTCCTAAGTGTAGATATTCATTTGATTTTACGCTTTAAAATACTTAAAAATTCAATACTGATCGTTTTATACGTACATAAGGTTGTTTTATGACAGTTATTGTTGTTAAAATATTAACTTCGTGGCTCTTTATTCTTATTTACCTGAAAAACTCTGTCTGTTGGATGAAATTTATAATTTGAATTCAATGTTCTGTGTCAAAAATATAAAACTATGGTAGGGTGGCCAACTCGTGATATCATGTGTACACTTGAACTTAAGTTTTCTGAAGACACTCAAAATCTCCTGACATCAGTTGCTTTTCTTTAAGTATCCTTTAGTAACTGAAGTCAAAAATATTTTGAAGGCACTGAATGATTCTGAAGCCACTGAAATATCATGAAGTCACTACGAAGTCTCATGAAATATTCTGTAGTCTCTGAATTATTCTGAGGTCCGTGAAGTCTCTTGAAGTCAGAAGCCGGAGTACATCTTTCCAGGTCAGAAATATCAAACCTGGAATCCATTCTAATCCATTCTTTTGAAACTTACTAAAATTGCATTGCTATATAGATAATATTTTTTGGTCAAAGGTATTTTTAAAATATTGGAAATTTAAAAAGCTACATAATTTTGAAATTTCACGTTTCCTTTTCTTTAAATTGTAACATTTCTAACACTTTCTTCAGGCAACAATATACAGTTTAATACAAAATATGGTAGAAAACAAACTTTTAAAGTTTTCGCAAAAAAAGAAGAATGAAAACAATTTTTGATTGGATTTACGACGAAATACACTATATATTTTATTTATCTTTTTTATCTAATATTTTTAAAAAATCGAAATAATTTTCGATTTTTTTTAAATAACCGATCTTCGGTGAAAAAGATTAACAAAATCTAAATTTGTTCAAAATTCTAAATGGTAAATCTTTTTTGAAATCTAGATCAATTTTCGTTAAAAAGAACGCGAATATTGCAAACAAAATTCAAAATTTTTATGACTTTTGAATCTAGTGACTTTTTATTAAAAGTACCGATATCTGCATTAAAAAGCTAAGATATCCAGAAATGATACAGCAATCGTGAATAGAATTATTTAATTATAATCTCAAAAACCAAAGGATTTTTTAATTAATAATACCAATTTTCAAAGTATAACACGAACGTAATGTAAAAAAACCTAATTAAAATTATAAATCATCTAATGATTTTTCGCTAAACGTACCTATTTCTACAACGCCGAAATAACTTAAAATTGTTAAAAAGTTGTAAATCTTCTTTAAAATACAATTTTTTATTTAAAATACCAATTTCCAAACAAAACAGACTGACAAATTCAAAAATTTGTAAAAGATTCAAAATATTTTGTTCAAATTATGACTTTTATTTTGAAAATTCCAGTACTCGATGTAATACGCCAAACGTAACCTAAAATTTTTTGCAAATCATGAATCTTCTTACAAATCTAGTTGTTTTTTAATATAAATTGTATTAGTTTAGACTTTTTTTTAAATACGAATTTTAGGTGAAATCACAAGAACATAACCCATAGTTGCTGAAAAATTCTAAATATTCTTTGAAATGTCCACCTATTGTTCGACTACAGCTACTAATTAAATATTCATAATTCGTGACTCAGCTGAGTGTCCGTCAACTTTTTTTAAAAATGAAAGATAAAGAAGTAGTATAATTCTGAGCAAAAATGGCGTATTCCGTCAAAAATTCAATCAACTTTTCTTTTCATATTTTCCTGTGAAAATGTTTGTATTTTTTTTCTTCCATATTTTATATAAAAGAAAATTTTGTTCTTCCTGAAAAGCGACATGATTTTGAGATATTCTAACCTAAAGGTGAAACAATGCCGTTTACGTCCATTATTGACCATCTACAAAATCTATAGAATTTTGTTTTTAGTATTGGCAGCAGCTTCGACATAAAGTGTTATTAATTACCTTTCGAATCAGGTTTAGTTTGTCCCGATTCGATTTTTTTCGAATAGTTATAGCAAATTGAATTTTAAGATTTGCCAGGACAAGAAAGTACCCGCAATTAAAATTCTGCATAGATGACAGTACCCCTATATTGCCTTCACTGGCTGAATAGACACGTTTTCTTTACGAAAATTTACGATAGGAAAAAATGACAAGCGTGTCATCTTTTTTTTGTCATTTTTTTCTTGTATGACTGCCTAAAACTCTATTCTTGAGAATTCTTAAAATTAAATTTACTCTAACAGATTCGGATTCAGCATGAAAAAATGTATGGGCGATGACCAGACTGGTTCTTGGGTCTGGCAGAATCTAAAATTGTGTAGGTCTATGTTACAATTAATAGTTCATTAGAACCTTGTACCTCTTCCATTTTCAATTTGAATTTTTTCGTCGTACATCTCCAGGGCCAAATTTGTAACGCCATGGATTTTACTGCT
>JAWWLR010000155.1:29613292-29625758 GCA_035041075.1 Acraspis erinacei | reverse complement strand
TTACTAAACATATTTATTAAATTTTTTAGCACTTTCTAATATCTTAAAAATCGGGTTTTATAGTAAAACTTATTTTGTTAACATAATTTAAAGCTGAAGCAAGAATATAAAAGGTCACTTAGTTCGAGACAAATTCACTCAACTTACCCACTCCTCTAAATTTTAGACTGAAAACACTCTCTTGCCTCCGTGTAGAATCTAAGTATCATTCTATAAACCAGATATTTTTGTCTTTAGTAGAGGTACCAAGTTACGCTCCACAAATTATAAATCGGTTTTTGCACTTTACCTCATGTTTATTATATTAAATATAATGCCTTTCATGTACTTTATCTTACAAGTTTTTGTTGTGTTTAATCTTCTTCTGTCTGTATATACTTTTAATCAGGTTTGAAGAAGACCGAATCAAACTAGGCTTGGTGTACAAAACATTGGTCCTTCGGCAACGGATATTTTACGGTGGTTCAGCAGCTTCAATTGACTAAAATTAACTTTTTCTTTCCGTGATAACCTCAGTGTATTATGTGCAAGTGCATGTGCAAGTGCAAGTGCAAGTGCAAGACCAGTTCTGTCTTCTGGAAAATAGAACTGTGAATAATACATCATTTGTATCAGAACTCAGTGAGAACTTTTCGTGACTTCTACTGCAACCACTTATTGGCCATCAGCAGCGGATATTCTCAGATCTTCTACACTTAAACAAAATGGGAAGAAAGTTCTTGTCAATCGTAGATTCATACAATTCAAGAACCTATCGCCTTTTTACAGCGTAGCGCGAAATTAGATGATAAGAAATCAGCTCAATCGCGTTCTAAAGCAGATAACTCAACTGAAAAGTATTCCACTTCTCATTTATGATCAAATAAATCAGCCGCAGCACCTTTTTGCAGCATTCAAATGACCAAATTCGTGTTTCCATTGCGGGTACCAGCATAGCATTTGTTCATGCGAAGTTTTTTTAAGTCTTTCTCCTATAGAAAAATTTAAATTCTGTAAAAGGAATCTCTCTGCTTAAATTGTTTAAAATCTACTGATAGCAGAAGAAAGTGATCTTTGCAAAAAGTGCCCAAAAGAAACATAATTCTCTTCTGCATTTCGGAAATACTTCTGAGAAAAATGCCAAAGCCTCGAGTACTTCGCACGCTGCTTCTGCTCCCCATTTTCTTGCAACTGAATTAATGTCAGAGAATCTGTTATCTGTGGCTATAGTGGATATTGTAAATAATGAAGGTGACGTCCACCAATGTCGTCTATTGCTGGACAACGGTTCTCAATCTCATTATTCGACAGAAAATGTTGCTTCTCTTATGAATTTACGTGAAAAGCTTGTGGACGTTACAGTTTTAACTTAGTTTAGACTCAACGTCGACTTCCGTGCACCATTCTTTATTAGCCACGATCCGATCGCGATACAATAGGAATAAAGAAAATGTCGAATTTCTTATCCAAAAGGAATTAAATTATTTAGTTCCTTCTATTAAAATTGATCAAAAATCTCTCCAAATTCCTAAGATTATTTCCTTAGCTGATCTTGGTTTTAAGACGCAGGATACCCTTATCGAAGCGTAAAGTAGTCTAATGTAAAGTTAGAGTAGTGTTCGATGGCTCTGCTAAATCTGGTTCATTGTCTTTCTGAATGAGGTTTTAAAGGTTAATTCTACTCTTTAGGATGATTTTTTTCTGCAACTAATTACCGTCAAATAAAGGTGCATCCTTAGGACGCCCTTTATCAAAACATTGCTTTTCGTGCGAATCCAGGCGGACCTATTGATATATTTACTTTAAAGAAGCCTCAGGCATCTATTCTCATGGTTGTAAATAGCTCGTCCAGTCCCAAGATACGTGGCCAAAATCTCATTGGAATCTTCTGCGAAAATATCCCCAACTTCCTCACTTCCAAAGCTCCTAAGAGTTCTCGCGTTTTGCCTTCGCTTAATTCATAAAGCGAAGGGTAAGGATAAGTGCACCGCTAGCCTGACTGTTCCTGATCTCGATGCCTGTATGGATCCAGTAATTCAGTTAATACAAGAAAGGCATTTGTCCCAGGGAATCTACTGCTTACAGCGAGAAAACCCTATCAGCAATAAGCTTAAGCTTTTATCTCTGAACTCTTTTTTAGATAAAGCTATTCTTAAGTTAAGGGGTACACGGTTTCACTCTGAACTCAAGCATGCTTGATCTCAAACGACCTTACATTTAGTTCGAGAACGTCATTGGATTGCCTCGTAGTGTACCCGCGAAAGGAATCCAATTTACCCGACCTTTGGTTCACACTGTTGTTTTGTACTGCGACCCTTTTTCATAAAGAAAAAGACACATCGAAATACCAATAAAATTAAATGCTATAGGCAATTTTCATTTTTCTTGCAGTTAAGGCTACACATCTTAAATTGTTGAATGACCTCACAAACAGAAGCGTTTCTAGCAGCTTTAAACAGATTCTTCGCGCGTCGTGGAAAATCCAACTCCTTAATTTCCGATAATGCTACCAATTTTGTAGAGCCAACACATGAACTTGCAGAGCTTCAAGACGTACAGTTATATGATGAGCATAACAAAAATCTGCTTGCATTTTTAGCTAACCAAAGGCTTAATTGGAGTTTTATTACTCTTGGCTGTCCGCATTTCAGCTGATTATGGGAAGCTGACGTGAAGTCATTTAAAAACCATCGTAAGCGCATCGTAGTTGAGACTCAGCTATGTTTTGAAGAGCTTTAAACTTACATAATTGAGATTGAAACAATTTTTAATTCCTGTCCTCTTTCCTCCCTGTAATCTGATCCTAGCGATTTTCGTCCTTTAACCTCTGGACACCTTTTGATTGGTGAGCTTTTGAAGAGCTTTTCTCAGGCAAATCTGACTCACATCGTCGTCAACTGATTATCCGCGTGACAACACATGCAGATGCTAAGAGAACACATTTGAACTCGGTGGCATAATAAGTATTTAAATGAGCTCACCACTGGCACCAAATGAAAGACGGGCTCTAGGAGTGCTGCCACCATCAGTTGCTTGGTATTCATGAAGAAAGAAAACGCGCCACCATTGCTCTGGAAAATAGGTCGCATAATACTTTCCAACCCTGGAAAGGATGAGATCGTAGGAGCTTTCGCTATGAAAACTGAAGCAGGCATTTATAACAGAAATGTGAAGAGTTTGTGTCCTCTTCCCATTGAAGATATAGATATATGTCTTCGTAATGCTCATGCATAAGGACTATATGCAACTTCAGTTACGACCATTCCTTATACTAGATGGTCAAGTATAATCGTATAATTTATGTTCTTTGTATTTTATTTCCTGTTCTTTGTATTGAACTCCGCTCGTTCATAAGGAGGCGATATGTTACATCCAGAACGTTAGGATTCTACAATTGTATTTTTCACTCCATAATTTTAGGATTATTTGGGAAATTCCGCAAGGGTCCCTTTGGGCCTCCACCTAGCTTCCTCGATCCACCCGCACTGACAAATTATAAATTGGACTTTGTACTTAAACTGATGTTTATTATATTAAATATATTGCCGTTAATGCACCTTATTTGAAAATTTTTTACTATGTTTAACCTACTTCTGCCTGTATATAGTAAAAAAACTTTCGTTAACATAACTAAAAATTGTTGCAAGAACGGAAAAGTTTCCTCGATTCGAAGCAAATCGATTACGCTATAATCTTATTCACTTTATTGAAGAGTAGAAAATTGCCATCTTAACTAAATTTGCATTGAGAGTGCTCAGATTTCTTTTAGATTGCAGGGAATGCCCAGATGTCTAAAACTTTTCGAGATCGGGACACTCGAGAAGAAATCAGGCTCGGCTAACCTCGGCGGCGTTCGGATGGACTCGCCCAGGTATCGTGTGCATCAAGAACATGTGAATGCTTCTTGGCGTGAATGCTCCACGCTGGGCGAAAGATCTCCAAGATTTTCAAAAGTTCCTCAAAGAGTTCTCCTAAGATTTCCTGCGCAGCAATCTGAGCTTTCTCAGTGAATAGACCAGATTTACTTTTCCCATCAACATAATTCAAAGTTGACTTATGCATAGAAAATAATTTTTGATCATAAATTTAAAAAATATAATGACTAAAAATTTTTTTTAAATCATACTGCTGGGAAAGGGATAGGGTGCTAAAGAACTGCCCCCTTTTCCTATCACAGCTCTAGAAATTAACATTTTAAATACAAAATTTGATTTGTCTGATTCTTACATCGTATTAAACAAATTTGTGGTATTATTTTGTTATTTTATATTTTCGGTAAATTTATATTTTTCAATTGATCAAAATACTAACTGTAACTTGTCCATTATTTAAAAAATAACGAATGCTTCCTCTATGAAGAAGAAAATACACTTGCTAACAGAAAGCAAAGTGATCGTGTATGACGAATGTTTATGAACAATCAATAATTACTATAAGAGGATGAACTATAATCGTAAGGAATTATTCATGCTGAAATCAACATCACTTCTGAAGAAAGTAGTTTACACTTTCTTATTTGCTTATAACAAATAAGACCAAATTTAAACTTCCTCTGACCTGCCAGAAAATATTCTAAGATTGCTCATTACCTGATTTCAGGTCATTCCGAATGAACTTAAACGGGATGTAAGATTGGTAGATTTGCAAAATAGTCTGTGGACTACCAAAGATTGCGATTACAGGCACAAGCATAAGGACTGCCTTCTCAAAAAGCCAATATTTCTTTTAAAATTATTAAAAGCCCTACATTGCAAAAGAAATGAAATAAAAAATTAAATTGTTTAAAACCTATTTTTATTTTTTTGCAATAAAACAGGATTAAATGGTAAAAAATAGCCTTTCGAAACCCCTCATAAAAATTGTAATGCCGTATCGGTTGTAGTGTACTTCTGAAGCATTCAATGCATATTCAAAATTTATTTACAAATACACTGTCGTGATTCATAAAGACAAATTTTGACTAAATATTTTTCATATTTTGTTTTGTAATTTATAATTGATTTAAAAAAACTTCCTGCGATATTTTCGTTTAATCGATCAAGATTGTATCTATCTTTAGTTAAAAGAAATAATTACGTGTAATAGAATTTGCTGGAGATACATATAGTCTGTTTTTTATTATACAAAAATGCAAGTTTTCATATATTAATATCACACAAACAATAATGGCTGCAGGGTGACGGGTTAGAAAAAATATCACGGACAGTGGGTTGTCGAAAATTAGTGAACCGCTTTTGAATTATCACTAAACTCAGTTTACATATATTATGTATGAAAATGTATAAATATTTTAGGATTTTTGTTCTTATCCGAAGTCTAGCCATTAGTTCGTGACTCTTTTATAAAAGAAATGTTCTTCCGGTTGCATGAATTCTGCATTCCCAAACGTATATTACATCATTTATGAGATAAAAGTTTAACAATGTCTTTGAAAAATGTTTAACATTAACTAAACGTGCTTTGTGTATTATGCGATTTCGAATGACGTACTATGGATCTTTTTCTTTACGTCAAAAACTATATCAAGATGATAATACAAATTGATAATCCGAAAGTTTACGATAACTTTCTATAACCGACTTAGAGCAATTCAAACTAGAATCAAGAGATTAAAAATTTCATTATAAATATTAAAATATCGAAAAATTATTATTAGTTACTAATATCTATTGACCTATATTCAAAAAGGTCGTTAATGAAGTTCCAATACTCCGCATCTAATCTCTGTAGTTATAGGCTCGACAATGAGAAAGGTACTATAGAAGCAAAAACAGATGTTAATTTAACCGAAACCGAGATTTTGCTGATCCTAGAAGATTTTTTTAAGGCAATGAAAGAATTTTTTGGAAGAAAAACATTGTTTTTTTTTACAACAAACAAATTTTGTCGCTTCTATTGCAACAAAATTGTTTTTTTGGTCGAACCAAATATTTCTCTCCGAGTGAAGATTATATTATAAAATTAAATAGTAATCATTGATTTTTTTATTAGCATATAAATTGTAAAATGAACTAAATTTCCTTTACACGGGAAATTTTTTGGTTAAATTAACGAGACAGATTCGATGCGAGAATTCAAAATCCTGTTTACAAAGATGTCTAAAGTAACATTTAATGATAAAAAATAATGTATTTTTAGCTTTTTATTGTGTCAAACGGACTTTCATTTAATTCAAATTATATAAAAAGCAAGATAATTAGCGTCAAGATTTTTGGATTTTTGAAACGTTTACCTTAAGTTTACTTATCTTTTTATCAATAATTCAAGTGATAGATTATTTTTTCCGTATATGATCATTTGTGTTTTGAAGTAAAAACTGCTCGGCAGGAAATGGTGTGCTTGCATCATGTTTGTTGACATACAATAAGATTTTCTTTTGATTGACAGTAAAATAATGCAAAATGAAATTCGCGTCATAATAATATGTTTCATGCTCTTGTCTGTTATTCAAACTCGGAATAATTCTCATCACATTCCAGACCACTTAAAATAATTGAAGTGTGAATTCTTTGGTACACCACTCTTGTATTATAATGTAATCAAATTCGCGTGTTCGTACAAAATAAAAAACTTTTACTGTAAAATTTCAAACATTTTGTTTTATTTAATTATCTCTTTTTGTATTTGATAATCAGTGACCACAAAATCAGCATCAAAATAATCTTAAATTAATTCTTACAATTCGAAAATCAAACTTGAAAAAAAATTATTCAAGTTCATGAATGTTATTAATTTTACTTAAGTGTGGAAGTTCATTAAAAATTTGGTTTAAAATTTTTTTTTCATGTTTAAGTAAAAATCTATGCAGATTAGACCCGCAATTAGAAATTTCTATAAAATTATCAAGTATAATATTAATGATGCCACGACACCAGAACCGCGTACCATCGAAAATTAAACAGTCAGGGCCGCCTGATCCGTGTCCAATTGGAATGCATAATCTTGCTAAAAATACTGGACTGAGCAATCGCGCACTGCGGCCCTTCCGCAGCGTAAGTCGCAACCGTCTCTCGCCCTGCCCCCTGAGAAACTGCGTGGACCAGCAATTCTTTGAATTACAAAACCGGGAGTTACGCAATCGGGGTTCTGGTTTACCTAATAATCGTGTCACACAAGAAAATAGTGTCATTCACTGTACCTGTTAGGCATATTCCATTTGAGATGTTCGATTAACTTATTATTTTTAATTTAAAAAGTGTACTATAAGACCATTCAGAATCTGAAGTTTTTTTTTATAAAATGTTGACAACTTAAAAAAGGGGCTTTTGAACTTTAACTATTTCTTTACATTTAAGCACATTAAATAAATTATTCTAAATTAAAGGGTTCAATACAATGGCCAATAAAAATATTAATTTTTTTGATTTTGCTAACGCTAGGTCTCTAAAATTTCTTCATTTCGGTGAAAAAATACTGGCATACATTTTTTTATATTTTACAAATCGTTTAGAAGTTCCCCTATGCCGTTTTAGATCAGAAAATGCATATTCGGTTTTTAAAAATACTAATTAAAGGCTAAAAAAGGATTTTGACTCTAGAAAGTATTTTATATTGATTACGGAATAAAAAATAACGCCTAGGAAATAAAACAAATTGAAGATATTATAGGGCTTAGAATATGAAAATAATTAATTTCATTACAATTAATGATCTAAAATGGTACCTGAATTTTTTCCTTGAATAATATGCACAGAATTGCTTCTGCAACATTCAAAAAATATTTTCCATAGTTATTAAATTAAAAATATGTATACCTGGTGACAGAAAAAAGTCTTGAACTTCGATGACATTTTTCACAATTCCAGGTGAATTTAAAAGAATTCAGAGTGAATTGAAAACAATTCAAGTAAAAGTCAAAAGAACTGAAATAAACTAGAAAAACGATTGATTTCAGTAAAGTGGGAGTTAATTTAGAAGAATTTAATAGAATTCAGGAGAATCGAATGAGATTCAGAAGATTTGCAGTAAATTGAACGAAGTTTAAAATAATTTAAGACAATATCATTTTGAGTAAAATGGAAGGGAATAGCATTCAGGAGAAATTAACAGAATTTAAGTCAATTGATAAAATAAAATAAACAATGAATTAAACAAAATTCTAGTGAATTTATCAGAATATAAGGCAAATTAGTAGAATTTGATTAAACTCATAAAACTTCAAGTGAATTGAATGCAACTTAAAAATATTTAGGAAAATTCATTAAATTCATTAAGTTTTGACTGAATGTAGAAAAATGCGTGGGAATTAAAAAAAAAAGATGAAATGCCTGAGAATTCTAGATGATTTTAAAACATCAGGATGAATTAAAAGAAACCAAAAAAAGTCCATTGAATTTAGTAGAATCAAGTGAATTTAGAAACCCTAAAAAATGGGTAAACTTAGTTTAAAATTAAGTAAATTTTTGTGAAAATTATTTTCAAAATGAATTCCAAATGAATTCAAAAGCATTGGACAAAATTCTAAAAAATCTAAATCGTTTATTTATTTTAGTAAAACTAGAGCGCATTTGTAAAAATTCAAGGGAATTCAAGAAAATTCTATGAAATTGACACGAATTCTTTTTCGATTGAATTTTAGCTTAAAGTTCGTTTTAAAATACTATATGAATATTTTTACCATACAAAATAAGTATTTCTTTTGTATTTTAGAAAATCAAGCTTTTTTCGATCAACTGGTATGGATGTTTTTTATTTAGTCATCACTCAGAGTATTTTTTTTTATATTTTAGAAGGAATCATGTGCATATTATTCCAGAAAAATATAAATAGGGGCCATTTGAGATCATTAATTTTAGGCAGTGACTAAACGTACGGAATTTTTTACCAATAGAAAAACATTTCGAGGGGCAACGTTTGAAAAATGCAAAAATTCAAATGTTTATTAGGCAGGCTAGGGTTCAAACTTTAAAATATTTCATCAACAAGAACTGTATCTAAAAACTTTAATAAATTCATTTAAAGTACGATTTCGAGTTGAATTATTCAAAACTGAATTAAGCAAAAAATGTCATTTATTTTTCTAAAAGTACTTTAACAAAAGATATAAAAAAACTTTTACAATTAAAAAAAAGGATGAGACGTGTAATGAAAATATTGACAATTGAAATTATTTTTAAACTGTATAATTTTTAATTTACAAAACTCACCTCAGTAAGTTTTTTTCGCCAACTGACGACACTTTAATCCCCTTTCACTTATATATAAAAAAAAGCCTCAGCCTAATCCGCGTGGCCGGTCAACGGTAATAAATGCGTGATTTTTGGTTTTCTTGATGTAACGCATAAATGTAATCTACCGTAATTTCTTTGATAAAATTAGACCGCGTGCGTTTTTCTTTATTTTTTGAAAGACGCCTTAGCTCAACTGTAGAGAACCTACGTCAATTATAATCACACGTTGGAAAAGATTCATAACTTGTTGCAAAAGTGACTGGAAATAGCCGACAAGTAGTAAATGAACTTGGGATACGCGTTGGATTAAGAAGCAGAATTTTGAGACTGGTCGTTTTAATTGTCATGTGCGCCTTTATACGAAGTGTTCCCTTTCCACTCCCGGTTTCGAAGATATCCTGTCATACACACTGTAATGGATGTGAGAACGCGTCAACTTACGGGGTTTAATTTTCCATTGAAATTTCTCATTTAACCTGAACTGAAGTTTGTGAAATAATTAATCCACGTGATTCTACTTTGTTTGTTTATACTTGGGTTCATCTGAAATTACCGACTCGAATTCAAAGTACACGTGCCTCTCAGATGGCATACACTCAGATAAAAATTGTCCTTCATTCAACAGAATCGTTTGGTTGATTTAAAACAAGAATTTGTTTAAGTAATCAATATTTTTGTTTATTGCAACAAACATTTTGTTGGTTTAACCAAATTTTTAAAACTATTTATATTTTCTAAAATCCACCAAAACTTATGGTTGAATCAACCAAAACTTATGGTGGATCAACCAAATTCCACGCTTGAACGAACAAGAATTTTTTTACTTCAATTAGAACTTCTGTCAGGATGTAGGTAGAAGTGAATAAATAAAAATTCTCCGTACAATTTATTAGTGTATGACTCGAAAACAGACGGTAAAAAAATTAATTTACTGTGATTGGTGACAAATCTTTGCAATGACAATTAAGACATCTGTTTTCCAATTACTCGATTTCCGTGAAATCTGTGGGAGGAAATTCTCTTAAAGTGTCATAAAAGAGATCAACTAATGCATTCTCTTCGATATAATAATATATATTTTTTATATTAAAATTTAATCTTTTGACTTAAATATACATAATTAACAGAAAATCAATCAATACTATTTTGTTCTGATTCATATAGGGGTAATATTAAAGTATGTTTTGATAAAAAAATTTTTTCCAAAAGTATCTTAAAATATGTGCTAGAATAAGCAATTTTGAAAGTATTCAAGCTTAAAAATATTGTTCTCCTGATCTTTAAAACCGTGTTTTGATTGAACAGGATTTCCAAATTCAAGTTGACTAATCCAATGTGGTGAATTACAATTTTAAAAATGGTCTCAATTTTATGAAAGACGGTATCCTAAGGTTCTTGGAGTCGCTCAATTAATATAGATTAATATAGATATTAATATAGATTTACAAGGTATTGCATTTTTTAATTAATATTTTGAAGGTATGCAATTTTAAACGTTTTTTGTTGTTGAAAATTTCAATTTGGAAGATTTACGATATAAACTCTGTAATCTTGAAGATGTATAAGTAAAGGTTCTTAAATTTTGATTATTTTGAAAATCACAAGAAAATCTTTCAATTCTAAATCTTCTAAACTGAAGAATGTTTGAACATAAAGCATCAAAATTACAGAAATTTAAATTGTAAAACTTAAAAACTGCAGAATTTGCAATTACAAATGTTTATAATTAAAAATCCTTTAATTTTAAAGATTTATAATTTGTAGTTACAGTTGAAAACTCTTCAATTGAAAAGATGCATAAATAAAAATTTCTAAAGTTTGAGTATGAAGACTCAAGTTTTTTCCGAATTCAAAAAATTACGAAAATAAAGCATCAAGATTAGTGACATTTTATTTGCAAAACTGAAAACTCGCACAATTTATGAATTTCAAATCATAAAAATTAAAAACGTTTTGATTTTAACTATTTAAAATGTTTAATTCTGCAGTTTTTAAGAGTTACAACCCCTTCAAAATTAAAACTATTTTTAATCAATCTAAATCATTTGGGAATTTAAAATTGTTAATTATGCTTTTTAAGTTCAATAATTTCAATTTTAATTGCAAGACTAAAACTTGAGGAAGGGTAAAACTAAAATCTTAGCATTTACCAATTAAAATTTTAAAAATTAGTCACTGACTGAGGTATCAATTTCAGATATTTTTTATCTATTTTGATTTTAAGCAACAGAATTCATAATTTTTTTTCAATGGCTGGTTCTAAAATCTTCTAATTTTTTAGTCTTCAATTTAAGAAATTATTGTATTAATTTTTCATTGTTTTGAATTTATTCTAGAAGTATTCAATTCTAAAATGTTTAACTGCACATGTTTTAAACTAAATATTGTGCAGTTATAAATACTTTTAATTGGATATTCTACGATTAGGAAGAATTTTAAAAGCCAGACATTGGCATACGTTCAAAATTAAAACCAAACAATTAACCGTATTCAAATCTAAAATTATTCAATTTAAAATTATATGACTATTAATATTTTCAATATGAATTTTTGCGAGATTGAAAGATTTGATAGCAAAATTGTCCTCATACTTTAATTATGCATTTAAAGCTACAATATTGCAAACTTTGAAACTAGAATCCTCCAAAAAATAAGAAATTTAAATCTAAATATTTTGTAATTTGAGCTTTTGAAGCAAAAAACTCGTTGGTTTCAGACCTAAAAAATTAAACTGTTTTAGAATTGCGCATTCAAAAATATCATTTTAAATTAAACGTACATCAATTTAAAAATAATAATATATTATTCATTAGTTTCATATCATATACACTGGAGGCTGAATTTAAACAGGCCGGATTGACTAATTCCGAGAATCACTGCCACAGAGGTTTAGGGTTGACAGTGGAGCCCACGGGGGTGAAGCCAGCATAGGAACTTCCGGAAACAAATCTGACTTCCGGCCCAGGCCGATCTGGGGTCCTTTCTAGTGACTTTAAAAATATTCAGTTTGCGAAAATGTAGTGAACTTTAAAATCGTTAGTATGGTAGCACTGACATTAAAGAGTGGCAAAGCCATGGAGAATCTCCATGGGCAAAGCTATGACATAGCTGCTATGTCAGTCATGGGTCAAAGAATTCTAATTAAAAATAGAGTATTAATATAATAAGGTGAGTGCAAATTGTTATTTATGTGGATAAAGGAACGTACAAAATTCCGTCTCTAAATGGATGAAAAGCAGAACAATCATTTCTGCAGTAAATGTATGTGAAAAGCTGCTTACGGTGAACCGCTAGTCAAACCTAACCTCAAAGTTTAT
>JAWWLR010000155.1:29581123-29591448 GCA_035041075.1 Acraspis erinacei | reverse complement strand
GTACACTTTGTAACTGATTTTAATACAATTACATATTCATTTCGAACCTACTCCGAAATTGTCTAATTAATTCGAGTAATATTTCTTCTATTTTTGATGTTGAAAAAGTTCAAAGAAAACCCACTTAAATTTACATCATATGCAGTTATCACTTCTGTCGGACGTCCCGCGATGGCTCACGTGTTTTTCTCCCTGGTTATTGCTTCTGATTCTATTTTCTTGAAGAGTATTTTCTAGATCGAGAATTTTCTTTGATCAGGAAATGACAGGGGATTTATTTTTTGTCGTAATTATTTTTTAATTCTTAGTTTTAATAGAAGAAGTTACTGAATCTCGTTAATTAAGCTTCATATCATATTGCATAATACGATATACAATGCGATAATTTTGAAAGCTTTTAACATAGCTTTGATTCCAATTAAAATTGTTTAGCTCCAGCGCTTCTAATTTGAAAGATTATTAAATTTTAACCACTGATTGTAAAATCAGGATAGACGTTGAAGTGATTTTCGAAATCCTTTACTCGAAAATGTTGGAATTTAAGAAATTAAATTCAAAATAAGTCAAAATTTGAATTTCACTTTAACTTCCAATATTCAAATTTGTTGATATAAATTATCAAAATTTGCAATTTAAGTTTGTTAAAATTAAAATTCACTTTAACGTCCAATATTCAAATTTGTTGATATAAATTATCCAAATTTGCAGTTTAATTTTGCTGTTTCTTATCTGTAATTTCTAAACTAAGTCAAGACATTTTTAGAAAGAATTCTTTAATCAAAGAAAATGACTGGGACTAAAAATGGTTCACCTTTTAGGAATGACACTTGTCTTATATTATTCTTGTTTAATATTTAAATAATTAAAAATAAATATATAGCAGCATAAAAATAGGTTTCCAGTTTTTAAAAATGTTTAAAATACAATGATTAAATTTTTTATTAATTTAAAAAACTTTTGTGCCTATTTGAAACAACATATTTAAGGAAAAGGAATTGGAAAAATATCATTTTTAAAAATGGTATTGAGAATGTATTTCATGTTATAACAAATTATTTTAAAAATTAAATTTACGCATTTTAAAATTTTTAATATTTAAATACAAGGACTTTTCTTCACAGAATTCTTTTTTCTGATTTCGAAATATTTTATATTAAAAAGGAAATTAAAGTATCTAGAACTTTTTGAAATAAGTAATATTCAAATTTAAAAACAATTATAATTTACATATTTTAGATTATTGTTTGGGCATTTTTATTTAAGGTATTAAAACGACTTCAAGTAATAAAAAACCAATCAGGTTTTCAATATCAATGATTGCGAGAATTTCAAAACCCATATCTCAATTTCATATCAGTTGTATTTCCCTTTCAGATCGTCAAATTTGGTGTAAAATTAAATTAATATAAATAAATAACTAAACTTTCAATAAAATGAAAAATAATACTGGAAACTATTTTTGATGATTATTTCCAAATCAAAACGTCATGGGAAATTTTCGATCAAACTTGGTTGATTCAATTTAATCCATTAACTCACGTCCGCGGATATTTTAATAACAAAATGTGTTTTTGTCGTCATACTGATAAACAGCAAAATATTTTTGCATAATTTAACGAAATCACTTCAGGAAAGAATTCCAAATGCAATTCTAATTTGTCACAGCGATTATTAATCTCGAGAATGTCTTGTATAAATTCTCAGAATTCTCAAACAAGACATTTGTAGATTAGCTGAGCAAATGTCACTCTCCAATTCATACGAAATGTCTCATCACTCTTCTAACTATTTTTCGCACGCTTTAATTAAAAATCGCGATATCAGATGATTATCGCGTTCTTTTAGAATCCTATGAATGATTCGACCCTATATCATTTGACTGGTGATCAGTCACTTCTACGTGACACGGAAGCGAGCATAGTTGCAAGCTCTAATGAAATAATTAACGTTTATGAAAAAAGTCAGAAAAAAATAAATTACGATCTATATGAATGTAAAGCAATGTGCGCAAGAAAACAAAAGGGCCCGTCGATTGGCGCTAAAGCCCGACTTTAATTGAAACTGGTTTCATCCAGACACCAGTGGTTTCTTCTAGACGATAGACAGTCCTAATTTGCTGTAATTGAAGATCACGATAAATTTTAGGGCCACCTTTCGATCAAAACATTATCAGACAATTAGGGCAAGTCTGGGAATTGAAGGGCAAAGGCAACAAAAAGTATTTTCCAATCTTGACTCAGCGGCTTATTGAATAGGCCGCTTCGTTTTTCAACTTTTTTTTTAAATTAAATTTTAATACCCCACAGAAGTTTCCCAATAGAGTGGTCCGAACAATTGGCTCTTGATTTTGCGTGATCGATCCTTCCCAATTCGTTCGTTTTTCTGAAGAAGAAACCCAAAGCTCTTTAATCAGTCAACATTAAACCCCTTGCCTTGAGGTTTTTGAAATTAACAAGGGGTGTTAAATCAGAAAAGATCGGTTTTCAAAGAAAAAATGGAAAAAAGAAGTACTCCTTTTTACCTTTACATGAGTTAAAGTTTAGCCGCTTCTTAAGAAATGTCCCATGAATAATTTATACACAATAATTTTTCATTTTCACACTCATAAACCTCTTACATTGGGCTCGGAAAATACTCCCAAGAATGCAAAATAGCTGTTGTATGTCAACTTCATGCTAACGACGTATTTCTTTGATTTTTTACAACATTTATTATTTTTACTTGATAAGTGATAAGTTTCCAAGAATTTCATAACTAATTTTCAATATTTTAAACAATGGTTATTTCTTTAAACCATTTTTTCTAGTTTGATACCTGAGAATCGAATCTTAGGTATCAACAAGAGAGAGCATCGGTTTTTCGTTGGTGTCAATTTCTACCTGTTTACATTTTTCTTGCTTTGATAAGGGTGCTGTATGAGTACCAAAACGTTGGTAATGTTATTTTTATTTTTTCATTTTTATTTTCAATGTTTTTTTTATATTAATTTGATAAAAATAAAAATAAAATAGACGAAAGAAAGAAAATAAAGAAGGAAGGGGATGTGGTTGGTTGTCTTCTCATTTTTCTTTCCTTTTTTTTTGTTGTCCCAAAAATTTTGTAAATTATTTTCAGATTGCAATAGGAACATTTTTTATTTATTAGTTGTGGTCCAAATTTGGTCGTTGGATTCTTGTTTTGTTAGTAGTTTGCATCTATTTGATTATTGGACGTGAAATAGAATTTTTAATTTGGATTTTAATCTAATTTAACTTTCTTCCATTTTTATTTGATGAACATCAAAAATAATTATTTATATAATTGTAATTCTTTCAAACTATTTACCTCCTGAAAATCGTGAAACATTGGGTGATATTTTTTGATTAAATTAATTTGCAATTAATTAATTAATTAATTTTACTTGCTCCCTTTCATTAGATAAATGGGGAAAATTCTCATTTTTTCACATCTCTTTGTCGCTTAATAATTAGTATTCTCTTATCCAAGAGTATTCTGAGATAACAAATAAGTAATTAAAATTATTAAAGTCTGTCGAAAACTTGGTGCGCTAACATTTTTTTTCTTCTTTTTTTTGGTAAATTAATAATAAATATTTGTTATCATTGATTAAAGAACTCATGAGGTCTAGAAAATAGGTTCATTTCGCGACTTACCTCAAAGAATAAATTTTTAAACAATTGAAAAGTAGTTAAAAAATAACTGAGTATACTTAAATTACCGATTAAAAATTATTTATGGGTAACAATTCAAAAGGCGTTAATAAACAGCAATATTATGTAAAATTAAAATTTTTCTCTTATGGGTTTATCTTTGGGAACTAATGAGAGTAGCTTAGTCATTCACCCTCGAATTAATTGATTTTGATTAAATGGGTGGGGGCGGTTATGTTTCGTTACAGCCTGATATGTGAGAGGGTGGGGGCGGGTGTTAACCGAATACGTTACACTTTTAATTTATGAATTTTCTGCACCATCAATTTTGTACCTCAAAATTTCTAAATACATCATTTTACTTCATCCTAAAATTTATTTCTAAATGCCTCTAAACATTACTGAAAGAAGAGAACATTTAAATTGTAAATGATTATAAACTTTCTTACATTTTGACAGATAAGAAAAATTAAATTATGGTAAATTTTTTTAACGTTGTACAATTAAAAAAAAATCAGGAAAAATGTGAATAATTGTTTAAAGTTGGAACATTTGGAAGGTATGATAAGATTAAAAATAAAAGAATTATCATAAAATTCGTGTGAAAATTTTAAATGATTCTTTATTTAAAAAAATTAATTTTAGAAGAAACTTAAAAAAGATTCATATCACACGATTTCCAAAAATTTCAAAGAAGAGTGTAGAAGATTTTTAAACAAAATGTTTTAATTTAGTAAGATTAAAAAAATATTTTTAAAAAGTTGAGTAAATTCAATAAACATTTAGAAGAATTGAAGCTATTTAAATAGAACTTAAAACTTTAAAAAATGAGAAACGTAGGATTTCAAGGTATTCAAAAATAAATTTTGGAAGCTTTAAAAGAATTTTTAAAGATTTTAAGAGAACAAACAAAATTGTAAGAAAGATTCGAGTCAAATAAAAATATTTTTGGGAATTTAAGACGTTTTAAATAGATTACAAATATTAAAAAATTTGTAAACATTTCCAAAAATTGATCAAATGTTTTTTGATTTCTTCTAAACTTCTAATCCTAAACATCTCTTAAAAAATTGGAATTTTTCCTAATATTTTGTAAAATCCTATCAAATAAATAAATGAAATTCTTTAAAATCCTCTATATTCTTTTTTGACACAATGATTCATTCAAAAATCTTATCTATTTTTTAAAAACCTTATAGAAATTAAATTTATATACATATAAAAACAAACTGTATATATATTTTTTCTTTGCAGTTTCCAAAATTTATTTTCAGATCCAATTTAATTGTTGAAAAACTTAAGAAATAAATACTTATTAATAGTATTAAACCAAAGTTTTTATTTGGTGAATTTCAAATAGCACCTACATTGAGTAAATTTAATGTTTTTATTACGAAACAAAGTATTGAAAAAACGTTCAGTGCAGTTTATTTAAACAGCAAGTTTATTTCGCAACTCTGATCGGACCCAGATTCAATCAATCTCTCTAGCTATCAACCCAAGCGAAGAGCCTCACAAAGTCGACATGTAAAGTTCTCCACTGTTGCCCATTAGTATCTATGGCTTCTTGTATCTCTTCGAATTAGGGTATCTCTCACACATTCTAACTATTCTTCCCGCGGTCTACCTCTGGGCACGCTGCCATTTCCTTCACCTTGATACACTTATTTCGTAGGTTGATCACATTTCATTCTCTCAACATGAAAAAACTATCTTAAGGAAGAACGTCCGCTATCGTATCCGCCAAAAATTGAGCCCAGGCAGCATTCATTCTACGTGCAGTTGATGTTGCCTGGACACTACTCCTGTGCGACGCCAGCTGTTACCACAGCGGCAACGTCGCAACTCACAGACGCCTCCAGCTGATTCCTACGTGATTCAGTATTCATGGTCTACTCTGCGAAAGTGAAGCGACGTTGCCGGATTTCATCACCTCAAAATCTTCCATCTTGAAAATCGACGTGTTTTTTTTTTATTTTACAAAATCTCAACTATAATCGGTAGTAAGTGGTGGAAAATTTGTGCCGAGAAGATTCAGGGCATGTTCAACTGTACACTTCTTAACCTTAGAAAAAAGTTTAGATTTCGTTCTATGCTTTTTTCCTCATAGAAGAGCGTTCAGAGCGCATTTTTCCGTTTGCCCATAAGAGGCCATTGTAAATTAAAATCATGATATTTCAATAAATACGTTGGCTCGCGACTTGAAACTTCACAGGGATATTCATTATGCTTTATATTTTTAATCTTTGATGGAAAGAAACATTTTTGAGATTTCGTTTTATGGCAGACATACATCCTTAAAGGCTCGCTGTGAAAATGCAAGGACAGTGAACCCTGAGCGTCACTGCTATTGTTCCCTATTTTGATTATTAAACAAAATATAAACATTTTATCGAAAAACGGCTTTTCATGCTTTGAGATATGGTTATTTAGATAAGGTATGCAAAAACTTAGACAAAAATATTCCATCCAGCCTCAAAATGCAGAGCAGATTGCCATTCTAATCACATATAACTAATACGCAACTAAAAATGCGACAAAAGAGGCATGATGGAGGCTCAGAAGCTGATGCAGGCTCAGCTCAGTCATATAGGCGACCTTGAAGTATTATAAATTTTATCCCGTTCTGAGTAAATTCTAGATGCCGCAGCGTTGCTTCCCCTGCCAACACCCCGCAAACCCATAGCCTCTAGCAACACGTGAACCACCATGTTTATTTCTGCCGGTAATCACCCGTTGGAAGGCGTAAACCGGCTTTGAGGTTATTTTAATATCGTTCAAATAAAAATACAAATGAACTACTTATACGATCTTCAATTTCTTCTTGAAGCACACTTTCATGAATAAAGTAATGGAAAACAAATAGAAATAGATCAATAATACTTCTATAATTATTAATTATACACATTTTGTATTGCTTTCTTCATATCATTTCCTTTTTCAAGTTAATTATCTAGAAACTTTCTGGAAGGACTGTGATGTCAGGAATGATCTTATCTTAGGGGTCGGAGTATACGCTAGATGGCGTCTATGATCCTTCATCTAGATGGCGTCTATGATCCTTCATCTAGATGGCGTCTATGATCCTTCATCTAGATGGCTAGATCAGCTTCCTCTAGAAGCTGATGCCACACAATAGACCCATTAAAATCTCCAGTATTTCTTGAAACAGTGCAGAGTATATTCTGCCATCTCCAATGACTTTAAATGTTTTAAATTATTTTGGAAAGTGTAACCTTAGTAGGTGCTCTATGATATCATTAGTCGTTTCAGCTATTTCGCACAGCCACAGAAGTAGTGACCGCAGCTGACATAATGAGTTACACCTTCTCAAGGTTCTTTCGAGTACAACAGTGCTAGATATTTTCTAGATTCCCTGACAAGAACCCTTCTTTTCATGGATGCATTCCTATCAGTTTTCTTAATGCGAAGAGGTAAATTGGCCTCATGCGTCTCCTTCATAGCTTTTTGTCGGTTGTCAAGAGAAAATTATTTCTGTGCAATATACTTGATTCTGCCTGATATAGTAACAAAAAAACTGTTAAGTGCCTCCGTTCAAGCATCACAGTCGGTGGCTTCAGGGTTCTTATACCCCCTAGCATCAGGTCGATTGGCTGTCAAAAAGAAGCATATCTCCGGTCATGATCCAAAAGGATCTTATCAAAATTCACCTCTGTCGTTGGTGTTCGTACTTCCTCAAGTCGAATAATAAGCATTAGGATTGAACAAAACTGTGGTGAACCAATGCATTTAATATAGACTCTGACATAAATTATCGCCCGATCTGTTTCAACGGATCTATCATAAATGTAAGATATATGCGATATTGCAGATACCTAAAATTATAAGATGAAGACGAACCCAAAAAACTTGAAAATTCTAATGAAATACGGAAAATCTAAAAGCATTTTAATTGCTTGTGAAGCACCAGATGTATAAGATACAATTTAATATACGAAAACAATTCTCAATAAAAATTTCCCTGTATATGGTTCGGAAAGTAAAAAACTAAGAACGAAGTATCACTGTGATGAATAGTAAGATTTCAAACAATGCAGTAAATTCAGAAAACCATATCACACATATCGATACTTTCTTCATCATGAATAAATGATGAAATTTTCAGCGCGTTATCAGTCAGAAACGACACGGTGATAACAGACTGATCAATAGATATTGCGTGACGCCCTTGTCCTTTATTTCTTGGAAGCATCAAATTTAACATTAAAAATGAAAAAAATTTAATCTTCTTTCCAGCATGTTCTCTCTTAAGCACTTCGCACTGTACGCATTTTTGCAACATCGTAAAGTAGTTATATATTATTAAAAATATACATATAAATAAATAATCCATATGTATTCAATCTTTTCGGTTGAATTTTCTTGTTTGTAAATTGAACGATTAAAATGATTAAAAATGCAGAGCTTTATTAAAATTCTAAAAAAATGGTTTGTAAGGAGTCTTAACAATTTTCTTAATGGTTCTTCTTCTTGGCAAACAGTTTTGTAAACTATTATAATACATTTTTTAATTTTTATGTATATTAAAAAAATGTATGCGCTTTCCATATTTAAAAAATCTAAAGAAAGAATTGTAAAAGATATCTTGCTGACAGATTAAGACAATGCAAACAAAATTTGTACGAGATATCAAATGCATTTTAAACCTACATCGATAGAATTATTTGATTAGACCAAAATTCAAAAGTTAGTTTATTTTCAAAATTATGCCATTTTTGTTTTGAATAGACCTAGTAGCTAAGCCATAATTTAGGATAATTATAAAAAGCATTAAAATTACTTTCATTTTTTTTTTTAAATATTGACTTCGTATATGTTGTTTAATTTTGTTTACATTTTTTTGAAGAACACCATTTGTATAATCTAATTCTCGACTGCGAAGCGCAAGTGTGGCGATGAGAATGTAAGCTTTACGGCAGCAGGTGCTTAGAAAACCGTCTTTAAAAACAAATTAAAAAAAAATTTGGTTCCAATTTATGCCTGTAGTCTACCAGGTGTCTACAATGCAGGTTTACATTTAATGAAGTTAATTAATCTGAGAATGTGTTAGTTTTGTCAAACGGTCAAATAAAAGGTAATAGTGGATTCAGTTGTTAATAAATCATGCTTTATTGTTCAATTTTCTTAAAAAACCAACGTTAGTTTGGACCTTGTGGCAGGACTTCTTCAAGGTAATAAATAACCTGTAGTGATGTTAATTAACTTATCTAAGACATTTCAATAATTTTTATTTTATGCGAGAAGAAAATATAATTTTGAAGGGAAACAAAATTATTTGTTTTTTTATTGTTTAGGTTAAAAATTTCTAGGCTCAGATATAATAATTTATTACATTTTTAAAAGAATAACTAACATAAGATGCTTTTATTTGGAAGAACAAACATGGAAAAACATGGACAATTTGCGATTTCAATATTCATATTTTAAAAAGACATTAATCAAATAATTGTTTTATAAATTTTGAACCTAAACAATGAAAAGAATAAAAATAAATATTTTACTTCTTGATTGATTTGGTATTTATTATTTTCTACTTACCAAGGCTACTAAGAAATATAATGAAAGTGAAGAGCAGATGACAAATGAAAATCGATATTTTAGTAGACAGAGAAATAAACTTTAAACAAATTTTCACCTCTAACTGAACAAGATTTTGAATACGCTTTAGTTGTCTACGTACCAGCCATCATCTCATTACTAGCAAACATAATTTTTTACCTCGGGATATAGAGTTGCGACAAAAAGCTCTGCGTCATGTAATGTGTTATTCTTATAAAAGAACGAAACTTAATTTACTTTCCTTGAAAATGTTTGAATCTAGAACAACATCTGCTTAACATGTGCACATTTGAAAACGAACGATATTGAAAACATAGGAACGTTTGTCGTGTCCTACATTTTTTAACTAAACAAAAATACAAAAATTTTTTTTTTATAATGTAAGATTTCACGTTCATGCGAACGTTTTTGTGAACCCCTTACCACTTTACAATAGCCCTTTATAATATTGAAAAATTCAATAATGGCTTCTTTATTTTAGATAATTTGTTAATAATTATTATTTGATAATTCGTGAGGAGAAAAGTGAATGGTCAAAGCTGTATAGTCAAAATTCAGAAAGTCAGTCCGTTCTTCTAGATGATGGAAAGGGTCTTCCAAAATTTTTGCCGAAGATTTTGACCTACTGTGAGGATAATTAATGTATTCTTCCAGGATGGTAAATAAGATCATCTTCTTCCCACTCATTGAGAACATCCTCGGAGGAGCAGATGACCCTTTGTGGAGGGTTAATATTTATGACCCTGAATTTAGCTATACATATATAATTGAAAATTGGGGAATTTATTGAAACAAAAGTTATTGTCCTATAAAAAAACATATCTGAATTCGGCTCAGCCATATCTCTAGGTAATTTTAGAATTATGCGCAGATAATCACTATAAGTAATTGGGAACGCAATATAAACAAATGTATGAGTCGAAAAATATTTTCAAGCACAAACTAAATAAAAATAATACTATTTTGAACTTTAAAGAACCGCCCATAGGGAACAATTTATCAATCAAACATTGTTTATATCCCCTCCACCCTCACTATAATTATATATATAAAGATATATATATATATATATATATATATATATATATATATATA